>JARFJB010001470.1:0-22554 GCA_036346205.1 Vesta saturnalis | reverse complement strand
TTTAATATTGTTTTTTGTATATATGTATTGGTGATGCTTACGTAAGAGGAAGTAATTGATAGTACTTCTCCTTGACATTAGCGACTGTAGCTAAATATGTGATGCAGCTTTCATTTTTTTTAGGTGTTAGGTTTTTGTTTCTGACAAATTTTTGTTTTTTGTTTACGCCTCCCTGCCTTGGGAATGTCTCATTGATTGTACTTACCTCTTTTATAGATATTTTTTATGCTGTTCTTTTAATCATAATATAGATATTTGTAAGGTAATTTTTTGGGCATTTATTTTACCTTCGCCAAATTAAGAGCACGTTGATTTTTTTCGAGAAATCTTGAACTTACCGTCATTAAAGCTGTTATCATTCAGAAATGTCAGGTAAGATTTGTTGATTTTTTTTGTTGAATATTAAGTGACGTTCAAATAGATTATAGGAACTTTTTAATATTCGATCGCGTTTAGTTTATTTTTATTGTGACGAATATTCATCTTAAATTAAACAATTAATGACCGTGTTGACCAGTTATCATTTTTTTTTTTGTTAATTGAGCAGTTAAAATTACCTTGAAATTTACACGGAAGATGCATTTTGAATCTTAGTTTTCGCAATTTTTGCGGATTTTAAATGAAGCTTAAAAATTTACTGAAGTGTAAGTGAGCTTTGCATGGGAATATTTGAAGTAGAATTTTCAGGTAAAGGTGGGTGTTTTCTCTTTAAGTGAATATTATGGTTTCCTGTTAGGCCTTTATTTTAAGATCTAGTTAATGATGTTTTTCCCGCTATAAACCTATTTAACAGGTGGTGCTCTAGTGACATATTTTTCCTGATTTTGACTTTGTTGAATTGCGTAGATACCACAATGTAGATCAAAGGAATTGAAATAGATTTCCAACAAAATATTAAAATTCTAGGAATTATTTTTAACAGAAGACTATACTTTAAAGAACACATCCAAATGCTAAGAACATAAATCTAAAAATAAATTGACATTATCATGTGTGTAAGTAACATAACTTGGAGGGCATACAAACATACTTTACTACTTCTTTATAAATCCATAATGTTATGTACCATAGATTACGGCTCCATAGTTTACTCTTCAGTCCGCCATTTTCACTAAAATACATTGGCTGGAATGTGTACTGGTGATTTTCATACCAGCCCATTAGAAATCCTAACACTCCCTAATCATTTAAATCAGAATTTTCTTACTCATTTTTGTGTTAATTTACAACGTTGGCGAATAAATTGTAAACTGTTGCAAATGTTTGTAAATATTTTTAGTTGAAAAAAGAGTTTGCGGTTTTTATAAAATTATTTAGTTTTTGGTCATATTTTTGCAATGTAAAGAATGTGCCGGGGGTCCCAATAAGAATGGCGCACGGCCATATATCACAAACCGCTTATAGTACAGTTTGGGAAACAAAAATTTATAACAGAAGTGGCATCGAGAAAAACCTGGAAATTATTTATAAAATTGTAGAATCACCGCTAGAGGGCGTAACTGAAAATTAAAAAATAAATATTTTACATATTTCGCCTAATTAAGAGACATTGAAAATACGATCATTATATTCTTCTAAAAATTCTGCGTATATTTGAATCCGAATGTTTTAGTCCATCTTTTCAAATAAGAGGCGAGGGAGAGTGGCAACCTTATTATGAAAAAACGCCTGTAACTCCGGTTCTGCTTAATCGATCTTTGCAAATTTAGTCTTTTTTACTAATGTAAGAGTAATAATTTTGACACAACCCAGTAAGTAACAAGCACGCTAGAGGGCGGTATTTATTTATTTTTTTTAATCTAGTTTTCTTTGGAAAATAGCAAGTAAGTGTATGCAGTTCTAAATCATAGATTGCAAAAGTAGACCATATTAGCAACAGAATGGCGAAAACCGCATGTCGATGACTTTTTCCTATCTTGAGATATCTGAAGAATTTTAAGCATTTTCCTTTGAATATAGATTACTCGGATTTTACTGAACGCATTTTAACAATTTTGAACTCCTTAAAATTTACTTTCCTTGTCCTAGAAAAGATGATACCACATATAATTTCAATATTACTGTTACTGTCACGCGGAAACGGCGTTAAGGAAGTTAAGGTGGAAATATATCAAAACAAGCAGTGGGCCATGGAAAAAAACAAAAAGACATGTGTCAAATTATTAAACATAGTAATTCGCATTTCTCCGGAGAATTTTTAGGTGATACATGCCCTGGCAGATGGATAGGACATAGAATCCTATTTTTTGGCCAGCTAGATCACCAGGCTTGACTGTCTTAGACTGCTATCTCTGGGGACGAATTAAAGACCTTATCTTTGCAACAAGGCCCACTACTCGAGATTACATGATCGATATAATACGAAATGCCATACAGAGTATTTGGAGAGCCGAAATTGAGACTGCTGGTTCAATCTACTCTTTAAAGAGTAAACGCTTGCGTCGAAAGTGATAGGCGACAATTTCAACATTTAGGTCATCACTAATTAACTTGATTTTTTATTATATTTTATAGTGCTGTATATATATATATATATATATATATATATATATATGTCTCTATTTAGATTTCCACAAGTATTAATGTTTAAATAAGACATTTTTTCTTTGAAACTTGTGTAAATAAACGTACAAATTAATTCAACGTTTCGGGAACGTCCTTTGTTCCCTTTGTCAAGAATTTATTTTGACAATTACAGAAATTGAAATAAGGTAACTATTTTGAACGAGTACAGAATATGAAACAAGGTAACTAATTTAAATTTAATCTGGACGGGTGTGTTTGACTTCGGGTAGTAGGTCTAGTACATGATGTAGAAGGTGCAGAACTGGGGACGTCAGGAACAGTTGCAGCATAAGTGTTTGAAATTTCTGGAAGATTTGGAGTTGGTTGAAATTTCGAATCAACTTGTTTAATGATGTTCTTCCAAATTTGTGGCATTCTAGAAGTGTCATCTCGTTTATTGAGGGCGTTAGGTCTTCTTTCAATTTCAACTGCTTCTCTAATAATTCTTATTTGTAAGGTATATAGAGGTACAATTATACGGATATTGTTGGTGTTAATTTGTTGTCCTGTATCTAAATGATGTGCAGCTAAAGACGATGATGGATTGTGCTGCTTAATTGCTAGTTGGTGTTCATCGGCTCGCGCATATAATATTCTGTTATTTTGTCCGATATAAGTTCTTCGACAGTTGTTGCACGGTATCTCATACACTCCTTGGTTTTCATTAGGAATTTTGTCTTTGGGGTTTCTTAAAAGTTGGGACAAAGTTGAATGTGGTTTGAATACCGGTCTGAAGTCGTTTTTGGGAAATTTCTTTGCGATTCTGTCTGTAATTCCTTTTATATAAGGTAGAATAACAGGAATCTTGCGTTCATTGTTTGACAAGTTATTATTTCTTGGTCTTCTTATTTCGTTGGTAGTTTTCAATATTTCTTGATCTTTGTATCCATTTTGTACTAGTATTTTATTAAGTCTTCATCTCTTCCGTTTTAGAATTTTGGTCAGATAATTGGTAAGAGCGGTATATCAAGGATTTCATAACGCTACGTAATTGACCAGGATGGTGATGGGAGAGAGAGTTCAAGTATCTATTCGTATGAGTTGGTTTTCGATAAACTTTGTGTGTAAATTTACCATTAGGAAGTCTTGTTATTAGGGTGTCCAAAAAAGGGAGTGAATTATTTTCTTCAACTTCCATAGTAAATTTGATGTTGTCGTGAATGTTGTTAATATGTCCTAGAAAACGGTTCAAGTTTCCTTTTCCATGGGGCCAAACTACAAATGTGTCGTCAACATAACGAAACCAACATTTAGGTTTTAAATCTGCAGAATTTAAAGCAGTGGTTTCAAAATCTTCCATATATACATTCGCAAAAGTTGAAGAGAGTGGCGAGCCCATAGGTGCTCCTTGAATTTGCTTGTAGAATTGTCCTTTGTATGTAAAATAGGTTGAGTGCATGCAGAGGTTTATCAATTTGAGTATATCTTGGTTTATTGAGTGTTTTCCTTCTAGAATTTTCATCGTGTCTTCAATAGATATTTTGGTGAAAAGTGACGTTATGTCGAAGCTAAAATGTCATTTGGAGCCAAGGGTACAATTTTGAGTTTGTGTAGAAAATCATAAGAGTTTTTGATGTAGGATACAGCATTTTCACAAATCGGTTGAATAATTTTTGCTAGATAACGAGCAAGGTCATGAGTCGGAGAATTGAATGCACTGACGATAGGGCGTAATGGCCAGTTTTCCTTTGGGAGTCCGCATATTTTGGGGATTCTTGAACTCTTCTCTCTTGGAATTAGTTTCTGTTTTGTTTCTTTGTCTAATTTTGTAGAATTAATGATAGATTTTGTTGTTTCTTCTATGTAGGTGGTAGGATTGCACTGATTTTTCTTATATTCTGAAGAAGTTAACAGTTCAGACATCTTGTGGTGATAGTCTTTAGAGTTGACAATGGCAGTATTAATATTTGGTCGTCATTTTTGATTTGGTGTAACATTTGGAGGTCTTGTTTGGTTATTACCTTATTTAAATTTCTGTAATTGTCAAAATAAATTTTTGAAAAAGGGAACAAAGGACGTTCCCGAAACGTTGAATTAATTTGTACGTTTATTTACATAAGTTTCAAAGAAAAATGTCTTATTTATATATATATATATATATATATATATATATATATATATATATATATATATATATATAAACATTTGGCAAATGTTTGTGTTTTCCATGGCCCACTACTTGTTTAGATATATTTGCACTTTAACTTCCTTAACGCCGTTTCCACGTGACAGTAACAGTAATATTGAAATAATAATTAATATCATTATTTATAGGAGAAGGAAGTGAATTTTTAAGGAGTTAGAACTGTTAAAATTCGTTCAGTAAAGCCCGAGTAATCTATAGTCAAGAGAAAATGCTTAAAATTTACACATTACTTAAGATATCTCGGGATAGGAAAAAGATATCGAGATGCGGTTTTTGCTATTCTGTTGCTAATTCTATCTACTTTTGTAATCCACGATTAAAACTACATACTCCTATTTAGTATTTTCCAAAGAAAATAAATAAATACCGCCCTCTAGCGTTCATGTTACTTACTAGGTTGTGTCGCAATTATTACTATTACATTAGTGGAAAAGAGCTGTTTTCACCAAGATCAAGTTAGCAAAGATCGATTAAGCAGAACCGGAGTTACAGGCGTTTTTTCATAATAAGGTTCCCACTCCCCCCACCACTTATTTGAAGAGATGGACTGAAACATGTGAAAAATATAATGATCGTATTTTCAGTACCTCTTAACCTTTAACTACTCGCGTAAAACTGCTACAATTTTACGCTCGCGCAGTGTCTCCGTGACACTGCCGGGCAAATACTATTTGTACGCACTATATTGAATATATTCGGTTAATAAAAGGTCAATATGATTTTAATAATGTTTATTAGACTTACCTTAACATAAATAACAAATTTAAGATTATTAAAAATACAAAAATAAACAGTGTATATAAAGAAATTTTCACGGAAATAAAAGAAGATATTGGAAATTCATTAAGTCTAAGCAATATTTTTATAGTAACATATAATTCTGTAATATCTAATCATAATTCAGATATAAACATCATTGTTTGTATTTATTTGAAGTCGAGTTCAATGCATAAAACATGTCATAATCATAATAAACCATACAAATGTTTACACATAGAAAACATCAATAAACAGCGGTTGCTTTTTTACTATTCGAAACACTCAACACATACATTTCTCAAGTGCTCTCGCATACATTCTTGTAACACTTGGCACATATGTGTTTACTTGACTTGTTTTTTGAATACGGACAAAATGCAGATCTCTTTCTTTGACCAGAAGGTGGGCCGGATATAGGTTCCTGGGGTATATCAAGCTCCTCTCTGAGACGTTTACGATCTGCTTTTGGAATATGTGTATCTTGGACACGTTATACTTGAAAAGGCCGCACTAATTCTCTTGATAATTGTTTCAAAAGAGCGCTTCTTTAACAGGACTGCCCAGAATTAGCTACACATAGAACACGCGTATTTATTGCTGCTATATTTATAAAGTAAAAAAATAATCCTACAGTCTATCTTGGAGTTCTTCTACCCAACTTATATGTAGCACACAATTTATCATTTGTATCTACATCACCCTTTGTGCTATTATAGAAGGTCAGTATTTCTGTTTTTTTTTCTGTTCACCTGTTAGCTGATCTATGGAAGAGTCATGATGAAGTGTCGATAATAACAAAACGACTTTGTTTTTTTTTAGGGGTATACGATATTAGTGTCATATCTTTCGTAAATCAAAATTTTGTTGAATACAGTTCTCTATCTTTTGTAGCTTGAAATTCCGGAGGAGTTTCCTTCTTATTTTTACGAATGGTTCTGACTAGTGTTAGCTTATGATTTTGCAATAAATTTTGAGCTAAAGGTATACTTGTATACCAGTTATCTACAGTGATGTTCCTACTGCTTCTATTTATGGGCATAATGAGGCGACGTACGATTTCTTCAGGAGTATTTGATAGAGCAAATGGACCGTCCGGCTGTTTGCCAATTTACACTTCCATTTTGACACAGTAAAACGTTCTATCATCGACCAGAGCAAATACCTTCAAACCGTATTTATTGGGTTTTGAAGGTATATATTGTCTAAAACTGCAATGTCCGCGAAAACCGATCAATTGCTCATCGACAGTCACATACTCGCTGGACCTAAATACACTACAACACTTGTCCACAATTGTATCAAATAACTGTCGAATGGGGCCAGTTTGTCTTGTTTCAGTCTCTCAACCCGTGTGCACGTCATCAAAACGAAGGCATGCGAGAATAAATAGGAAACGGTTGTAAGACATTATAGAGCTAAAAAGATGACCAATGTCTTCTTTAGCAAACAGATCTTTATAATTGAGATGTGAACTCCGCAAAACACCAGACATTATTAGCAATCCTAAAATGCCTCCATCTCTGCCTTCCTTGCATCACGACATCTGGCATATTGACCTACCACTTTGGTGTTTATGTATATATTTGTGTTTTCAACCAAAATGTTTATAGCATGATCACAAAATAACACTTTAAACGCTTCTAAATAGTCGGTAATATTTCTCCTTCACCAATAGATCCTGGTAAATGTGTAATTACATCTTGTTGTCGTGTTTTGATGATGCTGGAGGATTCTTTGCCCATTTGAATATCTTGTCCTTTCCAGTATATAAATTTTCACATGATGGTCCTATATCCACTTCTTCAATATTTTCTGCTTCATATTCTGAATCACTGTCGTGTTTACTGTAGCTCTCATGGTCTTTCCCAATTTCATTATCTAAGTCCTGTGGTAGATTTCGCTCTTCTTAGATTTCAGCTACAGCTTCTTAAAGTAAAAACTCAAGTTCATTTTGAGTAACTGGGCCACTAGCTTCGTATTTGCTGGTACTCGCCATAATTTTGTGCGTCAACAGTATCTAATACACTAAGAAAAACACCACTAACTTGTACCGCAGGCGACAAACTTAATTGAATTAAAAATTGAAATTGTTTCAAATATGTGAAATGTACTTACATGTACACGATTCTAATTTACTCTGCAGACTAAAATATATGCTGCTTCAAATAAGAATGCAAGTTCAACATAACCATTCGAAAAAATAAACAAATATCGTTCAATGTTTATTTAAAAATATGTTCGTTCTTCCTCGCGCAGTGTCCAGGAGACACAAAAATGTTGCAGTTATACTTACAAGTTATTTTCTCTAAATGTATGGGCATGAGAGAATTGAAATTTTAGAGTGTTTTTCAAAAGATTATGATTAAGGAATACATAGACGGAAAACATTACATTAATAACAGAATAAAAAATAGAGCGAGTTAAAGTTGCGGCAGTGTCTCCCAGACACTGCGCGAGTAGTTAAAGGTTAATTAGGCGAAATTTGTAAAATATTTATTTTTTAATTTTTCATTTTCAGTTACGTCCTCTAGCGGTGTTCCTACAATTCTATCAATAATTTCCAGGTTTTTCTCGAGGCCACTTTTGTTATAATTTTTTTTTCCGAAGCTGTACTATAAGCGGTTTCTGATATAGGGCCGATAGCTATTCTTTTTGGGACACCCGGTACTATCTTTGCATTTAAAAATTTCTAGAAAAACCGCAAACGCGTCCATTGTGGACTGCTTATAGCGCAATTAATAGAGGAGGTAAAAGCTCTTCCAACAATATTAAGTTTGTTAGCTTTGGTTGAAGCAAACTGAAGAAAGAAGTTTACGCTTCCCTCACCACTTTATTTCAATGAGTAGATCAACATTGAACAAAAAATAGTCCAAAATGTTTGAGAAATTTGATACGGATACCTTTGTTGTACCTTAACATGACACCTTTTTGTAGAAAAACTGAGTTTTTTAATGTAGTGTACGTATTATGCACCCTAGCAGTCATCCTCCTCGTATACCAAGATACGACCGCTGGCCGGTTTTTGTTTCATTATTTTCGATGGCTCTTAGGTCTATATCTTGTAAAAGCAAGTTTTTTAATAAAATTGTTAGTAATAGCTTAGAATTTGAAGGTATACTGTTGAGGTCAGTGGTGCCCAAAGTGAATTCATCTATCAGTAAATTATCCTAGCCTTTAAACAAAACTTTTAGACGGACAATTAATTTTCGTTCAGAATTTGGCACTAAAACACTACTGAATTGATAGATAAAGCAAAAACCATGGTATCAGGATGATCGATATACCGTAATTTGGTGCTCTTATTTTTCAAAACATTTTTGCGTTAAAACGTCATGACAATCACGAAAATTTAATGACTAAGCATGGTATCAGGATGATTGATATACCTTAGTTTAGTGCTATTTTGTTACCTAAAATGAAATTTCTTGCTCTTTTTTTCGTAAAATCTTTGGGCGGAAACAGAAAAATCATGAATATTTTATAACAAAACATAGTGTCAGAATGATTGATATATTATAATTTTGGGCAATTTGGCGCTACTCTGTTACCCTGAATTAAATGTTTTTCATAAACTTTTTGGGCTAAATATTATGGGAATCATAAAAACCTTATGATATGAGGATAATTGATATACCATAGATTGGTACTCATTTGATTTTACTTTGCTACCCTAAAACGAAATTTGTTGCTCTTATACTTCGTACATTTTTTGTGCTAAAACGTTATGATAATCATGAAGGCGGCCTAATAACAAACCATGGCATCAGAATGATTTATACATTATAATTTGGTGCTCGTATTTCTACAAAATCCTTATAACAAAGCATGGTTTCACGATGATTAATATACCATAATTTGATGCTAATTTAGTGCTGTTTTTTAACTGCAAAATGGTATTTGATGGTGGCATTTTTAATAAAATTTCTGAACTAAAACGTTTTGGAAATTACGAATACCTTATAACAAAGCGTGGTATCAAGATAAAATATTATGATTTAGTGCTAAATTCTAAAATGAAATTTGTTACTCGCATTTTTTGCATTTAGACAAAATTTCTAAATTGAAGATTTGAGGGATAATAAAACAAAAATTTTTCATCGCTATATGTAAATAAAAACGGCATTTGCAATGAAAACAACACAAAACCAGTACTTCGTTATCTACATTAAAGGTGTTTTAATTTCGCAATTGTGCTGCTCGATTTATTTATCGCGACACTGTCGTTCGCGTGTGACGACTCGCTGATGTTATTCGTATGCAATTAAATAATGCTGTTATTAAATATCATTTAATAACTAAAATGCAGTTTGTGATAATAATATAAAAAAATGATTGAATGATAAAATGGATACTGTTAAATACATATATTTTTGTTTTACACAGATTTGTACACGATAAATGTAATATTTCGTACATCTTGTCCGAGAGGAACTCGGTGACTGACTGAGTTACAATAGTACCCCTTTTTTTATAGGTCCCTATTGTATGAAATAAACTAAAACCTATTATATATGCCTTTTTTTCTATTGCATATTATCAAGAGATATCAAGAGATTACTCACAAAGAGCGCTACATTTTTCAGCATATCTGTGCCAACATAGATATATCGGGATTATTTAGACAGCGACATTGCATGTCGCCATTATTGCAGTACAACGACAGCTATTTGTAGGAGGTGTAGGTATTGAAAGTATTAGAGTTTGTTAATCATTATGTACGAACTTTGCCTTTTTAATTTAAAACAGTTTATTACACACAAAAAACAGGTTTGGATTTATGGAACGATCTATATCGTGACCAATTTATTCAAAATCAGAATCTAACTAGACCTTACTTTAACTTCGAAAAACAATACAACTGTGAAAAATTCAGAAATTTAAACCATTAAATTTTGAAAGTATTTTATATTATATCGAGTTTTAAATTATTGCTAGTTGCGACATTTTTAATTACTTACGAAAAATGTGGTGGCTACTAATTTAAATTTTAAAGAAATATTCATTACTTAAGGGTTTAAACTGTTTTCTTAGTCATACTTCTTTACGAAAAATTCTTCTGTTACACTGTGCGTGTACCTGTATCCGAGTCCAATCGATAACGCCCTTTCGTTATCTGTAAAAGGGTAGTTATTAGTTATAACGTTAATGTGTATATAGAAAAATAGTAGATTATTATGTAAGACACGTCGAACGCAATAATACTATTTTATCTTCAAGAAACTAATAAGTATCTTTCAGATTGATAACTGATGACAAGTGTGCATTATTCTGACAGACTTTTTTCTATCAAAATCACATTGTCCTAGCCCCATTATTTGTTTCTATTTGAATTTTTCTGCCCAATCTCATTGTCAGGGCGAGATTAAACTTTCAACTGCAATCTCATTATTAGATTGAAACGAATAATGGCGCAAAGTGTATGTGATTCGAATAATACACAAATAAAAGGCAACAAACTATCGAAATTGACAGTAATAATGACAAGTTTATTAGTCTCTTGAAGATAATAGTAGATTATTATGTAAGGCGTGTAAGCTGATCATTATTGAGCTCAAGTGAAGGAAAAGGAAAAGGCCACGTATTTCATTCGCTCCCCAAGGGAGAAGGCGGGCTGTTTGAGCTTTCCCAAGAAGGGGGAATACAAGAGAAGAGAGGGACGGGAAAACGACAGACAAAAGACAAAACGTTAAATACGGAAGAAAAAGAGTTGTTAAAAGTGTGTAATGAAAGGGGGTGGGAAGTAATGAATGAGAATAGAGAAGAAAGTGAAAGGGGAGAGTATACGTACATAGGAGCAAGGAGAGAATCAATAATTGACTACATCATAACGAATACAGGGGCGGAGGAAAAGGTGAAAACATTTAGAGTAGGGAAGAGGATCGAATCGGATCATCAGCCATTGGCAATGATAATGGAAGGGAGAGAAAGAGAGGAGACGAGAAAAGTAGAGAAATTCTCGACCAAGAAGGTATGGACAAAAGGAAGTACAAAGAGGCACAAAGTAAGAATGGGAAAGACAATATGGGAATGGAAAGGAATACAAGAAAGCGTGGAAAAAATGAGAGCGAGAATGGAGGAAGCAGCGGAGAAAGTAAAGTTTAAAAGATGGAAAGAGGAGAAAACGGGTTGGAATCAATAGTGGGACAGAGAATACAAGGAGGCCAAGAAGAAGGCAAGAAGAACACTAAGATGGTAGAAGAAAGGGAACATAGAAAAAGAGGAATATAAAGAAGCAGCACATAAATACAAGAAAACATGCGAGAGGAAAAAGGAAGAAAATAAAAAGAAAAATGAAGAACAGATAAGGAATATAAAATGTGAAGAGGGCGTATGGAAATATCTAATCAAAGTAAAGAGAAGAAGGGCGCAAGAGGGAATACAGATAAACGAATGGGAGAGATATTTCAAGAAGGTACTGGAGGGGGAGGATATACAGGAAGGAGAAGGAAGACAAAGCAAGAAGACATATGAAACACATGAATCAGGACAGGGAATTAAAGAAGAGGAAGTAATAGAGGCAATACAAAAGTTAAAAAAAGGTAAAGCGGCAGGATACAATGTGAGGAGTGGATATATGGAGGAGAAAGGGTAGCAAAAGGATAACCGAAATAGTAAAGAAAATATGGAGAGGGAAGGATTCCCTGAAGTGGAAGGACAATATGTCGTGCACAAAAGGGACAAATTATGAGGAATCACTTTACTAAACACGGCATATAAAATATACGCTTCGGTACTGGAAGATCGGCTGAAGGTGGAAGCAGAAAAAAAGAAATTGCTACCAGACGGACAGGCAGGATTTAGGAAAGGAAGAAGTGATATACATATACACAAAGCTGTAGGAATATTTGAGGAAAAAGAAGATGATTGAAAGATTACTAGAAAGGATGCAAGAAATACATGAAGAAACGAGGAATAGGGTGAGGGTGAATGGGGAATTAAGTGAAGGATTTATAACAAAGAAGGGACTAAAGCAAGGATGTCCACTGAGTCCAAGACTGTTCGCGATATACACAGGAGATCTAGAGGAGACATTAATGGGGCAAGAAGGAGTAGTGGTGGTGGGGAACAGGAAAGTGTGGTCGCTGGCATACTCAGATGACATAGTATTAATAGCGAAGGAAGAAAAAGAAATGAAGGAGATGTTAAAAACTATGGACATATATTTAAAAAGAAAAGGTTTGGAAGTAAATGGGAACCAAACAAAGGTAATGGTATTGAATAAAGGGGGGGGGAAAGGAGGAGTGGAAATGGAGGGAAGACGAGGTAAAGTAATTCACCTACTTGGGATACACGATGAGACAAGACAATAAAGATGGAGAGCATACAAAAGAACGAGTGAGAAAAGGGAATAAATTAATAGGGCATGTATGGAGTGTAGGAAAAAGACTGTTCGGAATGGACTTAATAAAAAGGAGGTTATTATTTGAAAAATTAGTAAAAAGTGTGGCGTTGTACGGGGTGGAAGGCGTATAAAAAGATAGAGGAAGTGCAAGCAGAAATATAAGGGTGGAGGCGGTAATGGAAGCAATGAAGTACGAGGAGGAAATAAGTAGAATATCAGAGCGTAAGATATTACAAGAATGCTGGAAGCAAATAAAAGAAGGAAGAATAAAATATGGACAAGAAACCAGGAAAGAATATTAGGAAAGAAATGGGTATGCGAAAGAAGAAGAGGAGAGATTAAGAAGGGAAGGTGTCAGCGTGAGAGAGGGCATAATTAGAAAGGACAGGGATGTCCAAAGGCAGGAAAGATGAAAGATGGATGAAGGTGTAGGAAGGTAAATATAATACAAACTATAGAAAGATCAAGGGAGAAGGGATACCGGTATACTCGAAAGGAGAAAAAAATCCATCAGGTCTTTGGACGATCGCCTTATAATGTCCCATTCCTTCCTCCAATCCTTCATAAGCATTAAATTAGAAGGATTCTCGATAAGGGGAGTTTGTAAGTGAGGGGGTATTTCATTGATGGTTGTCATTTTGAACTGCTCTTGAACCTATGTGTCTTTAAGAATTACCTCATCTTGACTTCACGTCTATACAGATACTTTTATAAGTATGAGGATGTATTGATATCTAGTTAGGCTAGACCGGTTTCGTGGGTAAAGAAAATATTGTGTTACCATAGAAACGAAGAATGACTTATTAGAAATGTCGATGTAAAGTTGCACGTCAAAAAGTCAAACCAGAGTTGCGCAATAAAATTTGAAAACAAAGGGCACCCTTGGCTATCAATGTCCTTCGTATGCGACCGTGAAAAATTGGATTGCAATCTTCAAAAGAGGTACAATTTTCATTGAATATGAAAACCGATCGGGAAGGTCAGTTCTGTGTCCACCCCCGTAAATATCGATGCAGTTCATGAGTTGATTTTATCAGACCATCGAATTGGGCTAAAACGAATATCTGAGGCACTGAATATTTCATATGAACGCGCCCATCGTATAGTTGACGTCGATTTGGATGGTTTGATAAAGATACAAACTTCTTAAGCCGTGTTTTTACTATGGATGAAACTTGGGTACATTTCTACGACTCGGAAACAAAGCAACAATCGGTAGAATGGAGACACTCAGATTCTCCAAGGCCTAAGAAATTTCTTGTTCAAAAATCTATTGATGAACAATATCTGGGAATTACTATTCGACGTTACTGGTCACTCTACGAGAAAAAATTATGGAGAGAAGAAAGGTTGTCCAAAGGTACTTTGGTTTTGCAGGACAATACCCGTGCACACAAACCGCATGTCGCAATGCAAACAATTCGTGATTTAGAGTTCGAATTACTCCAACACCCCGTTATTCACCAGATCTGTATCTGTCTGACTATCATGTCTTTCCTCAACTGAAAAAAAAGTCGTAAATTTTCTTCCCACGAAGGGCGATAGAAACTGCCGAGGCGCGGTTTGCAGAGCAAAATAAACATTTTGTTTTGAAAGGTAAGGGGTACGAGGGTACGAGGATGTATTGAAAAACTCTTAGCCTACTACAGAAGCAAACAAAATTTGAAAGTCAAGGCATTTTATTATTCAATATACTATTCTTTTAATTGGATATATTTATTACAACGAACCTGCAACGCCAGATCTGGTGAAAGGCGTGAATTGTGAGCTTTTGACTTACATCTAACATCTAACTCGACTTGTATACAAGTGACTTTTTCGTGCTTACAAATCGTACAAACGATTTTTTTCAATATCGATGGATAATTTGTGCAGTAATTCCTCCCCACATTACCATCACAATTTATGTGAAATTATTCTTATGTATTGGAATATGTGTCACGTGTCTAAATGGGAAGCGGAGGAAAAAAGAAAGCTAAATATAAAACAGTAAAATTAAAATTTTAATTGAAAATACATATATAATAGCCCAAAATAATAACCCAATAATTGAGGTAATAGTTTTAAATTTACAAGTAAATGGGTATATTTAAATGGACAGAAAGGTTAAATAGAGTTATAGTTAAACAGCAATTTAATTTAAAGAAAATGAAGGAAATCAATTAATATTCAATGAAACTAATAAGAAGCAGCTACAGCCGCGCAACTTGGTAATCAAAAAGTTTGGTGCTCAGTTGACCTACTGTTCGTTATAGAAAATGGACGCTATCTTGAAGTGAATATGGGTGTGGTCCACAATTACCAAATAGTATTAGGAATTTATAAAGTAAACGTTCTGAAGATCACTTAAGTACAAATCAGACTAATAATTAGGTAGATTTTTCATTAATCGGCAAGTAAAATATACTATAGTTACATTAAGTGATTGAAAGACTCATTTCTAGAGAGTAGCACGTTACTTAAACCCTTGTAGAGCAGATGCACGGTTCCTACCACGTACAGCGAGAATGTAGTAATTTTAGGTCATGCGAAAAATAATAAAAGTTCTGACCTTTGGTAGCGTAGAAAGTGTTACCCTATCGTTGGTATAGTATTGAAGTTAGTGTAGACGACTCAAATCGGCACGAAGGCATTCGTAGAACGTCTAATGAAAGGATGTAAATTTAAGTAAAGCAAAATTAAGTTCCTGGTTAACAATATCGAACAGGCACGGTTTAACTCGAGTAGTAATACCACTTCTATAGCGGATAAGTAGTCACGATTGCTGAAATACAGAAAAGAAAATTGTTAAATGCTAAAAGGAAAGGTACGTAAGTATTATATAAGGTAGAATTAACATCAATTACCCCTTAAGAGTTTAGGCGGGCACACTGAAGTGGTACGAAAGGCGATCGGAGGATCCGTAATCTCTTTATGATTGTACGCTTCCAGTCGCTAACAAAGAAATGTATGAATTAATACCAAGTAAAGAAGACCTATGGAACAGCTTACCCCTTTTACGACAAAAACACACCTTTATACCCGCAATATTCTTGCGAGTAACAAGTAATTTGGAATAGTACTTTTCAGAAAAGTTCAAGTAATTCTTGTTAGTTAATTCTTCCAATTTATGTCCGAAAAATCTTCGATTTATCAATTTTAAAAGAAATCAGAAACTTTCCATAGCGTCGTAAAATGGCGACCGCAGAGAAGGACACGAGAAATGTAGCACGTCTTTCAAAACGAAAAATTGTTAGAACAGATTTCTTTGTTATCGATTGATATTGAATAAAATAGCTATTGTGTTTGAATGTCCTAACCTCGCCCTCTAACGGGAGTTCCATAAAGTCACACAGTTATCTGTTATTGAGTAGATCTAAACCTTTGGAGATTCGGTCATTCGCCCATAGGTGGCGTAAACATATACTTTCGTTCAATAAAATTATAATTTGTTTGATTTACGTTGCTTTATATAACAAAATATAAGGACATTATTATAATATAAGGAATTTCCAATACAGTGTGTCTGATGTGTTATTTAGTAATTCATCACATCGTGAGATATTTGTGCAGAAAGATTTTTAGCACGTTACACATGTGTTGATAAAATCTTGGTTCGATTATTGCACGTTTCATTTGTAATTTTTATATCTTCCAGAAGATCAACAATTATTTAAAAAAATTGTAAGCTGCTTTTGCTTACGTTAATTAATGCTTTCGTGAATCGGTGTAGCTCAACCGATTTTTAAATTCTATAAAAAGGGGAGTTGTTCGTAGTTACTGGGAATTATCAAGGTTGTCGGTCGATGGTTGAGGGTTTTCTGGGTGGGCGCCATTGTATATTGGTTGTAGCGGAGATCGTCAGGCAGAGTCTCTCTTTACGTTTTCTGTGTAAATACGGTTAGCGAGGTGTTTATACACTCAAAAAGAACTCATCCTAATTTATATTACAATACAAAAGGAATTTTGTTTATTTTAAAATAAAATTAAAATTGTAAAAGCCGGATCTGTGGAGTAGCAGGTAGTAGCAAATATTTTTTACTGGCGGAATAACATGTCTGAAACCCAAATCGAAAAATACAGAAGATCCACAACAGTATAGACCGTTTACTTGCCTACGTACCTTTATAAAATGTTAACCTCCTGCATCCCGAGCAAAATGTGTAGACACATCGAAGAGAATAATATCATGGCGGAGCAACAGAAAGGTTTCCGCAGACAGCATATCGGTTGAAAAGAGCAGTTAGTAATAGATTAAGTTATTCTACAGCAGTAACCGAAGAACAATAGACACTTAGCTTTTGCCTACATAGACTATCAGTAGTGATTAGGGGCCGGTTCTGGACCAATTCAAGGTCACTCGCCCTCTAGTGGTGAGAAATGTAAGCTTTTGGATCTCTTCAAGGTCAAACTTTTGGCGGGAAATTTAAATTTTTGGAGCTCGCTAAAAATAGAAATTGCAATGTCATCAACATCATCATATTATAAGGTCACTCTGCGGTCAAGCGTTTTGGCGGGAAATTTGAATATCAAGGTCAAAAGCTAAAAATAGAAATTGCAATGTCATAATAATGTTACAATTCTTACAAGTCTAAAAATAGAGTGGTCAAGGTCAAAGATTATTGACCTGTAGGGGTATCTAATGACATTTCTTAGAAGTATAAAATAAAATAAGTTCATGGAAAGAGGACATTTTTGTCTAGGTTATTGGTTTTGAAGGATGCGGATTTATAATAAAAGGCTTCCTTGGGTGCGCGCGATTAAGTATTAGTAGAAATGACGAAAATGGTAGTATGCAAGATAAGAAGCGCAAGAAAATAAAGTATTAATTATTGTTGAGCGAAAGAAGAGGCTGGAGGTGTTGATACGAAAATTAAAGATTTAAAAGTAGATTTAGGGGTGTATGAAATAAATAGAAGAAGTTTGAAAATAAAAACATTTAAACATATTTAAGTCCAGCCTTTTCAAACAAAAAAATCAATTTTCTCAAAAACGGGCCAGAAGTTGCCAAAAATTAATTTTAAAACCTAACACTCCCGTCGACTTTTAAACGTATCTAACACATACATCAAATTAGCAGCTACCTCTAATGTAAAGCTACTAATAGGTAATAGAAATATTTTTAAGCCGATAAGAAGAGCATAATAATAAAGCTTTAACCCTGAAATGTTATGCAACTACCAATACTCTCGTGATATTTTGCATACATTTATGTTAAAAATTTAAGGCTGTACAAAATCAATAAATTTTTCAGATAAATACTGATGTAAAATAAAATCCTTTATGAGCATTATAATAAAGTTTTAACCCTAAAATGTTATGCAACTAACAATACTCTCCTGATATTTTGCATACATTTATATTCACATTATATTAAAATTTAGGACTGTACAAAATCAATAAATTTTAAGATAAATACTGATGTAAAATAAAATCCTTTATTTATTTCGGAAATATTTGTAATATGTTGTTCATCTAAAAAATTCTAATGTTTTTTTTATTAAAGAAAGCCTTCATTAACTGTGAAATATAAATTACAATTCGATATAAAACGTATCTACATTTTTAATATTTTCCAAATTAATAGACTAACAATAGGAAGTGTGATGTAATATAATAAATGTTTAATATATTTGTAAAGTATTTGTAATATACTTTTTTTTCTAAAAGAAATTCTAACGATTTTTTTACGAAATAAGGTAATACTAACTCTCACGATGTATCTTTGGACATTTTACGTTTATATATGCAGTTACAACCCATTTTAAATGGATTGTACTCGTAATGAGTAAAAAGCTTGCAATTGCAAAATGCATTGCCCATATAGTATTATCAGTATGATTAATATTGTATTATATTTAACTTGAAAAGTATTGTTCTAGAATGGAATGTATAATTGCAATTATTGTTGTGTAAACGAAAGACATGTACTTGAATTAAAAAAGTGATGTATGTTTGAAGGTGTGTGATGTGAGTAAAGATATATGCATATCTATGGAAAGAGATAAAAAACGACTACATGTGGACGTCCGTTTTCTCAGGGTGAAGGAGGGATGTGGGGAGGGTGAAAATAAAGTCCTACAAAGATGAGCTCCTGCAAATTTAAAATTTGCACCTAATTCTCAGAAAAAGATATTTTTTTCGCAGTTGTTTTATAAGTGGCAATTTATCAATTTCATGTATAAATTTATCAAAATATGAAAAATGACTCTTAAACTAACCAATTCCATTTTGAAATAACAAAGAGCACTTAAAACAACTTTTGTACTTACGTAAGTTCAGAAGAAACACATTCATGCAATTAATCTATTTCAAGTATAAATGTATCAAAACGCTCCTTGAATTAACCAATTCAATTTTGAAACAACAAACACCACTTAAAACATTACTTGTTTTTAATTTAGTTTGATTAGGACTCCAAATTTACAATTTTCGATGGAGCGTGGATATTACTGCTTCAAGAATTGTAAGATAATGAACGCAATTATTTTGCTTTGAAAGTATTTTATGCAGGTGTGAATGCGAACATTCTATATTTATCTTAGTCACCAATTGACATGACAATTTCGAAACAGGATTTGCAAATGTAGAATGTAATTGTGTCATTTGTATTGCATAAATACATAGCGTAAAGTTTTCAGATTTACATGCTTTTGGGAACTGTTTTGACTTTTATTTAACAAGATTTTTTCACTTTTAACTGTACTATATTTTCACACTATCTTTATATGCATGATATTTACAATAAATCAATTGGTAAAAATGACTGTTTTACTTTGATGTAGAAATTTATACATGAGTACATGAGTAAGTCAGACTTCAGATGTTTTCAATTTTTTCCTTAACGTAGATCATTTCATTTTTTTAGTGCAAATTGAACTATCACTCACATTTTTTGGATAATGAGAATATTTCACGAGAAATAATAAAAATATTAAAAAATTTACATTTATTTTACAATGAAAATAAATACAATAAATTCCACAAAATAAACATATTAAACATCACACATCCATCCCTTCCAACGTACGCAATATATTTTCAGTCTTCACTACATTTTCCCACACTCTAAATATTGATTAGCCTCCACCAGTTCTTCATTCCGTCCTTCCACTCGCCGCATCCCCGCCACATCACTATTAATATAGTCATTGTGAAGTTTTCGTAACCACCGAATACTTTTACCCAGAAGGGTTGGTGGGTCCTGCTCATCATCCTGCTGTGTGAGTTGCCGTTCTATAAGAACCAAATATTTTCCTCCATATTGTAGGTTTCGCAATGGTGGTGGTTGTGGAGGTATTGCTATAACCGTGGTTGCTGGCGTTATGCTGAAAAGATGAATAATTTTATTTGCACTAAAAATTCTCTATGAATTAATAAAAGGAAACTATAATATTAATTAAAATTATACATACCTCTCGAAATACTTGGAAAATTCATCCTCTACATCACTATCCCTTATGGAGATGATGGGGATGGTCTCTTCAAAGGGTGCTGGTTCTGCGGTGTTATTTGATGGGCGCACCAAAACATCATGCAAAATACAAGGTTTTGCCTGCCTTTTTAGTGAAAGTTTAGATTGTTTGCTGGATGAAGTCATTACTAATGGTGAGTTCAGATGTACTTTAAGATTTCTGATGTTAATTTGATCAAAAGTTCCGGCCATTGCTGACTTTGTCTACCTTTTACCTTGTTGGATTATCCAACGTGGTTTTTCCAGTTGCGTTGATGTTTTATTGGTCATATGTCTGAGGTTGCCTGTTTTAAAGAAGGTAATTCATATAACTCTCATTGAAGAAATGGAACAGTAATATAGTATTTGTATTGATTCCTTGAAACAAGTTAAGTTTCGCAGCATCACTAAGTGTTAAGTGTGGTACTTTCCATTGAATTTTATTTATTGTTTATATTGTTATTGCGGCATCAACTTCACCATAGTAACAGTTTGTAACATTTCTAGATCGAATTAAAACCAACTCTTGGCGCATCACGATTACCTGACGATAATCTTCCATTATTCCAAATATGTGGTTCAATGGTATGCATACTGTAAAATTTTCTCCATTTTGCTCATCGAATTCTACTTGTAATGGTTCTTCATTCTTTGACGACCATCCCGAATGGCTTAGTGCTTTGCTATTGCTTGCCGTATAAGAAATATCCTTTAAGCGTAGATGTTGTACCTGGACTTCTGCAAACATCCACTCTCTGACCACCTAACTCATAACGAATTTCTTCGAAAAGAAAGTTCGAGAAATTGTTGGCTAAGCTGCATGGTTTTCTTTAATCTTCTTTTTTGAGCTCAAGTTTACCTTCTATGCACAGAAAACTATCTTAAGTAGCCGTAATTGGATCTTGACTTTGAATTAAGATTCGTGTTTCTTCGGAAGGTCCATATTTAGAGGATCCATACGGAAGATAAGTGTGAATATCTGATTTAATTATAGTATCATCAAAATGTACGTTTTCAAAGACGTTTAACGGGTCTGCCATTGTGGTTGAGAACTTTTAAACCAATTGACGTTAAAAAGTATTTCTCTGCAGATGTTAACCGCAATGAAGGTTGATGACTAATTAATGACTTACTGTAGAGATGATGTCTTTTATATGAAGTTTTGAAAGATGGAATTGGTCCTGGATTAATTCTCAGACCCATGTCCTTTTAGTTTTAAGCGCATTGTGAATGGTTCACTTTCACCAAAGTCTATTACTTCACCCTTTTGATTAGTAAAATTAATTGTTATATTACTAATTCTGTCAGTGTTTACTTCTAAATATTGAGTATTGCTTGGAACTGAAACATTAATCTCATATAATACTTTATCAGGTTTCCCGTTTCGATAAGATCCCTTTATAATGTTGCACTCTACGTGTAGATTAGTGTGTTTAAGTATTTGGATGTCTAACGCAGATTATGTAAAATATTTGGTTCTAATATTTTAGACTCAAACCCTATAATTCGGCAATGCAATTTTCTTTAGTAAAATCGATCTCAAATGAACTGTTTATCTCACATTAGGTGTATTGTTGTTTGTTCTAATGATAAACTTTTCTGTGGGTATTTTAGATTTTAGATAATCGCTAATTTAATCTAACTCATATGCACCGTGTGGAATATTAATCACTTGCAAATGAGATGGATTTGTTCTAAAATAAAATCTATCGTTGCCTGTATAAATGTTTCTAATGCTGTTGCAGCAATAACGTATTTCTTCCCCAAATCTAGCTAACTGTGTCACCAACACCTTCTAAACTAAATGTTATTGACATAACTGAGAAAATTTGATGTTGTGCTGATTATTTATATAAAAATTGTAGACATAGGTGTCCGCAAATAATTGTATTAAACTCTCCACCCCAATGTGTACCTGGTCATATTTGGCTATCTAAGTTAATAATTCCAGATTCATCTTTCCATGGTAATTTAGGCATGGTATCTCTCATAAAAATATCCCTAAAGTAGGGTACATTTTGGTGTATTTCTTTAAATCAATATCCGTTAACGGTCTTTCGGGTAATCTATTCAGTTTTTGGAAACGGTTTTAAGTATAATACACCACACCAGATTTGTTTGGTTTTAGATACAGTGCGCCACCTTTCTTATTCACGGAACCTATAACGATCGATTCCATCATGCGATTATGGTGCGATGTCTCTTCTTGCAATTTTTAGCATTTTTAGCATCATTGACTGCTTTAGCAATTCCTGATGCACCGCCAGCTAAAGCACCGATTGCTGATAATCCTGCGAATAACGGAATAAG
>JARFJB010001469.1:0-24411 GCA_036346205.1 Vesta saturnalis | reverse complement strand
AATTCTATCAAAATGTAAAAATTAATAAAAAAAAACAGACTATGTTTATTAATAGTTAAAATGATAGGGTTAAATAAAATATATCTCAAAAATAGCCTTAAATTGCTAAAAAATCATTAAACATTAAATACCTGTTACAAAATATAATACATCTCTTGAGAACCCCTGGTACTATAAAAAATAATGCAGAAATACAAACCACGGTGAAGTAATCCTTGTGTCAATGTTGCGCAATATATTGCAATAACAATGCTTTTATGTTGTCAACCACACCCAAACTGGAATTTTATTTCCTATAAATTTGTCTTCTTGAAATTGAATAAACCAATATTTATTGCATTTTCTTAAATTTTTGAATGCAAAAATTGCAATCGTAAAATCAATTGTAATTAAAGTAGAAAAGTAATTGTAATAAAAGTGTAAATCAAAGTAAAAATAAAAGAAAGAAAGTGCCTGAAAAGAGCAAATGTTTTAATTTTCAGTATTACGAGTTAATTTATCTTACCATCAAATTAATGGCACTTTCACAAAATTTAGGTGGAAACCCAAAAATATGGCTTCCTACTCAACATAAGGTTCATTAAGTACTAAAATAGACGCCTAGAATATCAGACGATGTAGTCGTGCGCGAAAAGGTTTGCGCAAAGTATATACCCTTAAGAAGATGATGTTCACCAAATGAATTAGCCTACCTAAAATGCATTAATAAATAAAATTTTCTTATATTTACCATTAAACGAACGAAGAACCTAAATTACGGTATATTTTAATACAACTCAAAATGGGTTGTTACACTACCTCAGCAGCCTGCCCCGATTTCCCTGCCACCACACAAAATATTGTCGAAAATGTAATGACCAACACTTACAGTGTTTCGAAGAATGCACAATGCAACAACCTATCAGGAATAACAATTAAAGCGTAGGCTAATTCCGTTGTAAACGTTAATGTTTATAAACAATTGAATTATTTCCAGACATAGTGCACATCAGAATAATATTCCTAAACTAATTTTTCTAGTGGATGTTTTAGTTTAAGTATATTTTAAGTTTAAACGTTATGAATAAAAAAAAATAAAACACATTATATATTTCTTCATTATAGGTTTAATCTCACAACTTACGAATATTCGGTGATGTTATATCCAATAGTAAAACCCATTCTTTAATTTGGGAATAAGTTCAATGTAATAATTAAGGAAAGAAATATATGCAAAGTGCATATTTCATGAAATGCACATATAATGGTTAATATACGTAAATATGTATAAATAATTGCTATCAAAGTTAAATTAAACCAATTTATTTTTGTGTAAGTTGCATATTTGGCCCATGTTTTCACATTTGAACTTTTAGTCTATTTATTTGCATAAAATCAAAATTAGAAAAAATGATATATTTGCATTAGAAGCTTACATAAATCCTTTTTACAGTCATCCTACTAATTGCCGGTTTCTCTGAATGAGTACCCAGGTATACCCGGTATACATTGCATATAACATTAATCCATTTGTAAAGCCGACAGGGATAATTAGAGCGTTTCTTAAAATACGAAAATAACATATTGTCGCTGTTTTTGCTCATTTACAATATTGCGTGTTATAGTGAGAGTAGTAATTCAGTTCAATCTGAAGACGTAGGAGAACCTTATTCTGATGAAGGTGATCGTATGTCACAATTAATGAGCAGCTTTTAGCATTCAGAGGGCGCTGTAACTTTCGAATGTACATCCTAATAAAGCTTCAAAGTATGGGATAAAAATTGTTATGGCATGTGATTCCTCAACTAAGTATATGTTAGATGCGAGCCTTACTTAGGAAATAAAAAACCAACGTTTCACTCTAGCTGAGTTTCATGTAAAGGAGTAACAAAATCAATTCATGGTACAAATCGTAACGTAACGATGGACAATTGGGTCACATCAGTTCCCCTGCTGACCAATTGTTAAAAGATCCCTAAAAACTAACCATGATAGGAACTATACCCAAGAATAAAAAAGAAATACCCAAAGAGTTTTTGGATGCAAACAGTCGAAACCCGAATACGAAAATGTTTTGTTTTGATCAAAAAAAGACATTAGTATCTTATATGCCAAGGAGAAACAAATTAGTTTTACTACTTTCAACAATGTACGAAAGTGCGGAAATGGTGAAAGAAACCGGTAAGTCAGAAATAATTCATAGCTACAATGAGACTAAAGCAGGTGCGGACACCTTTGTCAAATGTGTTCCAATACGAGTTCGAACAGAAAAACACGCAGAAGGCCACTATGTGTATTTTATGGGATGATAAATATGGCCAGCATAGACTCCCATGTTATTTACACTTTAATACGTTAGAGAAAGGCGAAAGACTATTTCAAGATACCAATATATGATAGATTTGAGTTTTAATCTTGCCAATCCATCATGTTGCGCAGATATAATAGCCCAAATTTACGTCGTAGTATTCGTCAAGACCTAGCTGAAATCCTTAATATATCAGACGAGGAGACTATTAACACACCTCAAGAAAGAAAGAGGAAAGCTTGTTTCTACTGTTCAAGTAACAAAAGGCGCATGACCACTAATTATGAGACACCCGTATCACAAAATTTTAATACCCATTCTGAGATCGCGACGGGTATGGCTAGTTTTGAATATAAGAACCTCCACCTTTTTTTTATGTTTTAAAATAAAATTTGATAAAAAAGAACAGTATTTTTTTAGTAGTAAAGTTTACGATAGTAAAAAATTAATGCATATATTTAACAAATACCGTGCATATATATATATATATATATATATATATATATATATATATATATATATATATATATATATATATACATATGCGCGCATATTTTACGTATAAATCACTTCATATCTTTTCTTTAGTAATAATATAAACCCAAAACCACTAATGCCAAAAATGTATATATTCTAATTAAATTTGTAAACTCATATATTTTGCGATAGTTAGAAATAGGTATAATAAAGTGCTAGAGTTTATCGAGCTTAAATTCTATATAGTACGCAAGTTTAAATAAAATTGAAGTATACTAGTAGCATGTTAGAAAGATCAACACGATTCATGTTAGTGTGTACGTTTAGTTTCGTTTAAGATGCATAAGTAATTTCACATTGAAATCAATTTATTTAAGCACGTTAAACACGTGACAGTGATTGATTACATGAAGTACGATCATTCTAATGTGTAGAACATGCATAGTAATAGGTACAATGCATAAACTCTGCGAACCATAAAAAAGGGTTATGGTACGAAGACAGTATATTGGTAAATCACAAAGTATTTAAAAAGTGCATAAGAAGTGGTAGTGACTTAGAAACATAACTAAGAGCATGAACAACATTTGTGCAATGTGATATTTAATATATAATTACAATTTGTATACAAAAATATACAAAATATGTTAACAATATGGAAGTGTGAGAAGACAAAATTATGAACTATGGAGTACAATTAAACAGTGATTGTGTTAGAGACATATATAAGAACATATTAGATAAACATTTCAAGTGATATAGACGTTTAAAACGCAAGTTAAAAGTAAATTATATAAAGTTAGGTTAAATACTATATTTAAGAATTTTACAAATTTATAGTTTTTATAGGGTAAGTTCAGAATAAATTATTAAAGCATATAATAGTAGGTTTCCCTCATTTTCACAAAGAATTTAACAGTAAATGTGTAAGCTAAACATAAAATTAGAAAAATTGGGTTAACTACCTAAAATTAAGGTATGAAAGTAGAAATTTTGTTAAAACTAGGTAAAATGGGTTGAAATAGGTGTATTCTTATACAGTTTTTTATGTAGTTGTTGAATACGTAATTAGTTTAGTTGTAAAATATAAAATTTGTTAGATATTAGTAAATTTAGATATTAATTTATCAAAATGTAAATTCTTGAAGCGAAGCATGGCATGTGAGGTGTCTTTTTATGCAGAAAGTTGTCCTGATTTCAGAAAAGTATTTAAAAAGCAAATCCGAAATGATTTGAAAAAGTTATGGCATAATTTATGTTTTAGTTAATTTAACATTTTTGTTTACCAATCAGATGCTAGGATCTTTTGTATGTAATGTAGAAAAAAATTTGAAAGTTTGGTATCTATGAGAAAAGTATGAAAAGAATTGCTTCTGATTTCTCGCTCTCTTGCTTTTTTTTGCTTTTGAAGTTTTTTTGCGACTAACAAGTCATAGTGCTAGTGGTGCTTTTGTTAACATGTAAGTTAAAATTTTCGTTAACATTATCGGATTTGAAACGCGATCAACGTAGAGATTTCAGAAACAATTGTTTTAACCAATAACAAAATTTAAAACTAAGGTTACCGATTATAATTGTCGATAATATTGTATTTGTTTCATTTCGAAATCGTGTTTAAACATCGGGTGATGTGCATTTCTTTTATGTCAATAAAATCCTTCAGTTATTTTGGATGTGATGTTTATTTTTTTGAAAGTGATGGAGGTTATAAAATAAATTTAACTTCATATCGGCATCTAAAATAAAAGTGCAAGTAAATATAAAATTTATATAAGAATAAAATACAAGTTAAATCCGAAAAATTATTAAATATTTAAATCAACATTTAAATATACAAAAAATAAAAGTGCTTGTCTGAAAGTATATGAGCATATTACATAAGTACATCGTATTTACCACGAGGAAGGTTTGTCACAAGTTAATGGATTTGGATGAAGTTATGGAAATTAAACACCACTATTTTCAACTGCAAGGCAGTATCATCAATGCATGGAAAGAAGTCAACGTCCAATGTTCATATGGAACAAGCCTAATGTGACCATTCTTTAAAAATTGCAACAACACAATCATGTGAGTTAAATTTTTCTATTATAACCCAACTATTGCATTGATTATACTTTTGATGTCCTGTATTTATATTTTTTGTTTGATTGTGTACAAATGTTTGTGCGACAACATGTATCAATATCTGAAAAGTGAATGAACAGCTGTAATTATAAAAATAATAATTTTACTTTGAAGAAATCAGAAATCAAAATTGTACTCACTAATTTTAGATCTTCTGGTGAAATTTTTGACAGGCTGCATTTATTTAAGTTAGCAAGGACGCAACGCATGCGTAATTTGTGCAAATTCCATCGAAGTCCGTTTCACATTGAAACTATTAATTACAAATTGCAATTTAATTATTAACATGAATATTTCCATGTGTGAAATGAAATTTCTTTTGATTTCACTAAAAAGATTCGAAAAGATTTCAATTCAATAATAATAATTAAAAAGATTAAATATTTTTATTTTATTTGCCAATTTAATTCCATATATTGAACCCTATCCCCAAGTATATATTATTATAATAAAATTAAACCAATATTATTTAACAATTAATATTTCAAGTCAATTTAGCCATCACTATATACAGGGTGTCCCAATAGTGCGTATTCGGTCGATAGCTCCTTAGCCATTAAACTTAGAAGATAAGTTTAAATACAAAAGTTGTCTATTTTTATAAGCTGCATAATCTAAAAATTGTTTGGTTTCTACAGCGTGTAATATAAAAGCGGTACAATACAGAACTTTTGATTTTTGAATATAACACCCTATACATTATTTTATTTTTCGATTCTCCTTATAATTTTACATCTTTTTTATAAGAATTACATACAAGCTAAATCTTACAGTTTTTGAGATATTTGCAAAGTTAACTAAAAACTGACATTTTTATGTAGTATTTCAAGCAGGCGTATCTCGGTTATTTTTAAAGATAAATAAATAATCTTTGGTATACAATTTATTCATACAAGAGCTTACTTTAATCTATTGTCAAAATTGGATTTCAATATACACGGTGATCACAAAAATTAATTCAATAACATACATTTGAAAATGCTATATATTCATTTTTTTGAATGGCACACCCTATATTTTTTTAATGCCTTGTCTTCGTCTATTAATCGGCTTTCATTTCTATTAAATATGTTCTATACCTATCTCTAATAGTTTCGGAGATATTTAAGTTTGTTCAATTTTTTTCGTTGATAACACTGATGAAGAGTAACATTAGTCGGTCAAGACAAGCTGTGGATACATAAGAAACTAAAAAATATTAACTGAAATACATAAATTGTAATTATAATAAATATTGTATTAAACTACCATTTTTAAGAGATATTTGAGATGTTTTAAACGATTCATTGTAAAATTAAACAATTTAATCAAAAGAGTGCAAAACAAAGGATGAACGAAAACAAATGAAGAAATCAAACTTGTCAAACAGTGCTAATATTTGTGTAGTATTGTATACTTACTTCCTAAATTACAAAACAAATTTTTCGAAAGAAGAACTTGTTAATATGATTTACGTCCTTGGTAAAGCGATAAAAATTGTCTTTTAGCTCATCGAATTTATAAGCAAAAATTTCCAAATGCACGACACCCGCAAGTTTCAGCATTTGCAAGATTGAAAGAGCGTTTCGAGCAAACAGGCAGTATTCATTACGAAGACAATTTAGAACGAGAAAGAACCGCAATTAACGAAGGTAACGAGCATTTAGTTCTTCAATCCGTGATTGAAAATCCTCACGTTTCTTGCCGACAATTGGAATTAGAAGTTGGAGTTTCAAAAACATCAGTTAATACAATTATAAAAAATATAAATATCATCCATACCATATCCAACTTGCACAAGAATTAGACGAGGATGACTTCGTTAATAGATTAAACTTTTGCAATTGGGCCATAAATAAAAATTTAGAAAAACCCAACTATTTTAGCAGGATCTTGTTTACTGATGAAGCTATATATATATATATATATATATATATATATATATATATATATATATATATATATTATTGTTCTAATATATACAATCATCATATATATATATTGTCCAAATAATTTAGTTTCACAGTTAACGACTATACAAACACATTCACAATAACCATTTTTGGGATTAGTGGTTTTGAGTTTATAATTAAATTAAATATTTATAAACATGTATTTTTCTTAAATTTAATATATTTTCTTAAAAGAATTACGCTCATAACATTAACTTTTTAACTTTCTGTCGAAATTTACGCATGTTATAATTTTTGTCAAAATAATATTACACCAAAAAACACTAGAAAATTTACCAGAAACGATGCTTCTAAGAAGCTTTTAAAATCACTACAAACAATGCGTTTAAGAGTCCTTGGACACACGGAAATAGAAAAAAACGTTTTAATTTTTGCTCACGGCTAGCTGGGTCGTAGCGGGCGTGAATATTTATATGCAGTATTACAACACAATAAACTAAAACATAACAATAATTATAATACAATGCCAATATGAAAAAAAAATTGATACTTAAATAAACGATAAAAACAGTATTATTTCTGATTTACCTGGAACCCCTGGAAGGTTAGGCAGTCCTCATGGCACCGATGTGCTTCCGTGGCCTATGGCTTCAGTCTGAAATTAGGCGATTAATTTTCCCCAATACCTCGGTCTAAAAAATTAGTCCCTTAGTGAAGTATACCCTTTTAATTATTAATTGAATTAAGATAAGGATTGATAACTTTTGATTTGAAACTAGGGGGTTTTGAGCACGTTGTCAGTAAGCACACCTGCAGAAACAAACTGGTTAACTTTGTTTATAACCGTATTAATCCATTGTTGAAAAATTTATTGTTCTTATGTGTTTTTAATGTCTAATTACGTTTGTAGGAGCTTTTATATAAGCGACAATGTAAAAATTAGTGTTCTTGGTAATTGGGAATATATGAAAATTTTGTGTTCAATTACGATTTTTTAATTGATCGTTTGAAATAATTAAAGTACTGATTTTATAGATTCTATTGAGCAGATGAATTTTCTTTACAAATTAATAATTAACTACACAGGTTTGACCTAATTTCTATTAGTCATCAAAAGGGTATATGGGCATTGATTATTTTCGAAGTAAACAATTTTATTTATCTAATTTTAAGTGTGTGTAAGATTACAGTATAATATAAAAAGATTTTTTGTAATTTGCTTCCATTTTGATTCTTTAATACACATATTAAGAAACGCCAAGTCATCATCTCCGATGCCATTATAGCCATTAAAAATTATTATTAATTTTATTAAATACACAAATAAAAAGTTTACCTCGAGTGGGATTTGAACCTACGACATGTTTTCTAGCAAAGTACATGTCGTAGGTTCAAATCCTCGTGGCTCGTTTTTTTTAAACATGAATTCGCGCTTCAAGACTGGTCTTATGAAACTTATTTTTTAATATACTATTATACTTACTAATGGATTAAATTCGTAGAATGTTCACATTTTGTTATTATAAACGTGTTAAATAAATTTACTGAATTCAATGCAGTTGTATACGTTTTGATACAAAATAATTTTTTTATTATTAAGTTTCCTTTAATGAAATTGATGTCGGGAAACTTTGTAGTGAAAATGTATTCAAAAGAATTACAGTTTATGGTTATGGAAAACGGAAAATTAAAAAAGTTTCATAAAATAATGGGAAACTAAATTTGATTTTAAGAATAAACGGTTTCGGTATATACGGGATGAATCTCAAGTATGTTTTGTGATGTATTCTGTATAAGCGTGTATAATGGTTCTGGTAAAAGGAATGTTTATGGAATAACTTGGGGCATTCGTCTAAGTTGGCGAGGGTTGGAGCCGTGTGGTTTTCACCGAGAGCTCGGAAAACAAGAATGTTTTGATTTGTGAGGTTTCACAGAAAACTCGGGAAAGGACAGGCCCCGCTCTACGCTAGTTGACTAACGCTTGCAGGGAAAGAACGAACACACACGATTCAAGAACCTGCGACTTCGGATGTGGGTCGGATTATTGGAAGCGGCATGTAATTTGTTTGTGTGACATGAATTTTGAGCGGATCTTTAGAGAAATAGGTATTCAAAGAATCTAAGTTATGGTTATGAAAACGGATATATGTAAAATGTTTCATAAATAATGGACTAAATTGTTAAGTTAAACGGTTTCAGAGACCAAAACAAGAGTATGTTTTCCTGATAATCGGAAAGCGTGTATAAGCTTCTGGTAAAAGAAGATAATTAACGGATTTAAAATGAGTTGGAGGTGTGTACGAACCTCGGAAGCAAGATGTTTTGTTTGTGAAGGTTTTCCAAAATCGGAAAGACACGTATGTTGAAGCTAACGTTGCAGGAAAGATAGAACAGATTCAGAACAGCGGAGGCGGAACAAGGATTTTGGAACGGCATTAAGTTAGTGTTCACATCAATGTTTAGACATCAGGTATCAGACAAGAAAGAAGTTAAGAAGACATATGTGAAGCTAAAGTTAATAGACACGCAGAGACCAAACAGACAAGAGTAATGTAGACAATGCGTGAAAAGGTTTAGAAGACACGGTCAATCAGAAGTATATAATCAATATTATATAGACAAAGGTTATACATAAGAAGTACAGAAACCGGTGACTAAACATTGGCAGAAAATAGCTAGAGTAGAAGGTGACAATGCATAAGAAGGTTTAGAAGACAGGCAACAGTATATATATTATACTATATATATATAATAATATATATTACAGGGCAATATGACAGAAGATGTGATTCATTGAAAAATAAAGCTTTTTTCACTATGATTTGATCAATATCTCATATGAGATTATTTATTGGAATTCAAGTATAATCAACAATTTGTGCTCATTAAGTCACTTGTTTTCGCTGTAAAATGAAGGTTTTAAAATTCAGTGGCGTGATTTTGGGTATTTTGAGGTTTCAACTAATTTCTACGCCACTGAATTAAATGCAATTCTAAGAACCGTCTTAGAACCGGCCATGTCTTCTACACCAAAAAGATGCTCTTGGCTTATAGCTCTAAACTCAACTGTTTCCGAGAAAAATGGCATTTAATGAGAGAAAACAGTATTTTTAAGAATCATTTTCATTAACAATTTATTAACAGTAGGCATAACATTTTGGAAAGAATGCAAGTAATAAATTCCAAATTACTACTTATTGAATGAAAAACAAATGCTGCAAGTATTCTACGTGGGCTTCGTTCACTTAAATACATTAGAATGTTTTTCATTCAATTAGTAGTTATTTGTATTTGTATACTTTCAGTTTTCTCGAAATGTTGTACCTACTGAATCAATCGTTAAAAGAATTATTCTTAAAATTATGGCTTTTTTCTCATAAAATGCGGAAATGATCAACTTTAGAGCTGTTAACGAAGAGTACCTTTTTGGTAGAGAAAATAAAGGCGGTTCTAACACGCTCATTGAAATTGCATTTATTTCAGTGGCGCAGAAAATATGTGGATTAAAACCTTCAAAATACCCAAAATCCACGCCACTGAATTTTCAAAAAACTTTATTTTACGGTGAAAATAAGGGACTTAATGAGCACAAATTGTATAGACTGAACATCATATCTCAAGGTTCTCGAGATATTGTCCAAATACTGAAAAAATTCAACTTTGATGTATATTGAAAACGGTACGTCTGGGCATATAAGTTCATAGGAAAAAGTTTATTTTATGTAGAATCACCTCTTCTCAGGTACATGGTATTTTTCAGGTATATATATATAATATATATATATATATATATATATATATATATATATATATATTATATATGTTCCATTTGGTTGCCCAAAAGTTAAATAGTCGAAGTAATATCAGTAAAAGTTAAAACATTTTGATCGAAAAGTTTTAAATTTCGACGAATATGCTACAGTTATAGACATGGCGAGAGAGGTGATAATCAATGGAAAAACTTTGCATTGCACCAATATAAACAGTCACTCTAACGCTCGTCATAGTTAACAGATAAGAATTTGGATTTGAGAAGGCGTACCACGAGTTTAAAGAACGTCTACGAGTACGACACTAAAGTTGAGATTTACTTGTTAACATTTCGGGAGCAAAAAGAATCTGGCATGTGAAGAATATGTGTAATGAAGTTAAGTTGAAGTGTGCTGATGGTTAGCTAATTCATCTGAATTGGGGGAAGTCAAATCTGTAACTTCACGTTCCTTAACAGCAGTAGTATAACGTGGACTGGAAGAATATAAAGGGGAAAATTCAGTTGGTACGTTTAGACGTCTTTCCTTTGATTCAGTATCAGACTTGATTGTTCCAAAAAGTAGTAGAATTTTTTTTTTTGTTTACTTCTTCAAAAAAACTAGTTAGCATAAGCATTGCTCTATCTCGAGTATAAACGAAAGGGATGGAGAAGCGAAAACAACGTAAAAATAAATTCAGTTAGCATGAGCTAAACCAGCAGCATCCGTATTAAATTCGATCTCAAATCAAATTCGATATGAGATTTGTATAACTTTAAAGCGTTGCGAACAGTTTTACGTAAAAAACCAACAGTAACATCACTAGACAGGCTCCCGACAATTTAATTCATATTGAATTTCAGTTTCATTCAAGCGATTGACTTCTAACTTCCAAATAATCGACATTTTAAGATGCGCGGTAAATAAGATTTATTAGAAAAATAGTGAGATACGTAAACGAAAAGTGTATTAGCTAGTCTGAGACAAATAGTAACTAATCTCATTAGAGCGATGGACCAAAGTTGAGAAAGACTGAAGGGAGCTGAAAGTCACCCAAACTGTTGTTTTAATCAATATCTAATAAATTAATAAATTATTCTAATTATAGATTTTACATACCAATTGAAAGTGACGGCTCGCTATCACGAATATAAATCTAGAATACGAGATACTAAAAGGTGTTAAATTGCCGAAATTTCTAATTCTGCAGATAGCAGTAACACATCAAAGTCATTCAATAATTGCAAATTTTACTGTTTACTCATCGCCATAATTGTAACTAAACTAAACTCAGATAACGTTGATCTCAAGGGTATAGGTACTATCCTAAGTAAAGGTTAGTAACTATATTCCATGTATAAGCAACACAATCTCCATTGGTGCAAACGGGTAGTAAGTCGATCTTATATAATTGGTTAGTACAGCTTAAATGCCTAGATAAATGGAAGATGAAGTGTGTGTAATTGTAAGCTAATCTTATTACGATGTGTCTTTGGAGAGACAGACGACAGCTGGATGTACATCAGTAGGATGTAGATGGTGAAATTAACATTTGCAGTAAATAACTCTAATCCTATCCAGAATGTAAACATGTAATTTCAGTAACAACCGTAGATACCTTTCTTCAAAAGGATCAAAAAACGGTATGTTTGTAATGTTGATATCACCAGTGATACAGAAAATACTACTACAGAAAAATGCAGAAAGTTCATGAAGCAATTGAGAGAAGATTAAAAGGTAATGTAAAAAAATTTAATAAATTATCAAGTCACCTTATGGAAATGACATGTTACAAAGAAAAACTTTACTCTAGAGACAAGCTTGTGGAAAGATGAATGATTAGTGACCCTTTATTAAATAAATAGTACGTTGGATTATATCCTAAATTGATTAAACGTAGAAAAATCCCAAGCACGTGTTTTTTAATTAACCAGAATTTTGATAGATCTCTTATCAGAATTTAGATTCTACTTATTACCGTTACACTGCGTACAATTTAGGGTAGAATTTATATAATTATAAGACATTATGTTTATTTTAATGTAGAAGTAAGTAAGTAACGGTATACAATTATTGATCCCCACAAAATAGATAATTATAATTTCAATATTAAATTCGGTTATTCTGGTTTGTCATGTTGGCGGAATTATGGGGATCAGGCTGGTTTGGTATTTGACTCGAAAGAGAGCGATTTCAGGTTTGCGGAGGTTTTTTATAAGGGCGGGGACGTGTAGAAGGAGAATATATTGCAAACTGGATTAGCAGGAGTTGGAAATTGATGCGTAATTGACGGAATTTAGGCATGTAGGAATACAATTGCGGGGATTGATACGAAATAATTAATGAAAGTTAATTAGGATTTTTGGGATAAGTGTATCTGGATCGTTACATACCACACGTTTCTGGACGGAATTCCTAACTGCGGTTCTGTGATTTCTTCTTTTATATGATTTTTTGGTAGTACGCATCTCCTTTCCTCTATGCAACTCGGTGGGGGAAGAGGTTCTTTTCGAGCAAAATGGGGCCTGATTCGGTCAATTCAAACGCGCTTCCGTCACTCCTTTTCTTGTTAGTGGATCCTGGAATCTTTTCACCCGGTATGGTCCAGTATATTTCAGTGCAAGTTTTGCTGAAAAATCCATTAATTTATTTAATCAAAAATGAGACTTACGGAAAACGAGTTTACCCAAACATGGTCGATATGGTCGTCTGCGTAAATCGTAGTGGATCTTCTGGATCTCGAACGCATGGAAAAGGGAGTCATAGGCGTGTGACCTTAACCTTCTACTCTTTTAACATGATCCTACAATTGCGGAGCTTGTTAGAAAATAAATACTTAAGGTTAATTAAGATTTTTGGGATAAGGATCTGGATTGTTACACGGTTCAATTGATAAAAACCGGATTTCAAAACACTGCTTTTGTTATTTGTTGCATTAAAACCTGTTCTGAATATATTATTATGAGTATTTTTTAATCCGAATGCGTGTTGCGTATTTTTGTTTATAGTTTGAGAAATTGGTTCTAATATTTTACCGAAACATATAAGTGGTATGCACTTCATTTTATTTTTGTTTCTTTGGGATCAGGTTTCTGAATAGCTACCACTTTTTTGTTCAATTTAATTACTAATATGTCAATGGGTGATAATCTAGTCACTTTATGCAATCACTGTGTCATATGCGCCAAATAATAATTTTCGTAAGTAGTGCGTTGTTTACACATTTCTTGGTGCGAGGCCGTTCTTTTTTACCCGAGGGGTAGCCGAGGTATAAAATATAAGGCCGAGTACCAAACATGTGACAGCGCACGTGTTGCGAACAAAATTTTTTGTAATCGTTTACATAAAATTAGAAAAAAATTAAATTTCAAATTAAATACATAAGCAACAAAGTTTATGTATTTAGTTATATACCACTTTTTTGTTTATGTATTAAAAGTAACGATTACAAAAATTATATTAAACTACACTACTTCTAAATTAATTTTGTGCATTTTCAGGATGGTCTTTTCCATCTCCCTTCAGCATATTCTTTTTACCTTCCAACATACATATACATATGTAGGTACGGAAGGTTATGCAATCAATTTCTTTCTCTGTAGCTAAATCAACTAATCATTTTACAACGTTTGGTCAAGTATCGCCAAGATCGTGTGCGTGTACGTGTGCGTGTGCGTGTGCTTGTACGTATGCGTGCGCGTATGCGTGTGCGTGTGCGTGGCGTGCGTGTCGTGTGCGTGTGTGCGTGTGCTGGTGCGTGCGTCCGTGCCGTGTCGTTGCTGCGTGTGCGTGTTGCTGTGCGTGTCGTGTCGTGTCGTGTGCGTGTCGTGTGCGTGTGCGTGTGTGTGCGTGTCGTGTGCGTGTGCGTGTGCGTGCGTGCGTGTGCGTGTGCGTGTGCGTGTGCGTGTGCGTGTGCGTGTGCGTGTGCGTGTGCGTGTGCGTGTGCGTGTGCGTGTGCGTGTGCGTGTGCGTGTGCGTGTGCGTGTGCGTGTGCGTGTCGTGTGCGTGTGCGTGTGCGTGTGCGTGTGTGCGTGTGCGTGTTGCGTGTGCGTGTGCGTGTGCGTGTGCGTGTGCGTGTGCGTTTGCGCGTGCGTTTGTACGTGCGCGTGCGTATTGCTGCGTGTGATGTATGTGTGAGTGAGTGTTCGCGTGTGTGTGTATGTGTGTGTGTGTGTGTGTGTGTGTGTGTGTTGTGTGTGTGTGTGTGTGTGTGTGTGTGTGTGTGTGTGTGATTGAATGAGTGTGTGTTTTTTTAATAATTGTGGACCTGAACATGCTACATTTGGGGAGTCTTTATAAACCATTCAGGAAGACTTAGGAGGATAGATAGAGGGACATTGAATTGCCAAGGGATACCTATGAACATCTACCTTAAACCTTTCCCTATCGTAAGTGGGAGGAAGACTGGAACTCGAGATCATTCTTTGAGTTTATAAGCCGTGTAGAAGAATGTGGAGATTTGTACTGTATAATGATGATGTGAATGAGCGAATCGAGTATTCCTAGCAAAGGTATCCCGAGATTGCATCAAGGAATGTAATTCAGCAGCGAAACAGCAATTGTAATACCTATAATAATAGAAATAGTTGTTGGGAGGTAAAGTAATGCTTAGATCTGTACAAAAAGCCTATTTTACAACCAGCTGTTTTGGTAGCTGGCAGAAGATGGTCAACGCATAATAGGTTTGAATATACAGTGATTCCCAATAGAGTAATAGTCTGAAAACTTAAGATTTGAGCCATTCATACTTACAACAGGAAATGATCGATATTTTTGTTTTGTTTAACTATTCACATTTTAGTTTAAATGATTATTTCATAGTTACATTATGACTACTATCTAATTTTGAATATTAAGTTACTAAATTTTTCTATATTAAATTATGTACAATTATTATACAGGATGAACTATTGATGCGAAAGGAAAAAAACGGAAGAAGTGGCGGGAAATTCGGGGTTGCCCCCAATACACAAACCCTTAAAACCCTCGGTAGTGCAGTTAAAGTCTGCGATCCTACTGTCTAATTTTGAATATTAAGTTACTACATTTTTTTATATTGAATTATGTACAATTATTGTACAGAAGGTTTTTTTAATTATTATTATTATTTTCAATGATTTTAGTGATGGCAATTGGTCGGTATTTCGAGGGATCGGTCTTATCGCCTTTTTTGGGAGTGAGTTGATCATTTGCTGACTTCCATGTGAAGGAAATTCTCCAAAAGATATAGAAATCGAATAGAGCGTAAATAGGTCTGGTACTAGTTAGGGGCAGCATTTCTTTAAGACAATAGCTTGGATATCGTCTGGGTCAGTCGCCTTATCGAGATCAAGCCTACTGATAATCGATTCTAGCAGATTTTACCGAAAATGAATCGGTTTCATAGCATACGAAGAAGAGTTGACTAGGGACACATCTTTTGCAGACCTATTGAGACACGAGTTTGATGTCAGGAGGGGAAAGATATACCAAAGTTTTTATTAATGGCTTTAGCTAAAGATCAACATTTACGACTGCCCAAAGTAGATGTAGCTAGTTTATTGCATCTTTGTTGTTCAAACAATTTTTTAGCTTTAGTGATGACACTTTTGCAGATACTTCTAGTACCAACGTATTCTGCATGACTCTCGACCGTTTTATTAGATTTCCATTTAATATCAGATTTATTTTTCAAAGATACTGCATCAGCACAAACCTTATTGAACCAGAATTGGGAACGTGAACCTGTACGATTCTGTTTTTTGGGAATGTACAACTCCATGCACATGAGGACGACTTCATATATTGAATCAGCAATGTCCGAAAAATAGGACGACTTAAACCAGTATTCACACAATGGAAGGGTTGCGAAGAAGCCCGCTAAATTACTCCATCTAGCTGACTTAAAACACCACATGGTTCTATTAGTGTTGAGAACAACAGCGGAATTAGGGACAGTATAAATTATTTCTATTAGACAGTGGTCAGATACACCTAGAGGGAAAGTACGAAAGTTTTATAAACAAATGGATTTGAGTAAGAAAGAGATCTAGAAGTTGTGTAGTATGGCTAGGGTTATCTAGGCTGAATTTTGTTTCTAATATTCTTTTGTTTTCATAGCTTGATGTGATTTAAACAATTATACATACATATGCAAACCTACGAAAATCGATAAATTCAGTAAAAAGCTGGATTATCATAAAACGGCAAAACATAAATACCAACAATGTTATATCAAAAAAAATGTAATTAAATTTCCTATCTAACAATGTAAAACAATGTATACCTTTCCATTTAAAAAAATCAAGTGTGATTGTAAATCTTAAACTTTGCATTACGATATCTCGAAAATTAAAAAAGATAATATTACTATTTTTACGATTTTATGTAGCACAGTCTATGTCTAATCAACCATTAAAATTTTAGTGTTACACATTTCTCAATACGGTTGTTACAATTTTTCTTTTCAACCTCTAAATTTTCAAAAAATTGAATGCAGCGCCTAAATTGCGCGTTTAAGATACCTCATATAGTGAATAAAGTGCCCTTAAAATTAACCAGGGAATCCAAATTTATAATAATATACGGTATGTTCCATTTAAAAAAATATAACTTCGTGTTGTAATACCCTGCATAAAAGTAGTAATTTTTGCGAAAATATTTTCTAATTGTAACCCGAAAGATCCCACACATTCCTGCAATAAATAATTTTGAAAACGATATTGTATAAACTCTTAAAGGTTCGTCCACGCACTATTGGCGGACCTGTGTATATATATATATATATATATATATATATATATATATATATATATATATATATATATATATATATATATATATATATTACATCTATTAAAAATGACCTAATTTTTTGTATCTCCTGTATTAGCCTAAATATTAAAGATTATGAATTTTCATCTTTTTACAAAAAAGTTATACCTTGTAAATGTCTCTCCAGTGACCGTTTTCAAGATATTTGCGTATAAATTATTCAGTTCACCTTTCAAATTCCACATAAAATGTTGCTTGAAGTAAGCTGTGATTAAATCAGATGCAATAATAAATTGTATAATTGTAAATGTCAAACTTTATGGGTGTTTGTTGATATTTTGTATGTTTTTTTTAATTTTTATAACTGTGTACAAAATGCCCAGACGTAATGAGTTTTCAAATGAAGAAATGCGTGATATGATTTGTGTATACGCGCAGAAATTATTTAATGGACGTAGTGCGCATCGAAGGTATTTGGAAATGTATCCACGACGGAAACAGCCAGATTTTAAAATTTTCAAGAATCTCTATGATCGACTGGGAGAAAAAGGCTCGTTTCGTCCCAAACGAGATTCTACAGGACGCCCTAAGATTATAACTCCTGACCAAGAAGATGAAATTCTGATTCGTGTAGCTGAAAACAGTGAACTAAGCACAAGACACCTTGCTGCGAGAACTGGCTTAGTAAGTCCACTGTTCACAAAATTTTTACTGAAGAGGACTGTATCCATTTCATTTCACGCCTGTACAAAATTTACTGCCAGCTGATTTGCCAGCTAGACTGGCACTCGCTCGTTTTGTCGTATCCAGCACAATGCCGACCCATTGTTTTAGACAAAATATTATTTACCGACGAAGCAACCTTTACACGTAGAGGCGTTTTTAACTTTAGGAATAAACATTCGTGGGATTTAGAAAATCCACATTTAGTAACCGAACATCACTTCCAACATGAATTTAAAATTAATGTTTGGTGCGGCCTTATTGGTAACCATGTATTGGGTCCCTTCAATTACCTACTAATTTAAACGGCGAAGTCTACTTAATTTTCTGCAAACTCAGTTACCGAGTATTTTGATGATTTTCCTAGAACTAAGACAAAACATGGTGTTCATACAGGATGGAGCCTGCACATTTCTCTAGACGTGTCAAAGACTATCTCAATGTTCAATTTCCTCATCGCTGGATAGGTCGTGAAGCCAGACGCCTTGGCCGCCTCGAAGTCGATTTCAATCCACTTGATTTTTGTTTTAGATATTTGAAATGGCTCGTGTATAAAGAAACAGTGAACACTCGAGAAGAATTATGGCAGAAAATTGTAAATGCTGTCGAACAGTTTCGAAACGATCAGTTATTATTTAGGATAAGACGGTCGTTCAGCAGACGGGTTCTCAAATGTATTGAAGTGAATGGTAATCACTTTGAACAGTTATTGTCGAAAGATGCTCTCTTTTTTTATTAAATGTTAATATTTTTGTATTGTAGTTTTCTTGTTGTTATTTCTGTAGTAATTATAGCATTTATTATTGCATCTGATTTAATCACAACCTAGGTACTTCAAGCAAAATTTTACATGTGAGAATTTGAAACGGTGTACTGAATAATTTATACGCAAATATCTTGAAAACGGTCACATTTACAAGGTATAACTTTTTTTTGTAAAAAAGATGGAAAATTCATAATCTTTAATATTTAGGCAAATACAGGGAGATACAAAAAAATTTGGTCATTTTCAATAGATGTAGTGTACTGTAAGTGGCGGCCTCTACAAGTGGCGTCTAAAATAAGAACAGTTTGAATTTCTCAAAAACACATATCTAATTTTGTGCCGTTATGTCGCCCTGTTGATGAATTATTAAGAAAAAACAAAATACAAATTAACACTTTAACACCCTGTATCTCGGTTATGATCAACTTTTGGACTAAGGTAAGTTTGGCTAAATCGCAATATTTTTACCCAAGGAATATCCAGTTTTGCTGCGTACCATTAATTAGCGGAAACCCTGTATATATATATATATATATATATATATATATATATATATATATATATATATATATACATGGATAGCACTAATTAATTAAATAGAAACTATCAAATAAACCTTCAAGTTCGGAATATGACCCGATTTTTATCAAATTTTTCACACGGCCCAAGTTCGACGAGATAAGAAACGTGCCGGGTACCGTTTCGACGGGAACACTAGCATTGGGCGCCGCGTCCCCCCCTTTCGAGTTTGCCTCGGTCGCGTTTGCGAGGGATCGAAACAAAAATTCGCAGACAGCCCGACGTTAGGGTCGAGAGTTCGCGACCGACGGCGAAGGAGTGGGGAGGGATTAGAGCGTCGTGACCTATAGTCGAAACTACCGTCGCACCTCCACAAGGGGATGGAACATACATGTGATGGTGGAGGGGCGGCTTTTTTTTATTTTCCACGCGCATGGATTCTGAGGAAAGTCGACTTCGCGCATCGCTTAATAACTTCGTTATTTACCGGCCGATTTTTTCGCACAAAACGGTATTTTTAACTTTGTTATATCCCTTCCACTTTTTGAGATATACAGTCATCTTTTTGATTTCGCGCATCCGGACTCTGAAATTTGAAATGTAAGTTGTTTGGGACATATAAATGAAGAATCCGTCAAAAAACGCAAGTAGACTTTTTTGGTCCCAAACTGGAACCTGGAATGGGGCTAATGTGCATACTCAGCATACTGTCAAAATCCTTTTGAGGCGTTTTACAATCATTTTGGGTTTTAATCAAATTTTACCTTTCTAAACTCAACCCCCTCCCAATCGTTCACAATTTATATACACCAATAGTAATTTTTTCACTAAATTTACGCACGTACGCACGTAACGTACTACCATTAGAACTATGTTAAAATATTTTTATATAATGAACAATTTAAATTTGTTTCAATTAATAATTGCAAATATTGCACTAGAACACGTTTATCAAGATAAACATTCTATAATTTAGCATGATGATATTTCATCATATAAACAATCAAATTTTAAGTTTTTTAATATTATTAATCTACGCCAGTGTCATTATGACATACTTATCATCTTCATTTGGGTGTCATTATGGCCTTCATAATAGCACCCAGTGCCATTATGAACTCATAATAACACGCAAATTTTAAAATAAAAAACAGGCAAAAAGAAAGTTAGTTACAACTTTTACTTCATTATAAAATATTTACCTACATTTATTTATTATAAACATTAATTATAAAGTCTGTACAATTTGTTAAATTCAGTCCATCAGTGCGTGAAACTCATGTAAAGCACAAAATTGTACGCAAATAATGACGTCAACGTAAAAATTGCAACAATCGACAAGCGCGGTTACTATAACATCGATTAATATTGGCACTTAATAATTTTGAATTTTTATTTACAAAAACGTTTCTGATATTGTAAACAAATCGAATCTATGCAAAGAAAATCTATTTGGACTGGCGTAGATTAAATTTTGAATGATACACGTTCGATATGAACTTCGTAATGAAACTTGTGTAAATAAACCACTCGGCTAACGCCTCGTGGTTTAACTTTACACGCGTTTCATTGTGACAATCATATCGAACTAGTATCATTAATGACTATTATAATTATGTGTTATATTTTTCAATAATTTTTCAAATTTAGAAATAGTTCAATCAAATCTCTTCAAAACTAAAAATATAAATTTATTTTTTCTATTTTGCGTGTTTAATATGTACATTATGACACTAAAACGAGTGTTTTAATGTTTGACTTTAAAGTTTAGTAACCTAACATTTTTTTTCATAAGACGCTTTATCGCATTCGTCCATTAGAAAACTCCCCGCTGGGCAGGTCGTTTTCTAAACTTGGACTCATGCGATAAAAACACGTCTTATGAAACTTGTTTCTTAATATACTATTATAATGCTTTAAATTTTTAAGTTGACACATACATATGTGCATCGAAATTATAATTATTAAAAATCCCAAAATTAAAAAAAAACATTCTGCTCAAAAACCCAATAATAAACATACTTTTTAATGTAATTATGTACTTCTTTTGAATGTTTACTTATAATAAGTTTTAAAGTAATTTTTTTTAATTAAATTTAAGTATCTCAATTTAATTATAATTATGTTATTTTTTAAACAAATATTTATTATAATACAATTTTCATATTACATTTAAATTAATCAATTTATTAATTTCATTGGAACTACAATATTTACATTTGCACTACGTAAATTTTACCACTGCTTAAAAATTTCGAAAAGAACATTACGTTTTCATTGTGAATGTTACATTTGTTATTATTGAAATAGATAACCTTTTCATAAAGTACTTTCAGATTTGAATAAATGTTTAAATAATCCAAGTACAAAACGATTCTGAGTTTATCTTTTATTCTTATAAATTTATAATTGAAAGTACTATGTATTTGTTTATTAGCAGGTGGTAGGCATGTATACTCCATGCCAGCCGGGGAGGTACCACCACCCTTACCATGGGCTCCTTAATATTGGGTCTACGATTTTCTGAGCTCGGTAATGGCTGCCGGTTACCTTTTCCATCATCCTTAATCTATTCTCATCCTTATTCTTCCTTCTCGCCCTCACTGTCTTCCTATCAGATTAAAAGTCTCAAATTAAAAAATAAAATGGCTGTGGTTTCTAGGGTAATAAATTCCGGATGTAAAATCCTGGCCCATTTGGATGTCCGGGAGGGCAGGGCCCAATCGACCTCGGTCATAGAAAGTATCAACTTTCTGATTCACTACTTCAACATCCGCGGTATCAGGTCTAATCTTAATGCTATTCACCAACATCTCTTGAACAATTACAACCTGATATTTTGTTTCTATCTGAAACACAAGTCTCCTCTGAAAGCTCCGAGCCACCCGACTTGCAATTTCCTCAATACCACCTTCACTCTAACTTTCGATATAAAGGAGGCGTATGTGCCTACATCAAGGACAGAATTGCTTGCAAGAGGGTTTCTTCCTTAGAAAATAAAAATTTTGACGTGATTTGGTTTAAACATTCTGGTCCTAATTTTGTGAAATTCTACTGTTGCATTTATAGGTCTCCTAATGACAGTAACTTTCAAGACTTCTTCGATTACCTTAGTATGAAAGTTGACTATCTCCTGTCTCAGTTTCCATCTTGCGATATCTCAATTGTAGGCGATTTCAATGTTCATAACTCTAATTGGCTTCAGTTTTCATCTACTACAAATCCCGCTGGTGATAGTGCAGAAACATTTGCTATTTCATGTGATCTCACACAAATGATTTCTGAGCCCACAAGAATCCCTGATAACCCTAACCATGCTCCACATCTTCTAGATCTCTTTCTTACATCAAACCCTCTGGTTTATAAAACTTCCGTTCTTTCTCCTTTAGGTCTTACCGACCATTGTCTAATAGAAATCAGTTCTACTCCACCTAATTCCACTGTTGTTCATAAAACCGATAGAACCTTGTGGTGTTTTAAGTCAGCTCGATGGAATGATTTACGGGATTTCTTTGCGACCTTTCCATGGCGTGAATATTGTTTTAAGTCGTCCTCTTCTTCGGACACCGCTCTTTCAGTATCTGAAGTCATCCTCATGGGAATGGAGTTATACATTCCCAAAAAACAGTTCCGTATAGGTCATTCACGTTCCCAACCCTGGTTCAATAAGGCTTGTGCTGATGCAATATCTTTAAAAAATAAATATTACATTAAATGGAAATCTAATAAATCGGTCGACAGTCATGTAGAATACGTTGGTGCTACAAATATCTGCAAAAGTATCATCACTAAAACTAAAAAGTTGTTCGAACAACGAAAATGCAATGAACTAGCTACATCTCCTTTAGGCAGTCGTAAATTTTAGTCTTTAGCTGAAGCCATTAGTAAAAACTTTGGAACATCTTCATTTCACCCCCTGACGTCTATTGACGGATCGGTAGTTGCTGATTCTGTAGACAAAGCCAATGTTTTTGTGGATTTGTTTGCATCAAACTCGTGTCTCAATGATTCTGGAAAATATGTGCCCCTAGTCAACTCTTCTTCATACGCTATGAAACCAATTCATTTTCGGTACAAGCTCTTGGAATCGATCATCAGTAGGCTTGATCTCAATAAGGCGACTGGCCCAGACGGTATCCCAGCTATTGTCTTAAAGAAATGTTCCCCGAACTAGTACCAGTCCTATCTAAGCTCTATACGATCTCTATGTCTTCTGGGAATTCCTTCATCATGGAAGTTAGCAAATGTTCAACCTATTCCCAAAAAGCGATAAGACCGATCCTCAAACTACCGACCAATTGCCATCACTTCCATTTTGTCTAAAATCATGGAAAAAGCCATCAATCAGCAACTCTCACGTTCCTTGAAACTAACAAACTCCTTAGTGACCACCAATATGGGTTTAGGCAAAGTCGTTCAACAGGCGATCTTCTTTCATATGTGACCCAAGTTTGGAACAATACAGTAGAGCAGTCCAGTGAAACAGTTGTAGTCGCTGTAGATATCTCAAAGGCATTCGACAAAGTTTGGCATAAGTGTTTACTTGCCGAACTCACCTCGTTTGGGTTAAATGATACGCTCATCAACCGGGTTTCTAGCTTCCTTGATAAAAGACGAATACGTGTCGTAGTTGATGGCTTTTTTTCAAAAGAAGTTAGCATTAACGCGAGCGTACCAAAGGGTTCCGTTATAGCGCCTACGCTTTTTCTGCTGTACATAAATGACCTTATTTCTTCAACAACCAACCCCATCCAAAGCTGAAATGGCAAATTCAATCAACAAAGACATTCAACGTATTCTCGAATGGGGAAGCAATAATCTAGTTAAATTTAATGCTAACAAAACTCAGTGTTGCCTTGTGTCCTCCAAAAAAGATCGATCGTTTCCTGTTGTAAGTATGAATGGCTCAGTTCTTAAGTTTTCAGACTCTATTACTCTGTTGGGTATGACTGTATCTACAAATCTCTCATGAGTTGACAATCTTCTGTAGGCTGCCAAGACAGCTGCTCGTAAAATAGGCTTTTTTACAGATCTAAGCAGTACTTTACCTCTCGACAACTTCTGCTGTGTAAGGTCCAAATTCGGCCTCGTCTGGAATATAATTCTCACCTTTGGGTT
>JARFJB010001468.1:0-22503 GCA_036346205.1 Vesta saturnalis | reverse complement strand
GTTGTACAAACCCAATAAAACAAACATTTCAAATGATACGTAAACCCTTTTACAATACAATACGTAAATAAATACTAAGCGTAATCAATACAGACGATAACGAACAGAGGATACTCAGAACAGTCAATTAAAGCAACAGATACAGATTTCCATACAATAAGATACAAAAGACAGAAAAAAAGAACAGACAGAAACAAACAGATAAAAACCAAACCATAAAAACAGATTAAGAATATACAATCAATACGATCAGTGAAAAATAATACAAAAATACGAAAATTTAAAGATCAATAATAAGAAAATAAATAAATGACAATACGAACAATAATCAGAAGTAAGATACAATCAAACGATACAATCGATAGAAGGGACACAATAAGAAACAAAAAAAATGAAAGTACGAAAATCAAAGTACAATACAAGATAAGTACGAACTTCAAACGATAAGGAACAGACAATAAACAGATACAAAAGATACAGATACAATACAGAACAGATACAGAACAACAGATACAGCAGTACAGATAAATAAGATACAGATAGATACAGATACAGAAAGATAATAAGATACAGATACAGATACAGATACAGATAAGATACAGATAAGATAAGATCAGATAAATACAGATACAGATACAGATAAGAACAGAAAATACAGATACAGATGAACAGAAAAGATACAGATACAGATACAGAACAGATAAAGAACAGATACAGAACAAAAAACAGAAAAGATACAGAACAGATACAATAACAGATAAGATACAGATACAAAATACAGAACAGATACAGATACAGATACAGATACAGATACAATACAGATAAGATACAGATAAGATACAGATTCAGATACAGATAGATAGATACAGATAATACAGATACAATACAGAACAGATACAATACAGATACAGAGATACAGATCAGATACAGATCAATACAGAACAAACAGAATCAGGAAAGATGATACAGATACAGATAAACAGATTTAAAATACAGAACAGAGAACAGTACAGATACAGATACAGATACAGAAGATAAGACACAAACAGATAAGATGAAAAAGATACAGATACAGTACAGAAAGATAAATACAATACAGATACAGATACAATACAGATACAGATACAGAAGATACAGATACAGATACAGATACAAACAGATACAGATACAGATACAGATAAGAGATAAGAAAACAGATACAGATACAGATAAGATACAGATACAGATCAGATAAGATAAGATACAGATAATCAGATACAGATACAGATACAATACAGAACAGAAAGATACAGATACAGATACAGATACAGATACAGAAAACCAATAGATCGATACAGATACAGAAGATAAATACAGACAAACAGATACAGATAAACAGATACAGATACAGATACAGAACAGATACAGATACAGATACAGATACAGATACAGATAAGATACAGATAAGATACAGAACAGATACAGATAAGATACAGATACAGATAAGATACAGATAGATACAGATAAGATAAGATACAGATAGATACAGATACAGAAGATACAGATACAGATCAGATACAGATACAGATACAGATACAGATACAGATACAGATACAGATAAGATAGACAGATACAGATGATACAGATACAATACAACATATACATATACATATACATATACAGATACAGATACAGATTGATACAGATACAGGTGATAAATATATAATATATATATATATATATATATATATATATATATATATATATATATATATATATATATATATATATATATATATATATATATATATATATATATATATATATATATATGTGTATACACGTGTGTCTGGAACCGTCTCATCTTTATCGGGGTAGTAAACCAAACTATTGCAAAAGATTTGTTTTGCGTTTCTGGTTGTATCTTTATTTAATACAGTAGGTATGTTTAATTGGATTTATAAGCCAAATTTGCTTTTTGTCTACATTTAAATTTTTAAACACTACTCGTCTTGAGTATTGTATGAACGCAAAAAGGAGGTAATACTTTGTACTTTGCAATCTGATAAGCCGTTTCAATGACCATTGTGTTGCAAAATTAGCTTATTAATGCTCGATTGTTGTTTTTCCTATTATATAATAGTGTTACATTATACAAATTTAATGATGCCTAGGGGTACATTAAGTATAATTAATAGATTTGAATTTCTACTTAAAAGGCGTAATAAATTATTTTCGTAATCAAAAAAATTTTTTTTGTTTATATCTAGTTTTATAATATTCTAAAGTGCAAATTAAGATTACTGTGAACATATTCAGAAATTTGCATTCAATATAGGTATTATTAATTATAATAAAAATTATAATGTGTTTTGCTAAAAAATCCCATGATCATGATGCATGGTTTAAATGAAATTACCTATAAAAGATTAGAAATGGTGTAAGAATACGTGTAGTGCCATTATGAAGTTTTGTTTGATAAGTATTCTTGTGGTCGCAGTTGAATCCATGCAGGTAAATAAAAAATTAAAGTTTAAAATATTGCGTAACTAACATGATTTAATTAAGTTGGAGCCTGAGGTAAGGGATGCATGGGAAGCTACAATGGCACCTTATGCAGAAGAATGTATTATTTTTACAAAGGTTAATCCGGAAATAGTAAAAAATATGTTGAGACAAGTACATGTGCCAGACGAAGAAACATTTCACTGCTTTTTGAAATGCTTGTATGATAACTTACTGTTTCTGAATACTGATGAAACGTTTAATAGAGAACAAATGCTGAAAACTATATTCAGGTTAACTCCTGATCTTTTGGAAGAATGTCTTCAAGAGGGCGCAAGAGAGCCCGATGTGTGTAAAAGAGTGTATGTCGTAACTAGATGTATAATTCACGATCACGCTGACTAATTTTTTCCATTTAATGTTGATCCTGTTGGTGTGCGAATATAGGGTTTTTACTATTTTTTTATAACTTTCATATAATAAGTTTTGTTTTGTGTTTATATCTGTAGCTTTACGCTATCATTTTTCAAACCGTTGTAAAATGTATAGGTGCAACGAAACGGTTTTTCTTTAACATACAATATATCTATATAAATGAATAAATGTAATACGAGATGAAAATATAAATTGGATAGGATATTTAATAGTTTATACCTTCATTGCTAATCTATTTTCAGGGCTACGCCATCCTAGTGGCAAGTGTGACCAGTGAACACTGGCGTCAATGTCTAGTAAATGGAGTGGTGGAACGCGGAAAAGGTGGTTTTTAATAAAATTATATGTCCTCTGTAAGAAAAAGTATTTCTACTGTTGCAAATGCAATAAAAGTAAAAGAAAAAAATTAATTAATGCATGTCGGTTATGCAAAGTCCTTGATATTAGTGCTACTTTTCAAGTAAGTGAGAGAAGAATGTGTGGGGATAAGCATAGTGCTCCATCAGATATTAATCTACCTATTTCACAAACTCTCATAAGTAACGATCCAGAGTAAATAGCCAGAGACGCTGTCAAATGCACTTTTTGTTGGGAAAGGGCCTATTCCAGTTAAAGGATACCCATATCTAAAAAATGAGAAGGGCACCTTGATAAACGGTGAAACATATGAAACAAAGTAGATTCAGGGTCTCATCATTGGTTACTTTTCTTTTATTACAAGTTATTTACTTCAAAAAACAATGCTTTCGGGAAACTGGTACAAATGACTCAACCCTTTCCCGAGTTCCCGGTGAAAGCCTCACTATTCAAACACTCTCTGTCTTCAAGCTATCGATGTAAACCGTACTGCTAGAATCCTCGCAACTTACGTGAAAGTCAGAATAATCAAACGCATTACACCCGTACAAAATATGACAAATACATTTTATACTGTATATAACAGAAAAATAGTTTATTTCTTGTTCATTTTTAGTTATTTATTTTCAAAAACAGATTTAGTTCCTGTCAGTGTACGAAAACATTTTAATTTTCCTGCTTAAATAAGCGTAAACTTTAAATATCCTTCAAAATAAAATTTACATTATAAACTTTCACAAAGATTAATTTTATTGAATACAAAATTGATAAGCATATTATTTTATACTTACATTTGTATAATTTTATTTAAGTTAAATCAAATTTAATCAATGAAAGTTAGCGTCACAAAACGTGGTTTTGCGAATTCAATCTTTCAATAAAAAGATACAGCTTTATTTACCTCATTGAAAGCATTATAATTTATACTGACAAAATTACAATTAAAATAAGTAAATATTGCAAATGTCATTTACTATTATTAATATTGAATAGGGATGAGACTTAATTCTTTAGTTAAATACTAATAAATAAAGAAAACTCACCTATTTCAAATAGAATCGTTCAAATCGACATTGTAATTATTTCTTCAATTCAATAAAAATCACACTTGAATACAGAATTTTTCTGTATACTATAAATTGACCAGAGAAGAAACAAACACTTATACAAGTAGAAAAACACCTCAAACATAATTTATTATTAAAAATACCCCTTAATAAAACAAATAGTTTTTAAATTGGTAAACATCGTTTGTAAACAAAGTCTATTTCTCCATACTGTAGGTAATCATCGTAAGAAATCTCTCTAGTTGTCAGATAAAAATTCAACCACCCTTATTAGAATACAACTTAATAATTAACTTCAAAAATTTATTAAGGAATTTATCTTAGGCCGCAAAAACCCTGAAAATACTAACTAATTTGGTTATAGAGCAACCGTTCGAAGAAAGAATCAACCCGCTGTTCACTAGGGCCTGGAGAGTTACTTAACCGCCCGCCAGGCCAAGTCCGGAACTATTTTTCATTTATTTTAGATTCGATATTTTATTTAAGCTTGAATTACATTTTTATTTTATTTTGTTAAACTTGTATTGTGTTATTACACTACTATTTATGCTGAATAAACGCCTGTTTAATTTGATTGTGTTTAAAGAAAAGAATTCACTGTAAGGATGCACAGAGTATGTGCAGGATTTTGATAACGTATGTAACGTGTTTTCAGTGCAGCTGAAGTGAGTTTGCGTGGTAGGAATCTTATTTTTGTGTGTATGCGTAATGTAAGTGTTGTAAAGGATACGCCACTGGATTTTTAATGAAGACTTAGTTATCGCATGAAGGAATATTTGAATGTTACAGAAGGATTTTCTTGTTGAAAGCGTTAAATTTGGATGAAAAATAATGTTATGGGTAAATTTTTATTGATACGACACTGGTAAAATTACTGGTCTTTTACTACTGTTTATGAAGGAATTTTATAAGTGAGTGAGTTGTGATCTATTGATATTTTATTAATGTACAAGTAGTAATATAGGGCCGGTTCTGGATTAGTTCAAGGTCACTCTCCCTCTGGTGGTGAGAAATGTAAGCTTTTGGATTTCTTCAAGGTCAAACTTTTGGCGGGAAATTTAAATTTTAGGAGCTCGAAATTGCAATGTCACCATCCTCATTTTTGGCAAATTTGTCAAGGTCAAGCTAAAAATAGAAATTGCAATGTCATCATCATATTACAATTCTTAGAAGTCTAAAAATAGTGTGGTCAAGGTCAAAGGTTATTGACCTGTAGGGGGTATCGTATGACACTTCTTAGTGTTTCTAAACTAAAAGTAGGACAAGGTGGGTATTAACAAGTTTAAACATGTAAGAGGTACTCAAACCAAGGACACATTTAGATCAAAATTTAAAGATAAAAGTAGAAATTGCTAGGCCATCATACTACAATTCTTAGAAATCTTAATCTATTCACGTCATGGTCACGACGATCTCGTAAGTTATGCATAAAAAGTAGATCATGAGTTCATTGTAGGTGAATACTCCACTAGAAGGTCACGACAATCTCGTAAGCTATGCATAAAAAGTAGGTCATGAGTTCATTGAAGGTGAATACTCCATCATATTACAAGGTCACTCTGCGGTCAAACGTTTTGACGGGAAATTTGTATGTCAAGGTCAGAAGCTAAAAATAGAAATTGCAATGTCATCATCATCATGTTACAATTCTTAGAAGTCTAAAAATAGCGTGGTCAAGGTCAAAGGTTATTGACCTACGGTGGTGTCATATTTCTTAGACATATAAAAAGGTGAAAAGCTATAAAATAGAAAATCTAAGAATAGACCAAGGTCAAATGCGCTTATTAAATTGGGTCAAGGTGAAATAATTTACTAAACTGAAAGTAGGTGTGTATTTAACAAGTTTAAACATGTTGTCACGACGATCTCGTAAGCTATGCATAAAAAGTAGGTCATGAGTTTATTGAAGGTGAATACTCCACTTCAAGGTTACGACTTTCAAAACTTCAAGATCATTCAGAGGTCAACAAGAGTAACGACTCCATGTTAAAATGAGAGGGTCAGATCATAGCTGGTTCGCGTCTTTGGTTATATCATAGCTAAAAATAGTCGGTTCATGTCCTCACTAAAAGGTGGTCGCGTTATAGCTAAAAAGTATAGTGACAACATCATCGTTGAAAGTAGCTTATGCGCGTAACCAGATATGTGTGGTAATCAAAGAGATGGTTCATATCGGCACTAATATAACATAGTGGGGGTAGTTTAGAGTAAGAATATAAGGAAATAGTATAATGGGTAGTGAGTGTTGTGTAAATCATATGGATGGCATACGCTGAAGAACAATGGACCAAAGCAACTGACCTGAGAACAGCGGTGGAACGCTTGAAGCAAGAATTTTCGGCATTAGTATTCGATGCCGAACATGAGGCGGTTTACGGGCGAGGTGATTATAGTGAAGCGGAGTGTAACGTCCTAGTGAAAGGTATGAGAAAGGAGTAACGATATGTGAAAAGTTTTTAAATTTAAAGAAAATATGTAGAACATGTCTTGTAGAAGAACTGAAAGCTGTGCAATTGCATCAGTTGTGCAACGATGTAAAAAAATGGACAGCATCTCATGATAGTAGCAGTTCATCCTCATTAGATGCAGATTAGCCTATCGATACAATTATCAAAGTACACTCTCCCCTCTGCCATCAAAATCATGATGCAGTAATATATGGGCAGTTCCGGTGTCAACTATAATTCATAAGCGTTCTCCAATCAGTAAAGATGGAACTATCTGCATTGAACAGCAGCACTTTCTGTAAATCCTTCACGAACGTAAAAGACTTGGAGGTGGGTGCAAAATATAAAGTGATTGATATGAATACCATCGACACAAAGTATGGTAAACATATTATCATTGAAACCCGGAATTTAAGTGCATACTTCCTTACGATTTTATGAATAGTTCAAAAAGAAGATCGCATTGAAAAGTTTAGGCAATATCTGGTTGAGAATGACATGTAGATTACCAGCGCCGGAACTGTAGGAAAGACGACTAATTTAACATTTCTGTAAAAAAATAATAATAATAACATATATATCTATGCATAATTGTTTGGAAATAAATTATATATTTTTTGTTGCAAAAAAAAAGTCTTCTATTTTTTGATTAAATGAAGGGTACATCATAATGAAGAGAGCTGCTATTGATGAGACTAAAAAAATGTAGCGTATAATATGGTGTCTGCAGGTATATTGGCTAAGCTTTTCAAGGTTAAAAGTTATTGGTATCATTTTACAATTCATACAAACCAATCTTCAAGGTTAAATTTTATTGACAAGGTATTGAGAAGGTATCATATTACAGTTCTTATGTTAGACTCCTCAAGGTTGTTAGGAATAGCAAAATAAGCATCCTTAACCAATGACACTGACTTTGTGCATGCTCGGTACTGCTCGGGTATCCTCGTGGAGTCTTCCCTTCTATATAAGTTTAAATTTTATAATCACATATCATTCGCTTCGACATCATGTTTTTCTAAAAGGTATATATGTTAAAGCACTGTTTTGCATTAAAATCGCTTACGTATTTACTTGTAATATTTGTGCGTGCGTGCTGCGTGTTCGTAGTCGTGCAGTGTGTAAACCTAACCAGAAAATCAGTTCTATTTGTTTAAATGTAGCATGTAGAAATACTGCACGATTGCATTAGCGCATATACAACGCGCTAACGAAGACAACGAGAAAAATATGGAAAAGTAATGATTGTTATAATTGATGTGCAAGGATTCAAAACAGCAAGAAATATATTTACACCTAAGGAACTAGCGATATATCATGGAGAGCAAATTGCTCATTACGTATTCAAGCCTCCATTTCCATGGCACACCTTGGATAGTGAATTTCAAAAACAAGCTAATTGGTTAATTCACAACCACCACTTTATCAAGTGGGAATATGGATATACTTCTCCACGTCTATTCCTTCGTATACTTAGTGATTTTATATCAACAACAGATGAGGTGTACGTTAAAGGACGAGAGAAAGCTGATTTTATTCAAAAATTTTTAAAACAACGTATTACGGTGTTTGAAGAACAACCTACTTTACCCAAACTTCATCCATGCTGTTTTTTTCATACACAAAACACTTGTCACTGTGCTTTGGCTCATGTATATCATTTATATGAAAAAATTGTAGTGAAATTCTAATAAAGATTTATTAACTGACATCTATATGTACATATCTTATTCGCATGTATTACCTTAACGCTTTTATGAGTATTTCAAAGAAGAACTGGATAATTTAAATGTTATCTAAGAATAAACATTTGTGTAAAATTTTTTTGGATAATGAAAACCTAAACTGCTTTCAGTCTGCCTGAAACAGATACCGCTTCTGAGAAACAGCTATCTGTTTTTGAGAAACGGGTACCGGTTTTAGGTCTGATTTTGAGCTGTTTTCGGAAACCGGGGAAGCTGTTTTGAGCTGTTTCTGCCTGTTGCTGGAAAAAATAGGTATCTGTTTTTTTTTGAGCTGACTGCATCAAAGTTTATACTATTCACATTTTCAGTGATTACATACAATGTTCTACTGAACAAAATTTTAGTAAAGTCCTAGAAAAATGCGCTCCTGAAAATTTAAAATTTGCACCTAATTCTCAAAAAGAAAAATTTTTTTTCCAACGCAGTTGTGTTTTATAAGTGACCGTTTATCATTTTCATGTATAAATTTATCAAAATATGAAAAAATAACACTTAAATTAGCCAATTCCATTTTGAAACAACAAAAATCACTTAAAACACACCTTTATGTGCTTACGTAAGCTCAGAAGAAACAAATGCATGCAATTTATCCATGTAATGTATCTAAATGCTCTTTAAATTACCCATTTCAATTTTGAAGCAACAAACAGCACTTAAAACATGACTTTTTTTTAATTTTCAATGCAGCGTGGGTATTACTACGTTAATAATAATTGTAGGATAATGAACGCAGTTATTTTGCTTTGAAAGCATTTTAAGCATTTAGCGAACATTCTTTTTTATCTGTCAAATCAATTTACATTACAACTTTGAAACGGATTTGTAAATGCATCAATTGTGTCATTTGTAAATTTTAAAATTCCGAATTTATTTAACTGCTATCCTTTGTGCTGTTATATGTTTAGTCTATATACAAAAATTCGGAATTTTTGACCTAACGATTAAACTGCTATGATAAAAAGAGTATATTTATTAACATATAATTTATTGTTTACTACTACAATTCATAATGTTATTCACCTTATCTTTGTAATAGTTTTACTTATGTGATAATTATAAGGTTACATAGCAGTTTAATGGTTAAGTCAAAAATTCTGAATTTTTGTATATAGACTAAACAAATAACAGCGCAAAAGATAGCAGTTCCAAAATTTTCTAAACAATAAAAACTAACGATTTTATTTTATGAAATAAAGTAGTAGTAACTCTTACACCTGAAACGTAAAATTGATAGTTGGTTCTGTTTAGTAATATCAGCAGTTGTTGAATTTACAAGAAAATAATTTGATATGGTTTTATTTGATACTATTAAACGGAATATTGTTAAGGATAATTAATTTTTTTTTGTGACATAATTACAAGTGTTTTTTCTATGTTTTATAAACAGTACCTATACTAATAAAAAGTTTCGATTTATGTGGTTTAATAGAAATATCCTTATTTTATTAATTAAGATAAATTCAATTTTAGTATAGTAAAAATTTGGAACGTTTATGCAGTGAGTTGGCTGAAGCCAACAATAATTTGTAAATTGTTCGGCAGAATATTGTAAACACCGAAAATGTGAATAGTATAAACTTTGATGCAGTCAGCTCAAAAAACAGATACCTATTTTTTCCAGCAACAGGCAGAAACAGCTCAAAACAGCTTCCCCGGTTTCCGAAAACAGCTCAAACAGACCTAAAACCGGTACTCGTTTCTCAAAACAGGTAGCTGTTTCTCAGAAGCGGTGTCTGCTTCCGGTACACTAAAAGCAGTTTAGGTTCTCATTATTCAAAAAAAAAAGAAATTACTACAGCAATGAATTTATTTCAACTGCTGCTTATTATGCTAATTGCAAATCACTTAAGCTATATATCGATGTAATTAATGAACAAAACTTGAAATACACTTCTGAACCGTCGGAAAATTATGAACATTTCACAATATATAACTGGATTCTAGAAAACGTTGAAAAAGGTCTGAGATTTCAAGGCGAACAGTTAGGTTGAACAGGCGGACCTGACTCGGGGAAGTGGCCATCAGTTAAGTTTGAGGACTACATAAACACTTTAGGCCTAATGTATAATATCATTAGGTATTTAAAAAATTATGTACATACAAAAAAAAAACGTATGTATGTAGCAATATGTTTTTTTATTAATAAATAATACAAATTACAATTGGTCTTTTATTATTATTCTTACAGAAATTACATTCTACGTTAGTTCCTTAAGTACACTATATTACAATAAGTTATATTCATACTAGTCGGTACCTATACAAGCAGGGCATTTATATCCGTTATTAAACCAATAGTGATGCTTTCTACAGTAATTTAAGTGTTCCAAAGTGCTTGTTGTTCTTACCGGCATTATTGAATTATAAATGAGCTTATTGCCTTACAATAATATGTTTATAAAACTACACAATCATCATCGATCCATGAATATTCGTTTAATCCCAACCACTTTACGTACACTTTATTCTTTTTACGTCGAATGACCTTTTCTACCAAATACACATCCGGATATTTAACCTTTTGCAGTTCCTGTCCATAAATAGGTGTCCCTATCATGTCTTGTAGCAAGTACGTGCCCGGATTCGTTACAAGTACTTTAACATTCTTGAAAAGTTCACTACATCAATTTGGTATATAACCTTTATCAAATATGCTTTTAAATTTTGTTCAGTAGAACATGGTAATCAACGAAAATGTGAATAGTATAAACTTTGATGCAGTCAGCTCAAAAAAACAGATACCTACTTTTTCCAGCAACAGGCAGAAACAGCTCAAAACAGCATCCCCGGTTTCCGAAAACAGCTCAAAAACAGACCTAAAACCGGTACCCGTTTCCCAAAAACAGGTAGCTGTTTCTCAGAAGCGGTATCCGTTTCAGGCAGACTGAAAGCAGTTTAGGTTCGCATTATCCAAAAAAAAAAAATTTTACACAAATGTTTATTCTTAGATAACATTTAAATTATCCAGTTCTTCTTCTTCTTCTTCTTCTTTGAAATACTCATAAAAGCGTTGAGGTAATACATGCGAATAAGATATGTACATATAGATGTCAGTTAATAAATTTTTATTTGAATTTCACCACAATTTTTTCATATAAATGAAATACATGAGCCAATGCAGTGACAAGTGTTTTGTGTATGAAAAAAACAGCATGGATGAAGTTTGGGTAAAGTAGGTTGCTCTTCAAACACCGTAATGCGTTGTTTTAAAATTTTTTGAATAAAATCAGCTTTCTCTCGTCCTATAACGTACACCTCATCTGTTGTTGATATAAAATCACTAAGTATACGAGGGAATAGACGTGGAGAAGTATATCCATATTCCCACTTGATAAAGTGGTGGTTGTGAATTAACCAATTAGCTTGTTTTTGAAATTCACTGTCCAAGGTGTGCCGTGGAAATGGAAGCTTGAATACGTAATGAGCAATTTGCTCTCCATTATATATCGCTAGTTCCTTAGGTGTAAATATATTTCTTGCTGTTTTGAATACTTGCAAATCAATTATAACAATCATTACTTTTACACACACGCGCGCACGCGCATCGCGCTCGCGTTCGCACTCGCCCGCGATACAGCCGCAGTTGCGCGCGCGCGAATTGTCACGCAGGACGAAAGACACGGCACGCACGCACACGCACGCAGCAACACGCACACCACGCACAACGCACACGCACACGACACGCACACACACACGCACAACAACACGCACACACGCACACGCACACGCACACCACACGCACACACGCACACGACACGCACACACACACGCACACGCACACGCACACACACACCACACCACACGCACACAACGCAAACCACAACACACACACACACACACACAATGTCTGCCACTTCGTTTAACGTCAAATTTAATGCGCCCTTCTGGTTTGGTAACCAACGCGGTTTTATTTTGCCTCGGCTTTGCTCAATCGGGTTTATTTTATAAACGGTGTGGTTCGTAGTAAGCTGGATGGGCTTAACACGAACCTTAAATAAAATCCGTAAAGCATTTTTAACACGTATATTAAATAAATATTACAATAAATAAAATAAACGGTAACTAACAAAATATGATGTGAACTCCCTGGTCCGGGTCCTGGCGTCACTGGGTCAAGTCGCTTCTGTGAACAAAGATAGTCTTTTAATCTATTCCTTACCTAAGAGGCAAAGTTTAGGTTACGGTCCTGCATGTACAGTAGCGAGGTTATTTGATACAGTGGTTGATCGGGCGCCAGCGCAATGAACTCGAATCGTTGAGAAAATCGATATCGTGCTTATATGTTTAACTCTGGGCTGAAGCAAGGATCTCTCCTAAATAAAACCGATCGTCTGCAAACGCGAGATCTGACGGTTTTCTAATTATAACCGGTTTAATAATTAGATTATTTATCTAACTAAATTAATTACGATCTCTATACTAAGTTTAATTATTTATAATTAATCAAGGGAACCAAATAGTTAATATTAAAACTACTCTAATAGGTTTACGTAAAGATAGAATAATTTACGTACTATCTAATATATTTACAAACAAGCTCGCACCAGGTGTTTACGATGGTTATATTTATCTACAAATTTATACAACAGGTTATGGAGGTACTCTTCTGCGATTCAAGACACTGTGTACGGTTATTGTGTTTTGTCTGTAGGTAGTGTATGAGTTTCGAGCGGGATTTCAGTAATGCGCAGAAGACGTAGGCGATGGCCTGTCTTTACTGGATATACTAAGAGAAAGGTCGTAGGTCTTTACAGCCCTGTAACAACCCTTCACCCTCAGGTACTTTGTAAGATACGTCGGGGCTACCCTGCGTTCCTCTAGGTGTACTTGTGGTGGCAGTGACGATGGGACCTACCCTTTGTGCTACTCTAGTGTTAGTGTACTTTGTATTGGCGAGTTCCGTCGCTACCCTGCGTTACTCTAGGTGTATGTGGTATAACTCCTGGAGCTCAGCCCGGAATTATTTACGGTCTGTAGTGTTTGAGTGTAAGTTGTGAGATTGTATAACTTTACAACTTACGTGTCTATCAATAGCAGTACAGAATTGAACTTTAGGTTGCCCGGTGCGAGGTGGTGTGCGTTCTCGCCCGATCGCGAAGGACTCTTCGTCGGTGAACAACAGGTCGGTGCTTACACTAAGCAAACGGTGCGGCTGCGGCTACTGGTTTCTGGAACGGCTTGACTTGAATCTACTGAGATTCATCTCTCTTATATTATGCGCGTCGCGAGTTTATAAAGGTGCATCTGTGGGCGGTTTCGCGGCTACCGTGCGGGGGATGCCGTTATGACATTGGTTAAAATCGTTCTGACGTGCAGAAACTTACGGTTTCTTAGGAATACACGTCAGCGGTGATGAATAAATTATTTGTTGTGCAATATCGCGTAAACTTATGAAATCTTACATACAGGATGGTCCGCACCTAATTTATTCTAAAACACATACGTACAGGACGCTGGTTCTTTACATACCACCCTTTCCTCTTCTTGCGGAAGATCCGTCCGTTCTTTACCCTCATGCCATCAGGCATGATGATACTAACGCGACGGCGATTGCGTCGCTGGCGGCGATTAAGGCATTCCGGGGGCGGCATAAGGCGGGCCGGTTCGGGTACCTCCTGGATGTGCAGATCCTTCATTCTTCCGGTAACCTCGGTTGTCCGGCGCAAATGTTCCGGTGTGTCCGGGTCTTGGTCTACCGTCGGTGTGGAGCCGGGGTGGTGACCAATAATTCTGTACCCATACCGGATGGTCCTGGAGACGGTGTGCGGGCGCAGGCGGCGGAGATTGTTCCCGGACTGGAGTACTGCGACGCGTCAAGAACGCTGCGTCCACGTCTTCGGTCCCGGGTTTGCGGTACGTGTGGCTGCCATGGCGATATTCTTAACGGAGTCTTTCGGCGGATGCATTGATTAAATGGGGCCATGTTGTGGAAGATAGCATTTCTGGTTTTATCCTTTGCTTTTATATGATTTCGAATACGCGGGTTTTAATAGCCGTTAAATTTTCAACGTTACCATTGGTCGTTGGTCTAGTCTGATCGGTGACGTCAGTCGCATTTCTCAAATCTTTACATGAGCTTCTCCCGCGCTTTTCCTACTACCGGGTTCTCGGAGCTCGACAATTACGGGCGATTTGATTTTATACACAAGGTAAGGACCGGCATACTTTTCGCTAATTTCGCGGAAAATGCTTTCGCTTTGCTTGACAGGTAATGTGTTTTACGATATACGAGATCTCCTTTGCGGGGCGGTAGGCTCGGTGACGCAGGTTGTAATGATACCGTTGTACTTCAATGGTCTTTGCTAATGAATCTCTAGCAAGTTCTTGTAGATCTTTTAAATACTTCATGTGTTGCGCTTGATCAGCTGCGGTTACGGCGGTTTCTGTTGTCGGTGCTTTCTGGGTTGACCATGCCCTAGGTGGTTCTAATTCTCTACCGAGATTAAGTAAGGCTGGGGAGAAACCAGTTGATCCATGCTGTACGGTATTGATAGCGAAGGCTATTTCAGACAGGTGGGTGTCCCACTCTCGCTGGTTATTTCGCGTAAATTGTGCGATCATCGTCCCGATCACTTTATTGGTTCTTTCCACCGGGTTGGCATGCGGGGAGTATGGTGGAGTAGAACGATGGTTGATTCCATGCTCCTTCAAGAACGTGCGGAATAATTTGTTGGTATACTGTGGGCCGTTATCGGAGATCAGGTGTCGGGAGTTCCAAAGCGGTATATTATTTGTTCTTTAACGCTTGGATAATCGGCGGACTGGTAGCGTTACGGAGCGGTTTAAGTTCGACCCACTTAGTTAACCGGTCTTGAAAAACTAACAGGAATTTATAGCCTTTCTTGGAACGCGGCAGCGGTCCGATAAGGTCTGTACTTACATTGTTCCACGGATGTCCAGGTCGCAAAAGTACATTTCTCCTTGCGGCTTTTGCGTACTACCTTTATAAGTCTGACAACTTTACACATTTTACGTATTTTATCACGTCGGATTTTATGGTGGGCCAGTAGTAATTGCGGTATATGCGGCATAGCGTTTTCGAATTCCTAGGTGTCCTGCGGTGGGGACATCGTGACATTCTTCCAGGATATCTCGGCGTTTTCTAGCGGTATACAAATTTTCCAACTAGGATGGCTTCCCATCTCTTTTCGGGTGTCGGATCAGGGAATGATTTAAATAGTTGTCCTTCATCTATTTTATATCTTGGGTGTTGATCAGGGTGTTCTCGGACTTGCTGTATCAAGTATTTATACCACGGACAGGTTATTTCTTCGGTTTCCTCCACCTCTAATGGAGACAGGTCGGCTTTTACTTTATAGTCCTCGTGTAAGCGAGATAGCGCGTCGGCCACATTGTTCAGTGCCCCTTTACGGTACTCCACCTGGAAGTCGAACTGTTGTAGTTCCATTATCCAGCGGGCTAGACGGGATGTCGGATTCTCTAGCGTGCGAAGCCACTTGAGACTTCTATGATCTGTTAGCACAGTGAATTTATAACCCTCTAGGTAACTTTTTAGCTTTTGTATGGACCATACTACGGCCAAACACTCTTGTTCAATCGTCGAGTAATTCCTTTCCGCTGGGTTCAGTGCCCTGCTGATGTACGCTATCACTCGTTCATTCGGTGCTTGTCCTTGTGTTAACACGGCTCCAATTCCGGTGGTACTTGCGTCGGTTTGTAATACAAAAGGTTGATTAAAATCCGGACAGGCTAATACAGGGGGGCGGTCAATGCTTGTTTAATGGCTTCAAAGGCGTGATTTTGTGTGTCGGTCCACAGATATCTGGTGTTCTTTTTCAAGAGTTCGGTAAGCGGTTGACTTAGTTTCGCAAAGCCGCTAACATATTTGCGGTACCACGACGCCAGTCCCAAAAATTGACGGAGTTGCTTGACGGTACGGGGAGCGGGTATTTGGATAATTGCGTCGATCTTTTCTGGATCAGGTAAAATTCCTTTTGCGGTGACGACGTGTCCCAAATATTTGAGTTGGGTTTGACAGAAGTAACATTTGTCTGGGTGTAGTTGAAGTCCGTTATCACGTAGTCTCTTGAATACTTCCCGTAGGTTATTCAGGTGTTCTTGAAATGTTTTTCACAGGACTATGATATCATCTAGATATACAAAGGCGCGTCAAATCAGTTCTGGACCAATAATAGAATCTAGGAATCTCTGAAATGTAGCAGGGGCGGAATGAAGTCCAAACGGTAGAACTTTGAATTGGTATAGTCCACGGCCGGGTACTGTAAAAGCGGTGATGGATTTACTTCCATCTTCTAGAGGAATTTGCCAGTATCCTTGTTTCAGGTCTAGGGTACTGATATAGATTGCTTCTCGCAGCTGGTCTAAGATGCTTTGAATATATGGTAACGGGTATGCATCCTTGATGGTGACCTGGTTAACTTTTCGAAAGTCGACGCAGAATCGATATGAACCAGTTGGTTTCTTAACCAACACTACGGGAGAACTCCACGGGCTGTGTGACGGTTCTATTATGTCCTCTGCGAGCATATTATCAACCTCCTGATTGATAAGTTCTTGCATTGCTGGATTGCGGGGATAGTATCGCTGTTTGATCGGTTTAGCGTCGGGCATGAGAGTGATCTTATGTATAACATCTTTGGCTTTCCCTGTTACCTTGGTGAATTTCCTCATCTCGGTTTCCAAGAATTCGTTTAACTCGGGCAGCTGGTCTACGTCGGGTCCATGTGTTCCACTCAAGCCTCCTTGTACGGAACTTTGCAAGGGGATACGTATTCCGGCGATTTCTAGTTGTTTCTGGTGTATGTGTAGAGTGGCCTGAAGATGTTCCAGCGCGTCTAATCCAATCACAATGTCGGTGGACAGTTGGGGTATGTAATAGCCCGGTAACTGGAGAGTTTTCGTGCCTATCTTGGCGGGGAAAATGTATAAGCCGCGGGTTTCAGTCATGGAACTGTCGGCAAGACGTACAGTTGCAGCTTTTAGCGTGCTCGGGTATATACGGTTGTTAATTAGTAAATTCTTTACTTTCTCGCCTATATATGTTCGGGAGGCTCCGGTATCAATTAAAGCATTGATGGTTTTGTTAAAGACCATAATCTCTAGGAAGAGTCTATCATCATAGGAACGATCTAATCTTTTATCTGGTTTCCTTCGTGTAAACTGCGCTACGGTTTGTAGCCAAGTGGTCCACTCGCTGGCGGTTGTTTTGTTTCCAGGTGTAAAGCCGGGGCAGTAAAAGTTCCTGGTGTCCCTTTACCGGCGTCTGGGTTTTCCGACCGCGAACAGGGGCAGTCGCGGGATAATACACCTTCTTTGCTGCATCTCGAGCAAAAAGCTTTAAACGGTTCTCTACCTCTCTTTGAAGTGTCCGGTTTTCCACATCTCCAACAGACGGTGGAGCGGTCATACGGGGTGGTGATAGGTGTTGGAACGGTTTTAGTGGTGTTGATTTCACGGGGACGGTGTGCTGGTGTGTCAGGTGCTGGTGTTAGACCACTAAAGTGTACCTTCTGGCGGTTTGGACTGGGAGACGGCGAGTGTGTCCGCGGAGGTAGCATTTCGAATTGGGTGGCCAACTCGAGAAGTTCCGTCAGGTCTTTGAAATCTCTCTGGCGGATGTAATATTTATATTCCACCCTCAGGTTGTCATACATGCGTTGTAACTGTTCCTCTCTCGACATGTTTCCATGGCGTCGCATTAGGGTCAGGACGGCGGTTACGTACTCCGGAGCTTTTTCTCGGGGTTTTTGCAATCCATTGCGGATTTCCTCCTCTAGTTGAAATTGATGTCGCGGTGGTAAAAATTGTATTTTAAAACTGACCAAGAAATCTTTCCAGGTCGTCCAGGATTGTTGATGGTTTCTGTACCATAACAGGGTGCTTTCCTTTAATAATTCCGGAAGGGCGAGTAATAGGTCACGGTCGGTGATGTAGCAGGTTTGTAATTCCTCTACTCTTTCCAAGAAAGAAATCGGATCGCTTATACCGTCGTATTTCACACCCCATTTGCGTATTCTATCGCAAATATCGGCGCGTCTGGTTCCGGTAATGTCTAGGTGTTCCCCAGCTGGTGGTGGCGGTATCGGAGCGGCTAATGTTAGTATTTCTGGTGTCAGTGTGGTTACTTGTCCTTCTCCGGTGCGTATGTATTTTATTATCCTGGCTCGAAGTGCATCTACATTTCCTCCTGTCTCTAGCTTATATTTCCTAGCTTCGGTTGCTAACTCATCCTTCTTGAGATGGTAAATCCATCCCACTCTGGTGTCGGTATCTTCAGAGTCCCTCGGTATACTCATCCTGTAATAGACAGATTAGTGTCTCTGGAAAACAAAAATATGTGATTACTGGTACTTCTGCGGTCCTTTTGGAATCTGTAAACGGAAAATTATTTAAGGTGTTCAGTGTTTTTCGAGCCCCACGTTGGGTGCCACTTGTAATGTCTGCCCTTCGTTTAACGTCAAATTTATAATGCGCCCTTCTGGTTTGGTAACCCAACGCGGTTTTATTTTGCCTCGGCTTTGCTCAATCGGGTTTATTTTATAAACGGGGTGTGGTTCGTAGTAAGTACTGGATGGGCTTAACACTGTAACCTTAAATAAAATTCGTAAAGCATTTTTAACACGTATATTAAATAAATATGTACAATAAATAAAATAAACGGTAACTAACAAAATATGTATGTGAGAACTCCCTGGTCCGGGTCCTGGCGTCACTGGGTGCGAAGTCGCTTCTGTGAACAAAAGATAGTCTTTTAATCTATTCCTTACCTAAGAGGCAAAGTTTAGGTTACGGTCCTGCATGTACAGTAGCGAGCGTTATCCTTGATACAGTGGTTGATCGGAGCGCCAGCGCAATGAACTCGAATCGTTTGAGAAAATCGATATCGTGCTTATATGTTAGTAACTCTGGAGCGCTGAAGCAAGGATGTCCTACTCCTGGAAATAATACACGCGAAATGCGCGTCTGCATACGCGAGATCTCGGACGGTCTTTCTCTAATTATAACCGGTTTAATGTAGGCAATTAGATTATTTATCTAACTAAATTAATTACCGATCTCTATACTAAGTTTAATTATTTATAATTAATCAAGGGAACAAATACTTAATATTAAAACTACTCTAATAGGTTTACGTAAAGATAGAATAATTTACGTACTATCTAATTATTTACAAACAAGCTCGCACCAGGTGTTTACGATGGTTATATTTATCTACAAATTTATACAACAGGTTATGGAGGTACTCTTCTGCGATTCAAAGACACCGTGTACGGTTATTGTGTTTTGTCTGTAGGTAGTGTATGAGTTTCGAGCGGGATTTCAGTAATGCGCAGAAGACGTAGGCGATGGCCTGTCTTTACTGGATATACTAAGAGAAAGGTCGTAGGTCTTTACAGCCCTGTAACAACCCTTCACCCTCAGGTACGAAGATACGTCGGGGCTACCCTGCATTCCTCTAGGTGTACTTTGTGGTGGCAGTGACGATGGGATCTACCCTTTGTGCTACTCTAGGTGTTAGTGTACTTTGTATTGGCGAATTCCGTCGGGGCTACCCTGCGTTACTCTAGGTGTAGTGGTATAACTCCTGGAGCTCAGCCCGGAATTATTTACGGTCTGTAGTGTTTGAGTGTAAATTGTCAGAATTGTATAACTTTACAACTTACGTGTCTATCAATAGCAGTACAGAATTGAACTTTAGGTTGCCCGGTGCGAGGTGGTGTGCGTTCTCGCCCGATCGCGAAGGACTCTTCGTCGGTGAACAACAGGTCGGTGCTTACACTAAGCAAACGGTGCGGCTGCGGCTACTGGTTTCTGGAACGGCTTGACTTGAATCTACTGAGATTCATCTCTCTTATATTATGCGCGTCGCGAGTTTATAAAGGTGAATCTGTGGGCGGTTTCGCGGCTACCGTGCGGGGGATGCCGTTATGAGATTGGTTAAAATCGTTCTGACGTGCAGAAACTTACGGTTTCTTAGAATACACGTCAGCGGTGATGAATAAATTATTTGTTGTGCAATATCGCGTAAACTTATGAAACCTTACATACAGGATGGTCCGCACCTAATTTATTCTAAAACACATACGTACAGGACGCTGGTTATTTACAACACACACACGCACACGCACGCACACGCGCACACGCGCACGCGCGACGCGCACGCGCGCACGACCGCACAGGACACACGGACACACGGACACGGACACACGGACAACACGGACACACGGACACGGACACACGGACACACACAACGGACACACGGACACACGGACAACACACGGACACACGGACACACAGACACAGACACAGACACACGGACACACAGACACACAGGACACACACACACAGACACACGGACACGGACACACGGACACACAGGACACACGGACACACGGACACACGGACACACAGGACACACGGACACACGACACGGACACACGACACACACGAGACACACGGACACACAGGACACACAACACAGACACAGACACACACACGACACACGACACACACAGACACACACGACACACACAGTACACACAGGACACACACACAGACACACGACACACAGACACACGGACACACGACACACACAGACACACAGGACACACACGACACACAGACACACAGACACACGACACAACACAGACACAGACACACGACACACAGACACACAGGACACACGAACACGACACAGACACAGACACACGACACACGGACACACACAGACACAGACACACGGACACACAGACACACAGACACACAGACACACGGACACACGACACACGGACACAGACACACAGACACACGACACACAGACACACACACACACACAGACACACACGACACACACACACACACACACACACACACACACACACACACACACACACACACACACACACACGACACAACACACACACACACACACACTTACTAGGATACATTCAGACACACACACACACAGACATACAACACACTAGCACACTATACACCAGGTACACACAGTACACACACACACGACACACACAGAGCACTCACACACACAGACACACACACACACACACACACACACACACACACACACATACACACACACACACACACACACACACTACACACACACACACACACACACACACACACACACACACACACACACACACACACACACACACACACACACACACACACATACACATCATGTACCAACATCGCTTGTACATTTCAACCACAACAATCATGTACGTATTATGTTCCTTAACTGTACCTATGCTAAAACCTTAGATAGGTAACAGCTCGATTCTAGCAATTACACTCATAAAACATGCACACCTCTATCCTCTACATACTTTACTATTTTATTTAATTTTCAGTGCTTTAATTACGTGTGGCTTTTATTATTTGTGATTAAAACTTTAAACTGTCGGTTACTACTATCTATACTTAGTTTTAAATGTACAACTCTAATAATGGTATAGGACTCGTCAATAGTTGATACGTAAAACTAAATAAATTTAATATCAAATGTCCTACATAGACAAATTAATAACATGTGTATAATCTTTATATTTTATACTTTTGGAACTGTTAATTTTGCTGTATAGTTCATTTATATGTATTTAGTTAAAAGTATGATAAAGCTAGAATTAAGATTTTATGATCAAGTGATTTAATTAGCAAATTAACTTATCATCTATGTATCACAACTCGCTTTTTTATTTTTACTTTTGGTGTTTTTAATTGCTGTTCGTTTTATATTTATGTTAAAATCTTCTTAAACATTGTTCTTGGTTAAGCACTAAATATGCGTTAAGATAAGGTGAAAGTGATTCTAGGGCTATTTAAGTAAAATATACTTCAAAAATCTCTATGCTTCTACATCTTTCCTAATTTTATTTTTATTTTTAGGTGTTTTAATTACGCTGTCTGTTGCTGTTTTATTATTTGTGATTAAAATCCTCTAAACATTGTTCTTCCGGTTAA
>JARFJB010001467.1:25000-42459 GCA_036346205.1 Vesta saturnalis | reverse complement strand
ATTTTACGTGGGAACTGTTCGTCTCTTCTTATTTAGTGAAGCGTACCTGCCCTTAACAGATTAGAATGTATTTTAGGTATAAGTACGAACGAAGGCATGGCGTACTTTGGGTCAAGCAAACATTAATAAGTATTCCGAATTGCTGTTAACTTCTTATCTGCAACTGTCCTGCAAACAAAAATATATCATACACAAGAATAGAATTCTGAAACTTATCAGAAAAGAACACCATCAACATAGAACAATTTCTATAATTTCCACACAAGATTCGTAAACTTGTCAAATGCTTAATTTAATAATAAAGAATTAGAATTCCTTAACAAAGGTTTTAACTGCTTTTTTTTTAAATATGCCCATTAGACCAAGAGTTTCATATATTCAAGCACCGAATCAGATCTTAGCAAATAAAGTAAACCACACACTAACTAACAATTTAAGTGCAAATCAAAAATTCTTTTAAGAATTTTTCAGAACTAACTAATAAACTACAAAACAAAATTATCACTACATAATATAACAGGTCGGTCGAAAAGTTTGTAGGCTGACACATAGATGGCGTTATTAGAATTAAATGCATACGATTGGTAGCAGTATGAACCTTCAAACGACACAAGTATAAATTGGACAGCTGCCGGATAATTGGTTCGTGAGATATAGCAACTTTCGTTAAATTGAAAAAAATGGATAAAAAAGAATATCGCATTGCTTTATCATGGAAAAAAATAGAGGGGAAGGTCTTAATATGGGCCCCCTTTTATATTTTTTTTTTAATAACTCGGAAAAATATATCTGTAATAATGCCAAAATTTGCATGCATATACTTCAGAGGTTTATTGTCGATGCTTGATAGAGTATTTTGTATTTAAAATAATAAAAGTCTTCATCTTAAAAAAATTATGTAAAATTGTAAATTTTTCAATCTAGGCCAGGGTGTATGGAATATGGGCTATAAATAAAAATACCTAATATAATTTATTAAATGCAAAATAAAAACTTTATTGCTAAACAAATCACAAACAGAGTAAAATATAGCTAAATCAAAAAAAAATTAACGACAAAAATCGCAAACATACGTATCTTTTTGAGCTCTTGAACACTGCTCATGTGCCCACATGCTGCACATCAGACATTAAACCCATAATTCTCCCTTTGAATCATCCTTATTATTTGGAACCTCACCAATTTCTTCCATGTCATTGTCTCCATCAGCTGGAAGAAATTCTTCATCATCTTCTTCTGATTCATCAGTTTTCTTTCTTTTATTTATGTTGTTTCTGTGCTTTTGTTTCAAATACCTTGCGTTTTCCTTTGTTTCGCAATATTAGGAGAGTTCTGCATGGATCTTTCCAATTCTTTTTTGTATGGTGAAGAGGTGATGATTTGTGACTTAGAAGATTTTCTTCCTCTATTCGCTGTTTTTTTTCAGTGTGGGAATAGGTGAAATATCGAAAGGTGTCACGAAGTTTCTACATTTATCTAACTGAGCGACATCAGGCACTTTTAAGGACCCTACTCTAGGCTCTGCAGGGCTCGACTCGGCTGCATCAGGTTCTTTTGAGCACCCTGTTCTTGGTTCTTGGAGTGTGTTTGGGGGCACCGAATTCACCATATTTTTCTTTGAACACCCTGATTGATGAGGCTCTGTTGGAAAGTCTTCCCCCAATGCGATAGGCTGAGACTGAGTGAAATCAGTAGATGTTGCAGAAGTGGAGCAGGACTTTTCTGCTTCAATTTGTTCACCAATGAAATCCGCGTCAGAAAAAATATTGCAGTTAAACGGATAAATCCCAGTTACTCGGAAGCCGTTTGCTGCTATTTCCCCGGTTTGTGATTTTAAAAATCCCCGTCCTATTAATTCAGCTAAGTCAAACTGTGTTATGGTTCGTTGATTTTCACGTATCCAGCACCTGATTTCTTCGCTGTAGTAAACCTTGAAGCTACCCATGAAGGTTTTGTCCAAGGGCTGCAATTTATGGGTGGCATGGTTGGTAGTGAAATAATTGAAATGTCATTCTGTCGAGCTAAATTGATCACATCTATATTCCGAGTATGACTGCAGTGTCCATCTAGCACCAACAATACAGGGAATTCAGTAGTTGGTTTTACGAAGTCTATGAAGTGCCTCATCCATTCTGTGAACAGGTTTTGCTGCACCCATCCACTTCGGTGGACTACATATATGGATCCAGGTGGGGCACCCCGCATAAGTTAGTCATTTCGATTTTTTCTAGGAAAAATCATCATCGGTGGGACATATTGTCCGGCTGCGCTCATGGCTACAATAAGCGTAAATAAAGATCCGCGCTCAGCTGACGTTACCGACGCTATTTGTTTTTTCCCTTTTGGAGCAACTACTTCTGCAACTTTGCTTTGAACAACTGAGAGGCCCGTCTCGTCGACGTTAAAAACTCTATGAGGTGGAAAGTTATGCTTGTCGTATTCGGCTTCCAAGAAGTTGAAGAACTCTACAACATTGTTTCTATTAAAACCTAGCGCCCTAGCAAATGAAGTGCCAGTCGGTCTTCGCGCGTTGACAATACATTTTTATGACGACGTAAAAATCCGTCTAACCAACTACGTCCAGCCGCACCGTTTTTAAAATAATGCTCTATTCGATTTCTTAAAGCTAAGTTATAGGCCATTCTTCGAGCATTTTTTCTTGTGAACCCATAATACTTCGCTTCCATGACTAAAAGTATTGAACCAGCTTTTCACTTGCTAAAACAGTTTTCCGCCCAAGTTTAGTTTGTACGATTTCTTCTGGTTCTGAATTTTCAATTTGCAAAAACCTTTGTAATGTAGATCTCGGAACGTGATAGTTTTGAGCAGCCGTTCTAATGGCCTGTCCTTGGTTTTTAACTGCTTTTATTGCACGTATCATGCTATCCCGAGACCAAGTCTTTCTTACATTTTTTGAAGTATATTTTGGTTTTGTTCTAGGCATTGCAACTGAAAAAAAATTAATTAGCATAGGTCCAAATATGGGCCCCGGCTCATATTTAGACCCAGAAGTGTCCCATAATCCAAACAGTCAACGTCTAACAAAATTACTAAGCTAAAATTTTATAAGGTTAAATACACCCTTTCTCAAAATGCTTACCTTTATTAATGATATCCGTACTACCTAATGCAAATGAATTGTAATTAAAAAAGCTAAAGTTTCAATCACAATAGGCGATTTTCACTAACTGCGGAAAATATTTCCACTGTCACATAAATTCTAACGCATGTCAAATGTCAACCGAGAGTTTGGGATAGCGTGTGTATGAATCAAACTGCAACTTGGTGAGAGTAATTTAAGATACGGTTAAAAGATGGCACCACTCGCTTTGTAAAAATATTAAGGTGTCCCATATTAGCAGCATGGCCCATATTAGGACCTTCTCCTCTACTCTTGAAACCAAAGCATAGCTTGATAAACATTATTCGAACTCCGAAAAATCAAATGTTGAGAAGTGGTTTGCAAAACGGGTCGAAAGGAGCACTGAAGGCGATGCACGCAATAGACGCCCGAAAGATGCTGTTACGGGCGAAAAAAGTTCACAAAATAATTATGATTAACCGTAAAGTGAAGTTGATCGAGATAGCTGAGTCTCTAAAGATATCAAAAGAGCGTGTTGGGCATATCGTACATGAATATTTGGACATGCGAAATCTGTGTGCAAAGTGGGTGCCTCGCGAGCCCACAATCGACTAAAACCAACAGCGTGTCGATGATTCGGATCAATGTTTAACGATATTCAACCGTAATAAAAACTAATTTTTCCGTCGATATGTGGCAATGGATGAAGTGTGGCTCCATCACTGCACTCCAGAGTCTAATCGATAGTCATCCGAGTGGACTGCACGCGATGAACCGAATCCAAAGCGTGGAAAGACGCAAAAGTTGGTTGGCAAGGTTATGGCACCAGTATTCTGGGATGCGCATGGTATAATATACACTGATTCCCTTGAAAAGGGTCAGACCATCAACAGTGATTATTACATAACGTCGTTGGAGCGTTTGCAAGATGAAATCACGGAAACACGGCCCCATTTGGAAAAGAAAAAAGTGCTGTTTCATCAAGACAATGCACCGTGCCACAGGTCAATGAAAACGATGGTAAAATTGCATGATTTAAGCTACGAATTGCTTCCCATCCACCGCACTCCCTTGATCTGGCCCCCAGTGAATTTTTCCTGTTTGCAGACTTCAAAAGAATGCTCGTTGGAAAAAATTCAGCACTAATGAAGAAGTAATCTCTGAAACTCGGGCCCATTTTGAGGCTAAAGAGAAATCGTACTATAAAAATGGTATCGAAAAATTGCATAACCGCTATAATTGTTGCATCGCCCTCGAAGGCAACTATATTGAACAGTAAAATCGAATTTTACAAAAAAAAATTGTTTTACTATGTTAGCCTACGAACTTGTCAGCCGTCCAGTTACTTGTAAGTTTTGATGTTCCTAGAAGGCATATTTTCTATATACCCCATCAAGAATGCATGCATTTATTAAATCCCTTTTTTTTTTTAATAATAACGTTGAATTAGTTACAAGAATGGAATTAATTTAATCATTTAATTTCTGTTTTAATCAAAATTATTTCACGTTTAATAATAAGATTTATCTACATTTCAAATATAATCAAGAATAGAAATTATCTATCAAAACACTTACCCAATTGAAAAAGTAGCTCACATATTACAAAACAACAAGAAATACAAAGTAGCTTCCAAAACTAATAGGTTAAAGTAGGATCAGAAGCAACGACGGCCCACAAGAAATAAAATCTAAGATATGGCAACAATGAAATCGCGCGGTAGAGAGTAGCTTTATTCGAGCGTGTTTGTCTCAGGGCAAGCTCACTTATTTTGATAAGTTATTGAGAATTATTGTTTTAGCTAATGAACAAAATTTGTGCAAGGCGATTTGTGATAGTGTGCTCAAAAATTTGATAAATTCAACCTCAAAAGCCATCATTATAAAGCATCGTTTCGGGGCAAACTCGTGGTCCATCTATCCTCCCATATAAGGATAGATGGACCAGCGATACCTATAGATGAGAGACGGACCTAAGTATTTACGTCGCTCTTACGTTCTAGGAAATACCGAACACGTATATTCGCAAAGAAAATGCAATACCGCTCTGGACCGAAAATGATTTACAATCGGCGATGGACACACTTCGTTCGCGACATATTGGTGTTAATGAAGCTGCTAGAAGTTACAATTCAATTCAATTCAATTCAATATATATTTATTTGCCCATAATCGATATTTTACAAATAGTATTTTATCGACATTCCTCCAGGTGTACAATCAACGCCCTGTAGAAATGCTTACATTCCCGTGTCATTAACAATGCACCTTAACTAGGGTAGGGAAGAGGCTCGCGGAGCTCCGGGGTAGTGTGAAACCCTGTGCAAGCAATCCTGAGTCAAATAAAAATACGCTGCTCCGCTTGCCTCCTCCCTCGTGTTACCTATATTAAGATGTTGGAGTCGTCGCCGAGGCGGCGGCTCCCTCATCTGTACTCGGGCTAATCCCTCGTCCTTTAATTAAGGACACCGCAGGTGCCTGTGTACGGGCTATTCCCGTACCCGCCCTATGTTGCATTAACTAAGATGCGGTCACCGCATCTGTACGTAAGCTAATCCTACGTCCGTTCCTACATTCTTATTTTAACTAAGCCACCCACCGGTAGCTGTCCGCCGGTTATTCCCGCGGCCGCCTAATCCTAAATTACGTTTATTTTAAACCTGCGCAGATGCAGGTTGTGACGCGGGCTGCCCGCGTCCCGCCCTATTTGTTTGTTTCTTACCTAGAGGTGTCACATGACCGCGCCCTTTCCCTAATTTCTTAATTAGGACGCTATTTGTCGTCCGAGTGGCGGCTATTCCGACGCCCCGTGCCTACCTCTTACAAACTATCTTATGATCTAACTAAGAATCTTGGGTTTCCGGACGCAGCCGTCGACCCAATCCTCTGTGCACGAGTGATGCCCGTGCCCACTTCTTACATTAACGTTAGTTCCTAATTCTAGGTAAGCCGCCCTTGTTCCACGTAGCGGTTAGGGGCGGCTGTACGCGAGCGCAACTCGCGTCCATTTCCTTATGCTTATTCTACTTAAAACTTCCTTCTCCCCAGAGCTGGAGCGGGAGAGAAGAAAATTTGTGCGACGGTGAAGCCCTCGCCCCTTTCACTTATTTAATCTATTTAAAACTACATTCTTAACTAGGATACCCCCGATTTCCGCCGTAACTAGAAAATCGAAGGCATCATACACGAGCCACGCCCGTGTTCGTTTACGCTAACTAAGTACACCGTCCCTTCGGTGGCAGGCGTCGAAAGGAAGGTGCCTGTGTACGACTGGTGTCGTACCCGTTCCGTACTGCCTAAGATGCGCCGCTCTCGGTCGACCGAGAACGGCGGCATCTGTGCACGAGTGATGCCCGTGTCCGAAGGCTACCGCTAAGGATTTGCGTACGCCGGCTACAGTTGGCGGCCGCAACTCCTGTGCGCGAGTGAGGCCCGCGCCCTCGAGATATACCTCTAAGGGTCCGCGTTCGCCGGATACAGTCGGCAATCGCGGTCCCTGTGTGCGAGTGAGGCCCGCACCCATACATGCATAGTACGAGCCATTTCCGGCGGCGGAGCTTATCATCTCCGGCGCCGGAAAGGACGCCGCCTGTACGCGAGTGAAGCCCGCGCCCTCAACGCTACTTATCTAAGTCGACGCTTTTCCCGGTAAGGAAATGCGTCGACTGTACGCAAGTGAGGCTTGCGTCCGGTCAGATCTACTCGAGCACTAGCACTTTTCCGTCATTTCCGCAGGATAAACACTGTCACTCGCGGTCACTAGCACTAGCACTTTCACTAACACCGTCGCCCCCACGTCGCTCCGACTCCGTGGCTGCTCCGGTGGTCCTTATCCGCTACTCCTTCCCGTCGATTCGCTGCCCTCGGAAGATCGGCGACGTCCAATAAAAAACTTGGCAACTTCCACTTGACCCGAAACGATGCCGTGGATGGACCTTCGTTCGCCCGTCGTTTCCTTACGAGCGACATCCGGTTGACGCAAGGTCCGCACCGACCTGCGGCTTCTTCCGCCCGCATCCCACCCACGGCAACCATTCGCAAGACCTTTACGTGGTTATCGGGGATCCGTTTCTTCCGCCTCTCTTCCGAGGGGCCTACTCTAACACCGGAACGTAATTTAGATCCGGTGGTCCTTAACGGTTTGCGCGCGACACTAGGAAACTTGATGCCGCACGCGCGCCCGCCACTGTCAAATCCGGTTTTTATATTGTCCTAATCGGTAATAAAGTCGTAATCGGTGATGTGTCACAATAGGTAAAAAGACGCGATTTTAGTAATAACGACCCGGATTACACTACTCGCGCAACGTTCGGTTTAAGTCTCTGCACTTGTTTCGCGAATTTAGATAGTTCCGTCCACCATTCCCGTTCGCCCGCCATCGCCGTGATTTCCTCCCACGTTTGTGGCCACCGTAGGCCCGCACCGACCAGTCTCGCATCCGCCAACCTTCTAGCGCCCTCCTCGATCTCGCAGTCAAAATGATATGACCGAGTCTTCGGTGCCGTGCCCGCACGCGCACCGCTCGTCTTCGGTCTTTCCGAATCTTTTAGGTAACTTCCGGTTCCGCCGTGCCCCGTTACGAGCTGGACTGTAAAGGGGTCCAACTCGGTGCAGTAAATATCCTCTGTGCCACGTCCGGTAGAAACCTGAAGGTTAAGCGGCCGGTCGTCGCGCCGGTCCATCTTTCCTGCCATCTCTCCATTGTCCTGTTTGACAGTAACCTCTTCACCGTGGTCATCGGAATCCTGGCGTAGGCGATCCGCGCGTTGTCGTCCCCAGCAGCTTTCTTTGCGAGCCGGTCTGCCCTTTCGTTTCCGGGGTTTCCGGCGTGTGCCTTCACCCAGTGTAGCTTTATGTCCGTCACCGCCGCTACCCGACGTAACAGTCGCCATGCCTCCGCCACGAGTTCGGTAGGCCTAGTGACGTTTGTCAGAGCGAGCAGTGCGGCTTTGCTATCCGACAAGATAGAGATCTCCGTGATATCCTGCAGATGTCCGGTGGCGTACCTTAGGGCTTCGACGATTGCGACCAGCTCGCCCTGGAAGCTGCTGCATCCCGCGTCCAGCCTCACTCCGTCGCTGGCTATTTCCTCCCGTCTCGGTATATTACGTACGCCGCTCCCGTCCCAGCTTCCGATGCCGAGCCGTCCGTGTAGCACCTAACGGCGGCCGCTCCTCCTCTCCGATGTAGAAGTCGGAGGATGAAGCCACGTCGGCCGGATGCCCCAGTTCGCCGGCGTCGACCCTCGTTTCGGACGTTCTGTCCGCGTATCCCAGCTCGTCGAGTACTCTCGCGCTTGCCCTTCCGCCTTTTCGGGCCGCTGCACGATCTCGTTCGTCCTGTAACAAAAAATCTAGCGGCAATAATGTGCTTAAGACTAGTGCTGCTTCGGTTGATACCGTCCTATACGCCCGGGCCGTCTTGACGGCCATCGTTCGTTGCGCGCTTAAAAGTTTATTCCGCTCTTTGACGCCTAGTCTTTCGCCCCAAATTTCCGCCCCGTATAATACAGCCGGCTGTATCGCGCCTTCATATATAGTTTTAAGTGCCGCTCCCTTGATTCCCCAGGTTAATTTCGCGGCCGCGCCTATTTTATTACCTATTTGCTTACCCTTTGCGCTCGCGTATTTAACGTGTTCTTTCCAGTTTAACCTGTTGTCTATCAGGACGCCTAGATATTTAATGTACTCTTTGCAGCGAATTCTTTCGTTACCCAACTTAAACGATGGTTTCTGCTGGTTTACGTGCTTACCGTAAAATACCCCTTCCGACTTGTCCGCGTTAAATTCGAGTTTAAACTCGCGTCCCCACGCGATTAACGTTTCGAGTGCAGAATTCGTTACGCTCTTTAACCGTTTATATTGGGCGGCCGTTGAGATTAATAACGTATCGTCGACGTATCCTATTATGCTGCATCCCGGTGGCAGACGGGCTCTGAAAATGGTATCGTACACTATCTTCCAATATACCGGTCCGGTACAGCTTCCCTGTGGACATCCGCGTTCCACCCGCCGCCTTGCAACTTCGTTGGTCAGTTGCACCTGCGCCGTCCTGTCCTTGAAGTAGCTTCCGGCGATCTTGATTAAATTCCGGGGTAGTAAGAGTCTCTGCATCTCCCATCCTATCGCCGGCACCCAGGCGCTATCGAAAGCACCCCGGATGTCGAGCGATATGACGGCGCAGTAATCCCCCCTCGCTTTGGCCGCTTTAACTTCCCGGACTGACTTCCTTATCGCGTCTACGGTGGTCTTTCCCGCGCTGAAGCCGAATTGATTCGGTTGAATCCCGCGGCTTTAACGTGATGTTCGATACGCGTGGCTATTATTCTGTCCAGGGCTTTTCCTATGACCGGAAGTAAACTTATCGGCCGGTACGTTTTCGGGTCCGTGGCGTCGCTCCTTCCCGCTTTCGGTATAAATCGCATGGTTTGTAATTTCCAGCATGCCGGAAATACTCCCTATCTAGACACGCGTCGAAGATCTTTGACCAGACATCCGGCGTCGCGTCCAGCGCTTTTAACGCCGCGTCCGGTGTGATCCCGTCGTGTCCCGGTGCTTTCTTGTCGCTCATGCGTTTTAACGCTTTGCGAATTTCCTCTGCGGTGATACTTCGGTCGTCCGGTCCCCACATTCCCGGGGTCTCGTGTGCCTTCCTTATGGCCCGGTGAACCGGCTCGTCGCTATTGCGGTCGTCCGTCGGAAAGAACGTTTCCAATAGCGTCTCCGCGGTTTCTAATGCACCCGTCGTCATCGAACCGTCTTCCCGCCTGACCGTAGTTAGGCCGCGTCTTCCCGTCTGCTTACCCCTTAGTATCCTGTACGCCGTTCCCCAAGGGTCTTTTCCGGAGTTTTGTGCGCAGTACTCTTTCCACTTCCGCGTGCGTGTCTCCTCTATCGTTTGTTTGTACCTCGCGGTATTCCCGTATCCTTGCTTCTCGTCTTTCCGGAATCGTAGTGTGGCGTTTCGATTTCCTGGCTAGCCGGTTGACTTCCCTTCTCAGAGTTGTCAGTTCCGGCGTCCACCACGACACGCTATTTCTGTAGCTCTTTTTGCGAGGCATCGAGGCCTCGCACGCTACCCTTACGGCTTCGTTTAGTTTAGCTGCGCACTCCTCCAGGGCATCGTCACTCTCGATTTGGTTTGCCGCCCGCTATGTCGCCTATTTCCGTTCGATATACGCGGTCGAACTCCTCCCACCTTGCCTTGCCGTTACAATACCTCACGGTTAGACCTTCGTCGTTCGCTTCCTCGTCGATTTCCAGCATCCACGTGATTAATTTGTGGTCGGACAGCGTTTGTATTTCTGTTACGTTCCATTCGCGCGACGCGTTGTACATCTCGACCGTTCCGAACGTGGCGTCTACGTGACTCGTTCCTCTGGGGCCTTCAAACGTCGGTCCCTCGTTGTCGTTAAAAGATATCAAATTCCGAGTTTTGATTATATCGCAAATCGCGGCGCCCCTCGCGTTTTCTTCGTCGCCCCCCCACAACGGTGATTTCGCGTTAAAGTCTCCCGCAAAAACCGCAAGTTTCCCGTTTAGCGCGCGTGTAACCCGATCGAATTTAGCCACGAGCTCGTCGTCGTCGTAAGCACTTCCGGTCGGCGGTAAATAGACCGACACGGCGTAAAAGTGAGGTTCCCGACGACGGATTTTATCTCGCACGTGGTGATCAGTTCGTCCGATAGCTGTCCGACTAGTGTCGACGATAACCCCTGTCTGTGGTGTATGATGCAACTCTTGGTCCCCTCGTTTGTTCCGCCGGCTACCTCGTACTCCGCCGGAAACCCTATTATTTTTCCGCGGTACACGTGTGGTTCCTGTACGAAGCAGATGTCGATGTCCTCGTTTTTAAAGTTTTACGAGATTACTCGTCGCCCTTTACCCCTTCCCGCGTTTAATTGCGCTAGTCTCAACGGCCGCCTTCCGTGTGCTCCGGTCGTTACTTTTTGGTTTTAATGTCCATAATCGGTCTTTAGCGAAATTCCTCGTTTTATTGACGCGTGACTTCCGCAATTGAAGTCTAGTACTTCGTGGCGTTCGTCGAATCTCTCGCGGCGCGCTTCGTCGTTCGCCCGTACACATTGAACGCACCTTACCCTTTGCGATCGACATTCCCTGGCCCTGTGCCCTACTTCCGCGCATCTTCCGCAATATTCTTTGTTTGCGCAGTTTCTGGCCTGATGACCTATGCCCCAGCATTTGTAACAGTGTAGGACCGAAAGATGGTCCTCCACTGTCACGCTGCTCCATCCTAAACACACCTCCTTTCCTACAATTTCCTTTCTAAGTTCGGGGTGGACCTCAAAAACTACATCCGCGTAAGGGTTGCGCCCTCTGCCGCCTAACCTAAACCTCTCTTTAATTTCTCCCTTAAACCTATCTTCGCCTCCTCTTTTCCGTACCAGATCCCCGTTAAAACTTACTATCTTCCCTATAATTTGGTCTGCCGTTATTTCCCTGTCGACCTTTCTAAACAGTACGCGCGGATGGCCTTTCTTGATTTCTCTTCCCTGTAGAGTTCCCGTTTCCTGAACCGCGCGCGTTAACTTCTCCGCGTCCCTTTCCCTGCACAATCTACGATTATACCCTGTCTCGTGTGTCGTATCTTTTAACGGCTATATTTTCCGGATTTACTTTTCCCTCAATATTTTCCCTACTTCCTCCGGCGTGGTCTTCTCGTTAACCGCCATCACGCTGACACTAAATGCGTTTCTGCTAACGGGTGGCGCAATATCGGTTATGTTAGGGGGACCCGCGCGAACCAGTTCCGCGTAGCTGATACCCGGCGTTGTACCTGTTGTGGCGCGCGACCTAATTTCACGACTAGCACCCTGCGACGCTTGTTTTGTTCCTTATTAATTTAATTTCCCGTCCTTTTCTTATTTTCCGCTCTTAGTTCGTTGATTATTCCCAATAATCTTCCCATTTTTACCCCGACCATTGTTAAATGCGCGCGTACTTGCCTTCTATGGCTCACCGGAAATGACTTAGAGCCGTCTTCCGGAATTAAAAACGACGCATACGTACACAGTGTAGTGATTTCGTTTTCCAGGATCTTTTCTTGGCTGGGGCATGACGTGTCACCGGTATCCTGGTCTAGCTTGTTCGTAATGCGGCAATTTACCATTTCCTGCTCCCTTATTCCGTCGCGTAACATTCCTGCGTTCCGCTCCGTCTCTGTCTCGCTTTCCGGATCCGAATCGCGCGGTATTACCCTGGTCTGCCTTTTCCTGGTTCCCGTATTTTCCCTGTTTTGAATATCCCGCCCCTGACTGGATTTACTCGCCAGCCTCGTGTTCCGCCGTTCCACCCGCTTAAAGCCCTCGTCGTCCTCTAAAAGACCCGCGGCCTCCGTAGGCATTTTTGCCGGGTAATTATATATTCGCCCCGAAAGATTATTTTAAATAAAATGCGCTGGGGGCGGCGGCGTGGGTACGCTATACGTATCCCATGCCGGTTTTGCTTAATTAAAACTACTATGCGAGTGCCAAATATTTTTCCTCAATAAACACACACAGTATAATCTAGAAATTTACAGTCTAAATATAAAGTGATTGATTTATTTAATTTAATCTGTTATTACATGTGTATATGAATTTTATTCCTAAAATCTTACGATTACGAAAAGGAAACAGTGAATATTCAACTTAAAAATCTGTGTAACCTGTTCAATTTACTATGTTTTTTATGAATTAGAAGTTACAGTAGTCCAAAGACCACGTTGAAACGTAGATTAAAAAGGAACAACACGAAGAAGAGCAATAGACTAGGCCGAGATTCAGTGCTCGGTGCAAACGCTGAAGAAAACTGGTAAATCACATAAAGAAACTCCAATAGAGTGGTTTCTCGCCTACAAGGGTAAAAGTTAGCGTATAAAGTGACTGTCAACATAGGAATAAACAATACGTTTAATAACAATGAAGGTAAAAAAAATCAAATCCTGTGTTTTGCAAACGCATAAGAATGCCGGAATAATCGGCCTACGTAAATTCAAAATAATTCTAGAGTTGTTGAAGATCCGTTTTTCCAAAGAAATGGTCTGGAACTGTGTTGTTCATTTTAGATGGACACTCATCTCACTCTATGAATATCGAGACTCTGCAATTTGCTTAAGAACACGAAGGTTTCCTGTTTTACCCTTAGGACAATTTTTTTTAATCTTTAAAGGGTCACCATTATGACGCCGGTTGTTTATAAAAAAATCAGGAATATCCGAAACTGAACTGAGTTGGTTGAATTTTGGAAAGCTCTTAAAAGGTGGTCCAACTCTCCTCCAATTATCCTACCAATGTTCTTAAATAATTATTTAATTAAACTAACGACTGTTTATAAACTGAACTGCACATATTGTAATTCTGTGTATATTAGACAAACACTTAGGAACTTTAATATTTGATACAAATAACACATTAGATATTACAATTATTCAGTGATAAAAAAGACAAATTAGACATTTTGGAAGCATTCAAAATTTATAAACATAAACCGAAAGTACCTTTAATGAACAAGCAGGTTGATCTCATAGACTATCTTTTAACAGATATTTGAAATATAGAATTATATTTTACATCAAGTTTGCTGTTTTACCTTAATGTTATAATAAATGACACATATTGTATAGAAATGCGTAGAAAAATATAATCATATAAAATAAATTGTGGAACTATATTGCGTTTATAACATTAGCGTTATTAAGCATCTTGGAATTCCATCCACGAAGTAAGGTTAAAAAATATAAATCCACTCTTTTTTATTGGGATTGAGGAGACCCTCTTGAGATTTTCTTCTTGTGTTGTGTTTACGATAATTATAGCACATTAATAAAGAGGTAAATTTAATTAATATATTTCTCAGGTAGTTGATTTATTTCAGAATATTTCCCAATAGGTTAATTCGGGTTGGCCCACTTAAAAAAAAACTACTCTTAGTATTTAAGTTTTTTTATGTCTACTATGGGGATCCCGCAAACTAAAGCAAATCGATATACCTACGGTTGAATGAGAGAACATTTGCAGTTTTATGAGGCCAATTCAGTGCATCCTTTGTTTTCTTTGGAAAGTCTAAGGCTAACTAGATATTCAAAAAAAAAACTAATTTCTTTAAACGCGTATAGATTCGTTATTTCCATTTTAAGAAAAAAATGCAAAGGAAAAGTAGATAATTAAGGTAAAATTGTAGGTAATTATGGTATTTAAATCGATTTTTTAGTCTAAACTTTTGTTTTTGCGTTACGACATAAAGATACATTTTTTAAATGGAAACAATAGTTGGCTATGACTTTTTTAGAAAGAGTTTTTTCTGGCGTTTCTAATAATTATAGCCAACGGCATAGTTATTTTAAAAAACTAAAGAAATGCGGCCGTTTGGGCAGGGCACAGTTCAGTTCAGTTTTCACTTAATCCTATGGTACATTTCCTCCAACACTACCGAAAAGTGCAGAGCACAATTCCGCCAGTAGTAATGATTGACTTTAATGGTTAATTAGTTACCTCTTGCAAAATGACTGTCATTTTAAATGTCTTTCGAGACATATGCTCTATATAGAGATTTAAATAAAAAGGATAGAAAAGAAACTTAAAATTTACTGTAACCTAGGAGAGCTAGGCATGCAAGCGGGTGTGTCACTTTTGTCTCGGTGTCGCGTTTGTTCCGATACGATTTTTACACATATTTACTAAATTATCGAAGGGGCCTTTGGGGGAATTGTGGCATCATCTGGATCTTCAAGCAATGGTAATTAGTGATTTGACCGCTGGGGAATTGTGCCTCACTCTGCCGTTTTTCCCGTTTAGTTTCAGAATTGTTAGTATGGTTGGCCATGGAAGCCGTTGTTAGTTGACAAATTCCAATCGTAATTACTAATATTATGAACCATAATGATAAATTTGCGGTATAAATCGTACTCCATACCACAAATTAAACCATATTTAATTTGCAGTCTTCTTTGCTCGATATGATATGGATTTTCTTATGACCACGGATGCGAGTTTTGACTATTAAACATCCCGCAATTTACAAAGCTACTTTCGTTTGTCCAAAGTGCCTTAAAATTAAACTGTAGGTCGACTGCACGCTTGTTTCTAAACCACATACAATATTCCATACGCCGAATATTATCACCAAGGTGTAGTGTTTGTGAACTTCACAACCTATAGGGGTGGAATTTATGCTTTTCTAACACTCGTACCACAGTACGTTGTGAAACTCCCATTTGCATGCTGAAGTAGATGCATTCTGAATAACCGATGTTAACTTGCTCACTTCGGCAGCTTCAATAATGTGCCCTACTTTATTTCTGGGTTTACAGAAAAATCCATATTTACCCAAAACGTTATATATCATTTTAAACGTGCACTGAGAAGGCTGACGGTGTTCAAAACGTTGCTGTGTAGCTAGTACTTCATTTTCTTGATACTGAATGTAACGTTCAACCTTATTACGCCTTTCTAGATTAAAAAAATGCATTGTAGCGGCTAAAAACACTAGCCAAACTGAAAAGCACCTTCAAACTTAACTTCATGGTACTATGAGTAGAATTTTTCAAATAACAACGCCTTCCATGGCCAGCCATACTAATAATTCTGAAGTTAAACCGGAAAAACGGCCTATATCTTTAGTTGTTCAAAATAACTATGTCATATGTATACCATTAGAAAGGTCTTTCTAAAAAAGGCATAGCCTACTAGGATTCCATTAAAAAATGAGAGTTTATGTTGTAACTCAAAAACAAAAGCTTCCGTTAAAAATCGATTTAACTGGACTATAAAGAACATAATTATCTACAACGTTTTCCTTTGCACCTTTTTCTAATGAAAATAAGTATATATATATATATATATATATATATATATATATATATATATATATATATATATATATATATATATATATATATATATATATATATATATATATATATATTATATATATAGCATTTAAAGAAATTATAGAAAAATCGTTTTTTTATTGTCTAGTTAGCCTTGAATGCACTGAATTAGTCTCATGAAACTGCAAATCTTTCTGCATTTAACCATCTTTCTACCTGCTTTAGTTTCCGAGATCAACATAGTAGACATAAAAACTGAGCCTGTACTCAGCCATTACTTAAAAGAAAAATTTATTTGAAAGTAAACACACTGTAAGATTAACAAATAATTACCGAATATAAAAATATTCATACATTTTTTAACAAAAAAATAAATTGCATACTCATGCGTAAGGCCATTTATCCGGTATTGTCCGGATGAAGTGGCCCACTATTCAGGATCTTATGGGCCAGGAAAAACATTTATATTTTGATGAAAATTTTTTTTCGTAGCCAAAACTTTTCCACAAAGATCACGTAAGGTCACGAATTTTGAACATCCGTCGCAATTTGCACAATAGACACCTTTAACCCAATCATCTTGTTTAGATGTAAAGCAGTATTCCTCTAAAACCCCACACATTTAGCACAGGTGTCATCTTCAAGATTCTCATCAGACTCTTGGGAAGCAAAATCAGAAAAATTTTCATCCGAAGATGACTCATTGATAACTTTCTTATGTTCGGACTTGGAAGTGTATAAATCTTTGGAACGTTTTGTTGCTTTTCCAACTTTAGATTTTTCGATCTTAAGTTTTCTTAATTCAACACTTCTTCTTTTTTCAAGGTAGTTAGGTGATGTAAAAATTACTGCTACTTATTTCTTACGTTTTCTGCTTTGTAGAACTGCACTTAACGTATTGGGAATAGGTTTAAATTTATCAATTGCTTGTATTGAAGAACTATGCAAGTGGTTCAATATGATCATTCATATTTTCTTCAATTTTCGAAAGCTGGCGTCTTGCTGAATTTTTAAAAACATGTTTAGCCAATCATATCCAGCTAATTCTTTATTCTTGTCTAATTTATGGTTTACACCCAAAGCTTCGGGCAAATGAAACGCCGTTGATCTTACATTTTCAAGTATTAATACAAAGCCGTACTGTTGCAGTTTTTTTATGTGAGCCTTTTAAGTTATCCTCATTCTTTGTTCCTAATACCGAAGCTGGTCCCAAAGTTTGCTTGAAAAAGCCACTACTTTTCATTTTTCTCCTAAACATGGGTTCCGGGTTACCAAAGGTTCTGGAGGCAGAATTCACACCCACTCTGCTGTTTTGTACTACTTTAACAACATTTAAAAGAGTTTCTTGTATCCATCATCCAATGCCATTATTTTTTTTTCTTTTATATTCAGTCGGTATGACTGAAAATTACAAACCACCGACTCTGAGTAATGTTATGATGGATCAACGATCCGCTACAATACCGAGCAATTTAACTCGAAAGTCAGGGTTAGATGGCCCAATTGCTTTTACCAACAATGCTATAACATAATAGCAACACGAGAATGTG
>JARFJB010001467.1:0-22500 GCA_036346205.1 Vesta saturnalis | reverse complement strand
ACTAAAGAGCACTAAAGGAGCACTAACTATTGGGATCTGTCCGGTCGTTAGTGCTTTGTATAACAGTTCGCACTAAGGAGTACTTATTTCTTGAAAACAATCGCTTTAGATAGTGCATGGTATAAGTCACAAAGAAGCACTAACACTAACAGTTACTTGTTACGGATGTATTGGAAAAACAGTAAAATCGAGATTCCTGATGACCTTAAACATCCAAACGAATTAAATACTTTCTTAGTTAATTCAATTCAGGCTCAAATCGATCTGATTATTACTCTACCCATATACGTGATAAAGTCATGAACCCTCTAAGTTTAAAACCAGTGTCTCATCGAGAGATTATTAAGTACATAGCTATGATATCATCCATATCTGCTGGGATAGATGATATTCCTAAAGATGTACTTCTATTATTCCTATCCTTTTGCATTGGTGCCATAGTGCACATAATAAATTTCTCTATTACAACTTCATAAGTGCCTAAAATTTGGAAGCACGCTATATTTCGCCCATTCGCCAAATGCACTTCTCCTCAAAGCTCTAGCGATTTACGCCCAATTACTATACTGTGAATTCTTTCAAAAGTGCTGTAAAGAGCGGTTTATCATCAGCTTCGAGATCACATCAACCATAACAATATTCTTCCTTTAAAACAGTCTGGTTATAAAGCTGGATGTAGCACTGTCACTGTACTTACCGATTTGGTAGATGAATTAATTGGTGCAATGGATGAATCGAAAGTTTCCTGCTTGATTCTTCTGGATTGCATTAATCACATCTTACTTCTAGCCAACCTGAAGTACTCCGGTTTATCGACGACTCCTGAAGAGTGGTTTGATAGCTATTTAATACAAAGGAATCAAACAGTTAAAGTCGATTGTGGTAGCCACGAAGTTTTCTCAACCTGTCTTCCTGTAACTAAAGGTGTTCCGCAAGGATCAATCCTTAGCCCTATTCTGTTATTTATATATGGCAGATATGTCACGTGTTTAAGAAACCTTCAGAGTCATTCTTTTGCCGATGATACTCAACTTTACTATAAGTTCAACACAACCTCTGCAGCTAGTACAATAGAAAAAATAAACTATGATTTACTTAGCATTGTTACGTGGTCCAAGCGTAATGCTGTAATTCTCAATCCAACAAAATTTAGTACTATTCTAGTAGGTACCAATGTTCAGTTGGAAAAAGTTAAACACTTATTCATACATGCCATAAAACTAGATGACGACTTCTTAGAATTAAAATCGGATTGCAAAAGTCTAAGCCTCATAATCGATACCAATCTCAACTTTGACCTTCATGTCAGCAAACTTATACAGAAAGCCTACGCAAAGTTGAGATCACTTTATCAGTTCAAGTGTATTCATCTCAGTGCTGTCAAACTTAAACTAATTAACTCGCTCATTTGACCACACTTTGATTATTGTGATACTGTGTATGGCCCCCGACTGACTAAGACCAATTGCGATCGTTTACAAAAAGCTCAAAATTCCTGCATTCGTTATGTAGGGAATGTCAATAGACGAGAACATATGACTCCATTTTATATATCAAATTCAATCTTCATGATGACTGTAAGGCGACAGTATCATCTTTGTTGTTTTGTTCACAAACTATTAGTGGAAAACGTACCGCAGTATTTAAGAGCCAAGCTGAGCTATCGTTCGGAACACCATGGTAAAAAAATTTGAAATTGTAATACTCAACATACACCATCACATCGTACAGCTATCTATACCAATTCATTTTCGTTTGTCGCTGTTGCTGCCTATAAGACAATTCTGAAACTGCAAGGTAGATGAACGTCCTGATTTGCTGATGATGGCGTCAGTTAATTAAGTGTTTATAAGGTGAAGCTGAACATGCATATCTTTTAGCTAAGTTAAAATATTTGAACATGAACGAAAGCACCTAAAGCTGACTTATAAGGTTGAGGAAAAGGTAGAAAACATACTAGAGTTAAATCAACATCGGAAGACACCAAGCTGCGCAAAAGAAGTGACGTCAGAGTGTAAAGCTCAACAAAAAATATACGTTTGAAAAAATTAAAGTTTAGGTTATGTTACTTCGCGTTTGTTGTCCAAGAATACAATTTTAGATGTAAAATCATAAAGTAAAATCATATTTTATTGTCATAGTTACAAAATCTAGTTTTTTTAAAATACAATTAATCTCCTGATTTTTGGCCAGATTTAAATATTAGCAGAGCATTATTTATAAAACCCATTTCACCACCTAAAATAATGATAAATAGCAACATATTTACATTATAAAATTAAATAAACATATCAGCATGTATATAAGGTAAATATAAGGCGATTTCCTTTTCAAATAGGAGATTTAAGACCTGCGTTTGTCCCACCTGTCCACGAATATGGTGTCGTATGAGACGAATGTATGTATGTTTCATCTAAAATTTACATAAGATTATGCAGTAGAATGTATAGTTTATAATCTTCAAAGCTAACCTGTGTATATAATTGGTCGTCCTGCTTTCCGATAATTAGTGATCGAACGTAGAGTAAACTGGGCATAGATGCCTATTGAGGATAGATGCCGATATACCAATTTAGCCAAAACGATATGTTAGATGGCGCTTGCGCATTTGGCCATTATTAGTCACCTAAGAATTAAACGCAGTGCATCATAGGTCGCTTCATAACAACATCCAGAACATCAATTAAAGTGTTAACCGGTAAGTACCAGTTTCAGTAGTAACTCTCGACTATGCACCACTTCCGAGAAATATGAATTTCACTTCCTGAATGTATATTCCGAGGTAAATTTTAATTTTATATTGCTATTGTGAGAAGTGAGGTAAATGAACCAATTAAATAAATTCGTGGGTTGGCATCTATCCCATCATATAAACAGGTACAGGATAGTTGCCTACAAATTACTGGGGATAGATGCCACTTTTATAGTGAATAGAAACGCTATATAAAGGGCGGGTGTTTTGAATATCTAGAAGTGCAAATCTTTGGGTAAAGTTACTTATTCAAGAATTCTAGCTGTATAAAAAATATAAGCAAGGATTTGATTTTTTTTAAGAGCTTAAGCAAATTCTGTTTTAGGGAAAACCATGCCTCGAAAATACTCCAGAAAATCGAGCCGCGGCTTTTGGACAGAAGATGATTTAAAAACAGCACTATGGCAAATTCAAGAGAAATCACAAAACATCAACAAAGCGAGCAAAATGTACGGAATTCCATACCGAACATTGAAGAGAAGACTTCAGAGCAATAACACGTCTAAAATAACGATGAGAAAACATCCTGGGCTTGGGTTTGAAAACGAAAAACGACTAGTTACGCACATAAAGCGACTGCAAGAAGTAGGATTTGCACCAACACCTCAGATTGTCCGCGCCTTTGATTTTGCCAAAAGTCTGGGGAAAGAAAATATTTTTTGCGAAAAAGGAGTTCTAGAACAGTCAGCTGGGGATCATTGGTTTAGATCTTTTATGAAACGAAACACGGAACTATCGATTAGAAAAAGGGAAGGGTTGTCTTTAGCACGCGCCCAAGGACTGAACAGAGAAGATGTGAGAAAATTTTATGATTTACTGCATTCTACCCTTTAAAAAAACAACTTGTTGGATAAGCCGCATCCCATCTTCAATGTGGATGAAACAGGTATTCAACTAATAAACACACCTGGAAAAGTAGTTGCGATGAAGGGAAGTAAATGCGTACAAAATCTTACTCCTAAAGAAAAGGCGAAAGTATTTCATTAATAGCGTGCGTCAATGCAGAAGGTAACTTTTACCTCCAGTGTTAATCATGAAAGGTGTGAGAAAATACACACATCGGCTAGATGGGTTACCTCCTCAGATATATATATATATATATATATATATATATATATATATATATATATATATATATATATATATATATATATATATATATATATATATATATATATATATATAAGTCTTCCTACACAAATTCTGAATTGTTTTATGCTGGTTTAAGACTATTTTTTGCCAAGAAAACCAAATGGCCCTGTTATTTTAATAATGGATGGCCACGCATCTCACTCCAAAAATTATAACTTATTAAAAGTTGCAGATGAAAATGATATTGTATTGCTGTGTTTGCCAAGTCACACCACCCAAGCTCTACAGCCATTAGACCGTTCTTTTTAAGCCTCTTAAAGATTATTTTAGACAAGAAACAAGAAACTGGATGATGGTTAATCAACATAGGACTATTAACAGAGAAGACTTTGGAAAATTAATAGGCAATGCTTGGAAGAGAGCAACTACAACGGAAAATGGAATATCTGGCTTTAAAGCCACAGGCATCTATCCTTTTAATGTTATTATTTTACCTGCCTACTTTTTCCAGATCTCTGATAATGCTCAATTTTCGCAAGCTGACAATGTTACTCCAGATCTCGAGTTCTTAGAAAACGAAGCAAACTATTTATTCGCTTTTGATGATATTACAATAGAACAAGATGAAGAAACTTCCAATAATACCGATGAGGTAGAACTTGATCATAGCTCCACTCAGGAACAAAAAAAAACGATGTTAAACTGAATGCAAATACATCGCCAGGCAAAACCATAACTTGTCCTAATGAAATTGAAACACCTTCCAAAGTGCTGTTTGATATTGCACCTGTACCAAAAATTCCCATTAACGTATCAAAAAGTAAGCAAGGTGCAAAAATCCTAATTCACGACATAACAATTATACCTCCGCCAAAAACTGAAAATGTAGCATTATCAAAAGAAGATGTGGAAATTCCAACCACATCTAAAATAAAAACTGTCATTAAGAGAGGTAAAAACGTTCAGAAAGCAAAAGCTAAGAAGGGCAAAGAACTCGCATCGACAGCAAAGAAGAAAGAAGACAAGGAAGAACATTGCAACTGTGTAGAATGTTTAGAAAATTATTACGAAACTATGGAATCTGTAGACTGGATATGTTGTATAGACTGTGAGCAATGGCTGCACGAAAACTGTACGCTATATGATAATAGATGTAACAACTGCGGAAAAAACAAAAAACGTGAAGAAGTAAAGAAAAAAATTTGTTATAGAGATTAAAATCATCAAATTTTTTAATTATATTTAGGTATTTTTAAAATTTCTGATTTTGTTCTTTTTCTAATAGTAGTACACCGACACTAGACGCCATCTTGGATTTTGACGTCACAAGACCGCCCGAGGTATTTTCTCCTAAGACGGCGTCTTAGGAGAAAATACCTCGACCATAAAAGAGGCGTTTAGATTTATAAACATGCCCCTAGGGGCTACGTTTGAGTGTGGTTAGGTCAATACTTCCCCCCAATACATCCCCCGAAGATAACCGATTCTACCGAACATTGACGAGCACGCTTGCGCACAAGACCCAAGGCTAGCTGCGTTCTCGTTTCTCGTGTGTTTCGCTCTTTAAAGTGTAACTGTCATCCAGTGAACATTACTACAATGTATTCTCCTGTTTATGAGCCAACATCAGCGGACATTAGAGATTTTACTGACTTGTTAATAAACTATTACAACATAACCGTTCAAGATAATGATGAAAGCGATGACGTAATTGAGCTGAATGTATTTCACATTCAAGATGATGATGATGGTTCACAGAAGAGAAAGAAGAGCGATGACATAGGGGTGCAGGGCAAATCTCAAAATCATGGTGATGATGACGACGAATCACGGTTCAAGAAGAAGAAGAAAACCGATAAAGCATGTTGTTAAATAATAATAATGATGTATTGTTGTTTATAATAATAATAATATATTTTCAAACGTTAAGCTTTCCTTCAATTTTATAATAAACTTGTTTTTTTCCTAACGGTGCTCCACCGTCTTGATTCATGTTTGCAAGTTTACAAGTTTTTTCGCTTTAGCGTGTTTTTTTTTGTGTTGGCGTGTTTTCGTTTGTGTGTTTTCGTATTTGCGTGTTTTCGTTTTTACGTATTTTCGCATTTGTAAGTCTTTGCGTTTGCGTATTTTTGTGTTAGCATGTTTTCGTGGTAGCGTTTTTCGTTTGTGTGTTTTTTTTGTTAGCGTGCTTGCGTGTTTTTTTGTGTTAGTGTGTTTTTCGCGTTTGCGTGTTTTCGCGCTCTCGTGTGTGCGCGCTCTGTGTGTGTGTGTGTGTGTGTGTGTGTGTGTGAGCGCGTACGTGCGTGCGTGCGTGCATGCGTACGAGCGTACGTACGTGCGAGCGTGCGTACGTGCGTACGTGCGTGCGTACGTGCGAGCTTGTGTGCGTGTGTACGTGCGAGCGTGCGTGCGAACTTGCGTACGTGCGTGCGTGTGTATGTACGAACTTGTGTGCGTGTGTACGTGCAAGCTTGCGTGCGTGTGTACGTGCGTGCGTGCATGCGTGTTTTTCGTTTGATCCTCGTGCTAAAGCGGTGCTAGTCGATTGTATTGTAGACACTATTGTGTTGACTAAAAGCTATAATTGGTAACGTTGCTTGCTATACCCAGTCCATGGAGTTATGTTTAATTAGCTTTTTATTTGACAAATGTATTTATTTATGATAAGATCAGGCATGCATGTAAAGTAATATAGAGGTGAAACTAACTAGCTAATGTGTTTTGCTGCTACACGTATCACAGTATTGAAGATTCTGTTTATGTATTAGAAAACGTACTACAGTCTCGAAACAGAATGCAGATAAAAATCGAAGGAAGTGAATACGGTACAACTTCTGCGAACGAGCTGAGAGATTTGAAGTGTGTGCAGCATTTCCAGAGCGGTGTTGAAACCGATTAATTTAGGGCTAACCTCGTGTCCATGTAATAATGTCTGATAAAACTATTAGGGTTATTAGCTACTTTTATAGGTTTTTCAATATAATCCTTCAACGTGAAGGCGATGCGGTGATTGTATATCAAAAAATCTCGTTTGATCTCATGAGATGTGTATAGCTTTTCTTAAAAAATACCTGCGAAGCTGTCTCATTCAAAAAATCTCATGCAAAAAAATATCAATAATCGTTAGCAATGTAGCTGTATCCTCTATTATGCTTACTTAATGTATACATATCACTAGTATAGCTTTTTTGGTGTCGAGAGAAGAAGCATGGTTTCGAACGGTTGTAGTATTTCCAGAGCTCTATCGAAATCAATTAAATTTAAGAATAATCTCATCTCTATGTAATAATAGACGTAGTATAAAAGTTACATGTTTTAAATGTATTTAATGTGTAATCACTGTTTAATGAGTTTTTATTGTTATGCTGTAACATTAGTGGTATTAGATAGTTTTTTATGTAACCTGAAGAATTATTTAAAAGTAATTTCCGCGTTAGCAAAATTTTTAAAATATTTGTGTTTTGAATGTAAATTTTTTTTGTAAGTACAACATAATTGTTAAATGCTAGTAGCGGTATTCCGGTTTTCTGTATTACTTTCTAAATAGTTTAATGTTCGATATGTAATCGAGTGTTTATATTCAGCCATTCACAAAGCATATTTTAGTAAGACACGTTGTATAAAAAATTTCAGTTTAACATATGGTAGCGTTGAAGGAAAAACTTCTAAAGGTAAGCGTATTATTTTTATATGTTTTCTACCCGATATTGCTAACAAAAATGTCGATAAAGATTTTTTTAATGTATTATTACACAGGTTAACGTCATAAGATCAGCTCTACAAAATAGTAGGTACGCATTCGTGGATATTAAAGTTGTAGTTATTGTTAATTCACGTATAATAATAAACCATTAAAACCTTCTGCCTTTTATTTCCGTTATATCAGTTTGATATTCTTAAAAACATGTTATTTTAATTTAACTCTATGTTATATATGTAATTATTACTTTTTAATGGGTTTTTGCAGCTGTTAATGAACACATTACAATGAAACAATTTTGTGTGTAAGTAAGTAATTGAACATGCAAGTAAATCAAATACGATGTTCCTAATGTATAGGTGGTGACTGTTTAGAGGATCTGCCTATACATAAAGCATCATTGCATTTAGGGTACAAATTATTTATTATTTCACGTCATATTTAATTAGACTTTAATGTATTCAGTTTGAACTGTAATCTGATTTCCGCAAACTGTAAGACATAATTTCAGTTGATTGATTGTGATTGATCTGGTAATCGAGCGTGATTTGTTTGAGCTTGATTAATTAATTGATTTGTGTGTGTGTGTGTGTGTGTGTGTGTGTGTGTGTGTGTGTGTGTGTGTGTGTGTGTGAGAAAGAGAGAGGGGGAGGAGGAAACAAGATAGAGCAAGAGAGAGGTGTGCATTATCAGCTTCAAAAAATGTTTGTTAGTCTATACGCCACTAGATGGCTCTAAAATCAATTTTTACTCAAAGGGGCCAGGGCGCAGACCCTGATACGAGCCCTGCCTTACAAGAACCTCCTTATTAGAATACAATTTTGTATGACGGGTAGAAGGCCTACAGCTGTAAGATTAAGTTAGAACAACATACAATTGAATCAAGGGGCCACGATAGGAGCTAAGCTCTACACTTGTCTTATAAGGTTAGGTTCCCACACCATCTCCGGTCAGGGGGCGAAGGCCTACACGTGTCTTACAAGGACCTACTTATTAGAAATACAACGTTTAGGTAAAAGATCATCCAATAGCGTGTGACCATTTTAAAGCAATAGAGTCGATAATTTTAATAATAATATCTTATTAATTATGCAATTTCCAACATTGTATGCGTGTGCATTTGCCTAACCTCCAGGGGCACTGTTCTTAATATAGCCAGAAGGACCTTAATACCGTCAAAAATAACCCTAAGACCAACTCAAAGTCCAAGACCTAGGTCCAGATCCATCCCCCCAGCACCAAAACCAGTCCCTCACGTGAGCATGTGCAAAAAAGGCTCTAATTAGGGTTGACCCCGAAAAGAAACCATGAGGGTTGAAAATACGCATCCTATACGTGAGCTGTCATAAAAATAGGGGTGAAAAAACACGTCCTACACGTGGGTGTGTAAAAAATAGGGGTGAAAATACACGTCCTACACGTAAGCGAGTAAAATAATTAATTAATAAAAATAAATAAAGATCATCATCATCTTAAAGCTATCAGATTAAGAATTTCCCTCAGGTTAAAAATAATTAATTAATAAAAATAATTAAAGATCATCATCATCTTAAAAGCTATCAGATTAAGAATTTCCCTAGGATAAAAATAATTAATTAATACAAATAATTAAAGATCATCATCATCTTATAAACTATCAGATTGAGAATTTCCCTAGGATAATTAATTAATAAAAATAATTAAAGATCATCATCTTATATTAATAAAAATAATTAAAAGACCACCATCTCAAAATAAGGGTAAAAAATACGGTCTCATACGTAAGCGTATAAAAAATAAGGGTTGAAAATACGGTCTCACACGTGGATGTGTAAAAATAGGGGTGAAAAAACACGTCCTACACGTAAGGGTGTAAAAATAAGAGTGGAAAATCCGGTCCCCCACGTGGGCGGCCTTGTGACGTCAAAATCCAAGATGGCGTCTAGTGTCGGTGTACTACTTCTAATAAAGGAGTAAAAATAAATTTATTTTGCTTTACCTAATTACATTCTGTTAATGGCATCTATACCACAATATTGGCATCTATCCATTATGCTCCTGGCATCTATCCCATGACTTTGGCATCTACCCTCAAAGTGCAGTTAATGACACTTTGTGTTAATTTCGTCTAGATGTCATAACGTAGTCTCTTTCTACCAAATAAACATCAACATAAATGCATATTTAACCAAATTGGTCAAAAATAAATTGTTAAAAATAATTGTTTTGGCAATTACAAACAAAACAACTTATCATAGGCATCTATCCCCAGTTTACCCTATATATGCACAACGCAAAGAACGTATTTCATGTCGTTCTATTATAATCTTACGATGATCAGATGTTTTTTTCCAGCTACATAAAACCCAAGATAAGATATGATTCAAAATTAGTCAATAAACTTAACGTTTTCTTTCCCGAATATCCAATTATTTCGTCATCTTTAATGAGGTTATAAATTCCTTCGATTTCGAATTTTACAAAATAAAACGTTGTTATCCATCTGCTTTTTACCTGAATTGATACTTTTAAACTATTTGTAATTGTTCCACACAATCTTGCGAGCATCTTCAGATAACACACGGCGTTTTCTTGCTTGAGGTGCTTGAGATGTACTTGAGTCGCACATTATATAAAGAACTAGATTTGATTACATTAACATAACGTGAAATTAATCATTAAAGTAACTTACTTAAAAATTCAATACAGGCAGCGGATAGTTAAAAAAAAACTGTTTTGTAGAATAAGTAATAAACAAATTTGATACGCCGGAAAAACAAAGAGGTTATAAATAAAAGTTGGTAAACGATCAGCTGCAAAGTAACGTTTTTGGAGCGCACAGTACTAATATCTGTGTCATTTTCCAATCATTACTGCATCTTTATCTAGTTTAAAAATGCGTTTCTGCGCTGGTGTCTTCCGATGTTGATGTTACTCTACAAGAGTATGCTTATGTGTAAAAACTGGAATAACTTTAGTTGTAAGTAATGAATATATGTTTATATTCACTATCTTGCAAAATCTAAAAAAATACTAAAAAATAAAAAAAAAGTATAAAATACTGCAGTTTAAACAAAAAAAAATGACGATATCCAGTAGATAAACTTTCCTGTGTTTGATAGGTTTGGTTGATCAGGTTTAAAATCTTAATTGTCCTTAATCTTTAAAAAATGTGATAATAATTGTCAACCAGATAGATCTGTAATCTTTGCAGCACAACAGATGTACTTATATCTAAATCTGTACTAATAACGGACAGAACAACAATCCCACAGATGTCGACATTCTAAACCGCTTACTGTACACAAAATCCGATATTTTTGTAAACATGAAGTTCCCTTGGCTAAGTCTTAATTTGGATTATAATGATCCATTTCTATTACTTTTATCTTTATATCCAAAACAATTAAAATGTGAATAATAAAGCAGCAATAATATTTTCTATTATAATTCAATACAATTCAATAGGCCCCTTTGTGCTATTTGTACATTAAAGTACTTCAACATATTATTTAGGGTGTGCTGATATTAGCATAGTATGAATTCAGATTTAATAATTACCCTGTAATACGTATTATAATGATAATTATAGTGGCCGGGGTTAGTAGTGTAATAGTTATAGGCACGCTTCACTACCCTTACAGTAAAATTGATGAGCTAGTCACACATATGTCTGTTTATGTATAGGAGAGACCGAACTACTTCACTGTAATATTTAATGACGGTAATTTATAATAAATTTATGTTTGTATTATGGTCTTTATGTAAATCAGATGAACTCAATAATGAAGATTTTGAGAATGAAATAACAAAACTATTTGTGGTTATTGTAAGACGCTATTGGTATTATTTCATAATTACATTGAAAAGCTTTACTACAGCAATTCCAGAAACTAGTATCAGTTTTTTAAACAAAATCAAGACTTCTAGGTCTTTAGTATCCTAAATTAAATAATTTGTTAGAAATTAGATAAAAGCGTTTATTTTAAACACAACATGTTTTAGGCTAAATCTCATTGACTATTGAATCGGTACAATCAAGCGAATAGGAAAACCACTTACTTAAAATGCTGAAAAACCCGCAATTATTTCACCATTAAGTTTTAAGGTTTCACAAACAGTTATCACTATATCCAGTTGTTAGGTACATTTTTATTAACGCAAAAATGATCTTACGTTTCTAAATTCCAGGTTACTGACGCCCGATGTCGACTTTTACTTTAATGTTGGACCTACAGCTATATAAATTATTACATACTTAGGTAAAAATTGATTTATTTCAGATTTGTATAACTGCCCATTTATGCAAATTCTTTTGTAATACGTTCATAATGAGAATAGGCAACATTGTAAACAAACAACAACAATAATCTAGACAGATAAAGAAATACCATTTTAGGAATTTTTTCAGCAAATTACGCGTAGTATCAAGAAATTGCATAGAATGTAATTAATTAGTAACTGATGCTATTTTTGTATCTTAGGAATATACTGCTGTTTCAGACATATTTGATAAATATCTGGTACGGTGCAGTTGTATAAAAAAAAAGGTACAAGTATTAGAAAGAGACGTAACTATTTGCGTAAAACAGGCTGGTGTAAATAACAGTTTAACTCAGATTATCATAAAGGTTATAGGTTGTCAAAGAAGCAACTCATAGACGTCAACTCTATTTATTTTTATTTATATTTTGGTCATATTAAAATAACTGAATAAATACTTGCATTTATCTCACACTCAACGCCAGTGATTTTCATTTTGGACAACGTCTGACATTTGATAACCTTCAGCTCCAATACACACAGCCTGTTTTACACAAACAGCATTCTCTTTCTAGTACTTAAACCCTTTTTTTTTATACAACTGCACAACAAACTAGCGTCCAACCTATAAAGCGAAACTTAAAAAAAAAATGTATTTCATTATGATAATTATGCAACCTCTATTGTAAATCCTTTTTAATGAAAATGGCTAACACTGGAAAAATAACAACAGTAACTTATGCCAGATCTTTAAACCTTCATGTTAGATAGAACTTAAAAGACATCTAGATAATAACTTGAAAAAAAATTCCAAAGCCGCCGCTTATATAAAAATATATATATATATATAATATGTATTTAATTTCTACTTTTATTTCACCTACGTTAAAAAATTTTGTAAGACAAGTTATGTAAATTAAATTTTTTAAATCTCCCACATTTTCTTATAAAACTTCATTCAGATATTGAAAAATGAAAACTGACACTTAAATTTTACCTTAGAATTTTTGCCGCTAAATTACGCGTTGTAAAAAATAATTGCACAGAATATAATTAATCGATATGTTTAAGGTCTGTAGCTAGGTATTATATGTGTTTGAAATGTGCAGCTGTTTTAGAAATATTTGATAAAACCAAAAACTGCCCATAATAAGCCTCCCTCCTTCACCGCTAAGAATATAAATATAATCAACTCCAAGTGAAATGAAAACAAGCTTAAATGCAAAATTTTAAGTACGTAAGGTGTTTCGTTCGACACACAGACACACCAGACACACACACACACCACGCACCACCAACACCACCACGCACGCACGCACGCACGCACGCACGCACCAAGCACGCACGCACGCACGCACGCAACGCACGCACACACAGCACACGCACACGCACACACCACACACACACACACACACACACACACACACACACACACACACACACACATACACATTAACACAAGGTCTTCACAGATCCATACTGAAAAAGAACCTAAGATCTATTACGGTTAAGTAAACAGGATCTTAGAACTCTAACGGGAGCGTTAACAAGACACACGACTGTTAAGTACACCTTCTCAGGATCGGAAAACTAACAGAAGCCCTTACCTGCAGATTCTGCAGTGTAGATCCTTAAACCGCTATGTACATTTTATGCAATTGCTATGCGCTGTGTAAGAAAAGACAGCACATTTTCGGATATCCACAAATGCAAGCGAAAGATTTCAGAGACCTAAGTGATATGCTACGGAGGCTCAACATTACAGACTGGATGTGCGACCATCCAGGGAGAACACAATAAACCTGTATGGATGCAGTTCTCGGAATAATTAGAGTAGACGAGCTCTGATAGGAAAGAAAAAAAAACCTAACTGACGTCCGCGTAAACGAATGCCCAGCGTAGAACTTCAGATTTTCTGTTTTCAGATAAGTAGCAATTTTATACGGGAAACCGATAGTGTTTCTACCAACAATTTGATTGAATCATTGTCCATTATCATATTTCAGAAATAAGCGTTTAGAATCAACGCAGTTAGGTCGCAGGCTAGCATACCTTCTGAATATTGCCGAATCTCTCTTTTGATGGTTAATTATGAAAGTTCATTCAACAACTGGTTTTGTCTTGGGAATTGTAACCACACTGAAGCAACCTTGATCTTCTATATCATTAACGGTTAAATCACAAAGTTCTTCCGGACGGACTGACTACACCCGTTATCAAAACAACCTAAAATTAACTAGCACACCATTAAAACTGAGAACCAAAGATAACTTTAAAGAAAACTGTTGTACCTACTACGATTGAATGGCGAGTCGTCGTAGAATGTTAGAGGTATGCATGGTAAAGAATTTGAAATTGCGATTGTAATGTACGAAAGGCATCTTGATATTCTGTGTGTATCGGAGACAAAGCGCAAACGAAAGAATGCTCTGGAGATGGAGGATGGTAGCCGAGCACTATAGTCAGGAGACTGAAGTGCATGGAACGAAAGGATTTGGGTGATCTAAGTGAAAGAGCGAAAACATGTGTTAAACAGTACGAATTGGTATCTCCCGAGTAATGTGGGTTAGAATGAAAGTGGAGTTTCGAAGAATTTTTCTTATTTAAAGATATCCACCGGTAAATGGAGAAAGAGACCAGAAGTGTGAGAACTTCTGGAATGAAGTAGAGAAGGTGTTGAACGTATTAAGCCAAACGAAAGAGTGATGATAGCGGGAGATATGAACGGATGGTTGGGTGTACAGAGAGAACATACTGAACGCGTTCCAGGAAATTTCGGAGACCAAAGAGTTAATGGGAATGGTGAACGCCTGGTGTACATATGTGTGGAGAGAAACCTGTTTGTATCTAATATGTGGTTTAAACATGAAAATGTGCATATGTATACATGGAAAAGAGTGTGGATCGGACAACTTTTGGTTGTATCGAGAGTGTGTTTAGGGCAAAAGTGGGTCTGGAGACGGAAAGCAAACGTAGTGCGAACATCCAGAATTAGGGTAGATAAACTAGTGGATAATGGTGCGAGAATGAAAAACGCAGGTGCTGTGAGTAAAGAATTAATGTGAATGAAACAGTGTGGAACAAATAGACACTAACGTTGAAAGTGCATGGATAAGCTTGAAAACTATGCTGTCAATTTTGGCCGTGCGGATATGTGGAAGAGCAACTGTAAGTAGACAGAAAAATGTGCTTGGTGGAATAAATCGGTAAAAAGGCAGTATGTAAGAAACAAGATGCGTACACGGCAATGATTGCTGCAAAAAATGAGACTGAGAAAAATCGATTGTATATGGTGTACAAAAGAAGTGAAGGCGGCAGTCAGAATGAGTAAAGAGGAAGTGATGGCTGTGGAAGGAGAGAAAATGCAGAATGATTTTGAGGGAAACAAAAAACTCTTCTTGAAGTGGGTCAAAAATACAAAATGTGGCCCAAAACAGAACCCTGCAAGAGTGATGAATATGAGAAATGAAATAGTATGGGACGATTGTGAAGTGAGGAAATGCTGGCAAGAGCATTTCAGAAAGCTGTACAGTAGTAAGAAAAGTAAGATTGAATGGTTAAATAAGGAGAATGTAGAATGAATGGTGGATAAAACTGAGAAGGATTTTGAGATAAATGGAGTAGAGAAAACAGTAGGAAGGTCGAAAAACGGCAAGGGAGCAGACGGAGATGAAATCACTGCTGAAATCCTAGAGTATGGAGATGCAAAGCTTATACAAAGGTTGCATGAATTATTCAATCTATGCCTTATGTGTGGAGAAGTACCGTTGCATTCGAAGAGCGCGATCATTGTACCACTGTATAAGAGTGAGGGGAACAAGAGTGATTGCAAGAAATACAGAGCATTAAGTTTGCGTAGCGTGCCTGGTAAAGTGTTCGGAAGAATACTGATTGATAAAGTACGCAAAACTACACAAACTAAGATTTGGGATGGGCATAGTGGCTTCATGCCAGGGAGAGGATGTGTCGATCAGATGGTTGCTCCCCAGCAGGTGATCGAAAAGTGTTTAAGTGTAAAAAGGAAGCTGTACTGTGAGTTTGTAGATCTGGAAAAAGCATACGACAGAGTGAATAGGGATAAGCAGTGGGAAATATTAAATGAATAAGAACATATGTCTAATAAACGGAATAAGGGCAGTATACAACGGTAGCCTGGCATATGCTAGGTGAGAGGAGGTGTGAGTGAATACTTTAATATTGAGCAAGAAGTGGACAAGGCTGAGTGATGTCATCGTGGTTGTTCACTGTACACATGGATAAATGTGCGAGACAAGCATGTACCGACACAAATGATGTAATGGTTGGTGACGTAAATGTACGACTTCTGGTGTACGCAGATGACACAGTCTTATTAAGTGACAGTGCGGATGAGCTACAAACTACTCTGAGGAAGTTTGATACAGTCTGTGAGAGCATGGACCTAAACGTGAACAAAGTTAAGATTGTGGTATTCAATCGGGAAGGTGGAAAGGAGAGTAGAGTATTTAAAATGTTTACTGCAGATGGTACAATGGAGGGCGAGATTGGACGAAGGGTCAATGGCATGTTTGTACCATCAGTACTGTATGGAAGTGAGACATGGGTATGTCAAAAAAACCACGAAAGGAAAATAAATGCTGTGGATATAAGATCCTGAGCAGCGCATGTGGTAAAACGAGAAGGGACAAAATAAAGAATGAGTGCATAATGACGAAGTGTGGCGAGGAAAAGACGATGATGGATAGATATGAAAGCAGTACATCACGTTGGTTTGATCACATAGAGAGAATGAAGAATGCAAGATTAACGAAGAATATACACGAGGGTGAGGTTCGAGGTAAAGTCGAACCTGGTAGGTCGCGTAAAGCTTGGCGGTAGAATGTATGCAGATAAGCAGTTTTAAAATAAAAGGGCATGTCAGAGACAATGTATGAATCTTGCGGAAGCTAGGGAGCTATGCGGAGATAGGAAGGCATGAAGAAAGATTGTGAATGCAAAATAAATAAGAGGGAGGGATTGTTTTGCCTACCCTGCAAGGGGATGACGTGAAGGTTAAGTTAAGTATTTTAGTTCTGAATTTTTATCGTGCCGATAGTGCAAAAAATAGTATAAGCTTCAAGAGCGTTATACTGCCCTCAGACCGAACATGGTTTTCGACCGGTAAACTGCCCTTACCGCTCTTAAGACTTAATATCCTATTTTGTATTTCTGTTTAAAGGAAAATTCAAGTGAATAAACGATTAAAGTAAAGTATAAGTAATTACAGACGTTTTGTTTCCTTCGTGTTGAAACCAAAACGCAATATTTTCGTGGAGTTGCAACAGAGACAAAAAGTTAATCAATCGTTGGTGAAGTTAAGTTAGAACTATTTTTTCCTATCACTTACATTCATGATTACTGCAAGTAGTTGTATTGAATAAATATCTATTGTAAAATCATAACTTCCTTTACTTTGACAAAATGAGTAAAAAGGTAAGCGCGAGTGTTATCTTGTGTACGAATAAATTTACAATTGAAGGTATTAATCATGTACACTTTCGTTTAACTATCGGAAATATGAAGTTACGGCTCTTGAATTATGAAATATTATGTTTAACGTCTTCATTTACACTGATTGAGATGTTTAATTATATAAGCACTTCATAGGCGTAAGTTTTAGAGGTATTATTTTAGTTGTTTTATTTCTGTAAAATTACAAAAGTCAGCAGATGAACGAGTGTATGAGCTTGTGGGTGTTATTTATTTAATGAGAAGCTTTCTGCCACTACTAAAGAATACAGAGTAGGCAAACAGTTTCATTTCAACAAAGGATCCTTATAATAATAACCATTCAAAGATATTTATTTTTTTTTGTAATCTTAATTTAAAAGGTCTTTAGCATTAGTCTTTTTTTCATTGAAATATTGAGAGTTTTTGAAAAGTATAATTTAATAACCTCTCTTTATGTCAACAATAGAAGAAGAGCAGTTGAGAAAATTCTTAGTATGAAAAGATATGCTTTATGACGGAAATCTTTTAGCGGCATCCGAGTTCAAAGTCCTCGACGCATGCAGATTTGTCAAATCCTCAGATTTAGCGTGCAATGGTCGGTTTCCTAGCAACATGAAGTCAATTGTTCTGGCGCAGGTGTCCAATCAATAGCACCTGGAAAGCTGCAGTAAACATTATTTAGGGAACACCGACTCCAGTTCTTGCAGACAACGTGACGCCGTACTCACATTGTCAACGGTCTTTTGTATTACAAGTTGCGAAATTGAATAATTAGCATACATTAGCAAGATTCATTCTTCGAATATAAATGCAGTTTGTTAAGTGATAACTACAAACACTTCAATGCCGTTTCTTTTCTAAACCGTTTGACTTTATACTTAACAGAGTTTACAGATGTGAACATCCTCTTGTTCTTGTATATTATCAATTTAAGAGCAAGAGTGAATTGTCCTAGAAGTAATATTTTAGATTGCGATATCATTTTTAATTGTAAACATGAAACACTTTAATTAGCCAAATGGACTAATTACGTGGCGACAGAGAGCCAATTAAACTCTCATTTCGTTTCCATAATGAAAGATGGTTGGATTTCAAGTCGGCCATATAAGTAACATTCGGATTACCTCTCAATCCCAACAGAAGTTCCACAATCAGTTTAAGCACTGGGGCGTTCTTCGAAAGTTGATGTTAATTTGACTGATCATTGGACTGTGCTAAACCTGTAAATGTAAGCATGTTGTCATGCAGCACTATGTTTTTATCTAGATCATGTTAATAGCTCTGGCCGTAAATGCGTAGTTATATTGCTCATACCTAAACTTAGCACAGCTATTGCAGCACAGTCGTTTGAATACTATACCTACCATAATTTGGTGCTTAATTTGGGGCGCCTATCATTAACAAAAAATTATGTATATAACCTACCATGCGAATGCGGTAGAGCATACATAGGAGAGAGCAGTAGACCACTCAAAGAGAGAACGCAGGAACATAAGAACAACGTCCGCAAGGGCGAAAGAGAAAGATCAAGAATCGCCGAACATGTCTGGAACGAAGACCACCGCATCCAATGGGACATACATATAGTGGCAAAGTACGAGAACACAACTCGTCGAAAACTCAAAGAAGCCACATACATCGCACTAGCAGACAATCCAATAAGTCAAGCTAGTGTAGAAATGAAACCCATATGGATTCCAATAATGCGCGAAGAGCTTAAGCGCAATACACCTGCGCAAGAAGTAACTGCGCAACATGCGCAATAAACTGCTGCACAACCACAAAAAAGTTATATATATATATATATATATATATATATATATATATATATATATATATATATATATTGGATTACTCAGTGGCTCAGTGGCAAAGGTGTCAGACTAGTAAATGAAAGGTACCAAGTTCAAATCTGAGAGTAGTCAAGTGCTTGGGAAAAAATTATATATAATACATGAATTCGACCCAAGTGCGAAAACAGTCCTTCTCAGGACTAAGCCTGACGACGAAAGCAGAGTCCGCTTCCGAAACGTCGCGCTCAAAAAGCATAAACTGTGGAAATAGGCCGATCAACTCCACTAATAGGAAACCACAGTTACAAAACACTTATAATGCAGAAGAGAAAATTAAGGTCTGTGTCTGCCTAACATAAAGTTAGCACAGGCGCCGTGCTAATAATTGTATCAAAATCATTTTAGTGTGATAATATGGTACAAGTTTGGTGCCACTTTGTTGCCCTAAACTGAAATTTATTGCTAGTGCTACTTATAATATTTTTTAGTCTTAAGCTTTATAGAAATCAGAAAAACCCCATCAGAATCATTTATATATTATAATTTGATGCCAAACAAAATTTGTTGCCCATAATTTTCACACAACTTTTGGGCTAAAATGTACTGGAAATCACGAAAACCTTTATAACAAAACAAGCCATCAGGATGATTGATATGTTCTCATTTAATGCTACCTTGTGATCTGAAAATAAAGTTTTCTGCTTGTATTTTTCATAAAATTTTTGGGCGAAAATGTTACGGAAATCATGAAAACGTTATAACAAGGCATGGTATCAGAATGATTGTTATACCATAATTTTGAAAGACTTTGTTACCCTAAAATGACGTTTGTAGTTCGCGTACTTCATAATTTTTTTGGGATAAAACGTTATGAAAATCATGTAAACTTTACAACAAATCATGGTATCCGAATGATTGATATATTTTTTTTTATGACTGTGGACCTGAACAGGCTAAATTTGGCCTATCGTGCTAAAGCATTCAGGAACACTTAGGAGGATGGACAGAGGGATAATGAATTGCCAATAGATGCCTATGAACAGCTACCTTAAGTTTTCTCATATCATAAGTGAGAGGAAAACAGGAACTAGAGAGATCAATCCAGAGTTTAGAAGCCGTGTAGAAAAATGTGGATTGCGGCCGTTTGGTACGACAAGTGGAGATTTGTGCTGCATACTGATGATGTGAATGAGCGAACCGAGTGTTTCTCGCAAAGATAGCGCGAGCAGCAGCACAATAGCCGTTGTAATAACGATAATACAAAGAAAGAACTGGAACCATCCTTTATAAGCTCTCTTTTGAATACGATAAACGATATCTAGTGCGTGTTGGGGAGCACTTGCCCAGAGGTGAGAATTGTATTCAAGATGAGGCCGAATTTGGGTCTTGTATAGTAGAAGGAGTTGTCGAGAGGTAAAGTACTGCTTAGATCTGCACAAAAAGCCTATTTTACGAGCAGCTGTTTTGGTAGCTAACAGAAGATGGTCAACCCATGAGAGATTTGAAGATACAGTCATCCCCAACAGAGTAATAGTCTGAAAACTCCCCATTTGAGAATACATTGAATGTCTTTGTTGATTGAATTTGCCATTTCCGCTTTAATTTCTTGATTTGACATAGAAGGTGGATTATCACTATGAGTAGACTGAGATGAACTACAGTGAAGAGTGCTATCGTCAGCAAGATGGGGTTAGTTGTTTAAGGAAATAGTGTCATTTATGTAAAGCAGAAAAAGTGTAGGCGCTACAACGGATCACTGTGGTACGCCCGCGTTAATGCTAATCTTTGAAAAACCATCAACTACGACACGTATTCGTCTTTTATCAAGGAAACTAGAAACCCAGTTGATGAGCGTATCATTTAACCCAAACAAGGTGAGTTTGGCAAGTAAACACTTATGCCAAACTTGGTCAAATGCCTTTGAGATATCTAAAGCGACTACAACTGTTTCACTGGACTGCTCTACTGTATTGTTCCAAACTTGGGTCACATATGAAAGAAAACCGCCTGTTGAACGACTTTTCCTAAACCCATATTGGTGGTCACTAAGGAGTTTGTTAATTTCAAAGAACGTGAGCAGTTGCTGATTGATGGCTTTTTCCATGATTTTAGACAAAATGGAAGTGTATGGCAATTGTTCGGTAGTTTGAGGGATCGGTCTTATCACCTTTTTTGCGAATAAGTTGAACATTTGCTAACTTCCATGATGAAGGGAATTCCCCAAAAGACGTAGAGATCGTATAGAGCTTAGATAGGACTGGTACCTAGTTCGGGGGAACATTTCTTTAAGACAATAGCTGGATACCGTCTGGGCCAGTCGCCTTATTGAGATCAAGCTTACTTATGATCGATTCCAAGAGCTTGTACCGAAAATGAATTGGTTTCATAGCATATGAAGAACAGTTGACTAGGGGACATCTTTTCCAGAATCATTGAGACACGAGTTTGATGCAAACAAATCCACAAAAACATTGGATTTGTCTACAGAATCAGCAACTACCGATCCGTCAATAGATGTCAGGGGGGGAAATGAAAATGTTCCAAAGTTTTTACTAATGGCTTTAGCTAAAGACCAAAATGTACGACTGCCTAAAGGAGATATAGCTAGTTCATTGAATTTTCGTTGTTCGAACAACTTTTTAGTTTTAATGATGACACTTTTGCAGATATTTCTAGCACCAACGTATTCTACATGACTGTCGGCGGATTTATTAGATTTCCATTTAATGTAATATATATTTTTTAAAGATATTCAGAACAAGCCTTATTGAACCAGGGTTGGGAACGTGAATGACCTATACGGTACTGTTTTTTGGGAATGTATAACTCCATTCCCATGAGGATCACTTCAGATATTGAAAGAGCGATGTCCGAAGAAGAGGACGACTTAAAACAATATTCGCGCCATGGAAAGGTTGCAAAGAAATCCCGTAAATCACTCCATCGAGCTGACTTAAAACACCACAAGGTTTTATCGGTTTTGCGAACAACAGTGGAATTAGGTACAGTCGAAATGATTTTTATTAGACAATGGTCGGAAAGACCTAAAGGCGAAAGAACGGAAGTTTTATAAACAAGAGGGTTTGATGTAAGAAAGAGATCTAGAACATGTGGAGTATGGTTAGGGTTATCAGGGATTCTTGTGTGTTCAGAAATCATTTTTGTGAGATCACATGAAATATAGTCTGTAAAAATAAAGATTTTCTATTTCGGCTTAGCGCTTTATTACTCTGAGATAATCGAAATGTAATCCTATTCCAGAACTTCTGGAATAGAATTAAAATTCCATTGTGTTATTCAATATTCCGGTATCTCAAATGCTTTAGCAGATATTAAATTTCGAAATTATCAAGTTTTATCTTTTGATAAGGCCAGATATATACTTTCGTTACGGCGGTATTCGAAGTTCGTTTTAAAAAGATTTTGAGGCAATGTATTATTTTGGGTCTAAA
>JARFJB010001466.1:5305000-5332047 GCA_036346205.1 Vesta saturnalis | reverse complement strand
AGTTAAACGATGCGTGGTCTAAGTTAGGCTGTATAGAGGGAGCAATGCAGGGGAGATATTTATAAGACGACTGGAAAGTGATGTAAAACGGTTATATAATGAACATTTCAAAGCTATTGTCACAATGACAACATTAACGGATGAACAGCAGGTTACGTATGAATGCAGTGTATGTTGTTACATATGCGGTAAGCACTTTACGGACGATCCGACAAATCCGAAAGTACGAGATCACTGTCACGTTACTGGTAAGTATCGTGGTGCAGCACATTCGACGTGTAACTTAAACTATCAGGTACCTACATTTCTTCCCGTTTTTCTACATAATCTCAGTGGTTATGATGTTCACCTGTTCATTAAACAGTTAGCGAGTGAAACGGAAGAAATTACCGTACTTCCGATTAACAGTGAAAATATATAACGTTTGGTAAGCATATTTTTGTTGATGAGTATGTAAACAGTCATGGTATCAGGGAAAAGAAATACATTAATTTACGGTTCGTCGATAGTTGTAGATTCATGGCTGCATCCTTAGATACTCTATCACAGAATTTATCAGATGATCAATGTATGGAGGTACGGAAATATTTTAGTAATGATAGCGACTTCAACTTAGTGAGAAATAAGGGTAGTTTCCTTATGCGTACGTAGACAGCTTTAGTAAGTTGAACGACATCACGGTGCCATCATATGACAAATTCTACGATAAAATGCGCGATGCAAATATTTCCGATGACGAATACTGTCGCGTTCTACTGGTATGGGATCACTTTAAGTGTAATACACTAGGTGATTATGCTGATATTTATTTAAAATCAGATGTGTTGTTATTGGCTGACGTGTTTGAAAACTTTAGGAGATTATGTATGGGTGTGTATGGGTTAGAACCTGCACAGTATGTCACTTTACCTGGATTGGCGTGGGATGCCATGTTGAAATGTACGAAAGTAGAGCTAGAATTACTGACGGATATGGATATGTATCACTTTTTAAACAAGGTATTCGGGGTGGAGTAAGTACTTGTATCAAGCGGAGAAGCATCGCTAATAACGAGTTTGTTCCAAACTATGATCCTAAACAACCGAAAGTGTTTTTACAATATTTAGATGCCACGAATTTATACGGCTGGAGTATGAAGCAATACCTGCCTCACGATGGGTTTATGTGGTTACCTCAAGAGGAAATAGAACACTTTGACGTAGTAAAGATTGATGATGACGCCGATGTTGGATTTGTACTGGAGGTTGATATACATTATCCCCACCATCTGCATGACGAACACAACGATTATCCGTTTTGTCCTGAAATGATCTGCGCACCACATTCCCAGGAGGAGAAGTTAATCCCGAACCTGTGTGATAAGACCAACTATGTTATACATTACCGCTATTTAAAACAATGTATAGAGCATGGCTTAATTGTTACTCGTATTCATAGGGTTTTACGATTTCGTCAGAGTCCGTGGCTAATACCATACGTAGACCTTAATACAGCTCTCCGCAACACAGCACAAAACAAGTTTGAAAAGGATTTCTATAAAATCATGAATAATGGCGTGTTTGGTAAAACAATGGAAAATGTCGATAAACGAAGAGTTATTAAACTGTTAACACATTGGGAAAATAACGGTCGTCGGGTAGGTCTAGCGCGGTACGTTGCAAAACCGCAATTTAAAAATTTTATTCAATTCACTGATAAATTGTTTGCGGCGGAATTGTCGAAACAGGTAGTTACGTACGACAAACCCGTCTATGTCGGATTCAGTATTTTAGATCTTTCCAAAATTATAATGTATCGGTTTTTTTATGATATCTTACGAGCTCATTATGGCAAGAATGTCACGTTGCTCTATACTGACACGGATTCTTTGATTGTTGAGATAGTAACTGATGATATGTATGCACACATGCGAAATAATTTAGACGAATATGATACTTCCAACTATCATAATGAGTTGCATGGTATTCCTACGACTGCTTCCGTCGTTGGACGAATGAAAGATGAGTAGTATAGCTATAGGGATCCTAACTCACCGTGCACGTACGCGTTCCCCGTTTCAAGGTCACAGGTTAGTAACATTGCCTATTTTAAGGGGTAGCTGCTAAGTAAAGGCCACGTGGTTTGTACTCCTGCCAAGGCCACGTGTTAGGTACCCCGCCTCTTCAAGTCATGCTTGCACGAGTCCTTCAAGGTCACTAGAAAAGTTACTAGACTGTTGATTATCCTGAAGGTCATTGCCCTCAAGCAAGTCTATGCATGTTTCGAGGCCACGCCCTATTCTGAGAAATCAAGAAGGTGGCTCATTGTTTAAAGTCTATGCTTTCAAGGTCAGATAATAACGCTCACAATGAATCTTCAGACATCTTACATATATATATACACAATTGTAATTCAAGTTAAATGGATTGTACTCGTAATGAGTAAAAGCATGCAATTGCAAAAATGCATCCATATAGTATGATTTGTAATATTACATTCAAGTACTGCATAATTGCAACGTGTTAGGTTGGTAACCCTGCTAAGTCAAGGTCAAAGGTAAAAAGTTGCAAGGTAATCAAAAATAGTATTCAAGGTCGAAGACTTACGGTGGTGTCATATTTCTTAGAAATATAAAAGGTGAAAAGCTAAAATAGAAATTGCCAGGTAATCATAAATAATTTTCAAGGTTAAACTTTTTAGCGGGAAATATAAATTTTTGGAGCTGATCATCATATTTCTAGTCAAGGTCAACAGTAGGTATTTAACAAGTTTAAGCATGTTGTAATATGTAGGACGCATATTTCTTATATAAATTGCAGCGAGCTGTATGTTGAGATCAGTCTGCAACACATAATTGTTAAATATGGAATTAACAGGGTTAAACCAAAGCACCTATTGCAAACCCTTTAAAAATGCGTGCGAGCTCGATATATCGAGAAAGTATAAAGTAACGAATATGGATATAATTAATACTAAGTATGGTGAACGTATAGTGATAGAAACGGGTGATTTTAAATGTGTATTGCCGGAACGCTTTTATGTATATTTCAAAAGAAGAAACACGAATTGAAGAATTTAAAACACTCCTAAACATGAAGGATGTGTTTATAAGTAGTTTGGGTGCAGCTGGCAAAACAACAAACATAACATTTTCTTTTAATAGTAGCACCCCACCATATGTAAAATGAGAGAATTCAGTGGTGGTGATGATGACATTTATAAAGATATTGATGATGTTATAAATGCTAAGTATAATATTAATTCATATAACACTGTATGTTTAATGGAAATTTTGTATTATCAACCTGCTTATCTAATGTATAGCATTTACTGAATAAAGAAATAACTATGATTTGTTTTCTCCTTTACCCAAAAATTCTGAAATTTCGTATACAGGTCCAATAAATTAGAGCGCCAATGATAGCAGTTTCAAAATTTGCTAAAACCAAAAAAAATTTGATAAAAAGATGAATTTTACCAAATGAAAATTTATACGTAAGTGAACGTTGTTAATTGTTAATAAATCACAACTCAATGTCCTTTACCCAAAAATTCTGAAATTTCGTATACAGATCCAATAAGTAAGAGCGCCAATAATAGCAGTTTCGAAAATGTCCCCAAAATGTGATAAAAAAAATTTGTTTTACCAACTAAAGCAATATGAAATTGAAAGTTGTTAATTGCTTAATAAATCACAACTCGATAATTCTTTACCCAAAAATTCTGAATTTTCGTATATAGGTTCAATAAATAAGAGCGCTAATAATACCAGTTTAAAAAATTCCCAAAAAAAAAAAAAAAAAAAAAAAAAGAAATTTGATAAAAAAATTTTGCTTTATGAATTAAACTAATACGTAACTGAACGTTAATTGCTTAATAAATCACAACTCGATAATCCTTTACCCAAAAATTCTGAAATTTCGTATACAGATCCAATAAGTAAGAGCGCCAATAATAGCAGTTTCAAAATTCCTCAAAATGTGATAAAAAAAATTTGTTTTACCAACTAAAGCAATATGAAATTGAAAGTTGTTAATTGTAATAAATCACAACTCGATAATCCTTTACCCAAAATTCTGAAATTTCGTATACAGATCCAATAAATTAGAGCGCCAATGATAGAACTAAAAAAATTGGAAAAAACTTGAAGGTCCTCTTTTACTATTGGAATATTAAAATACATTTTCCTCAATAAATTAGGCACCAATATGAAATATGATATAATAAAACCTTAATGTAACTAATTTGTAAACTATTTGTAATACGGTTTTTCTAAAATAGATTGTAACGATTTTTCATGAAATAAAGTAATAATAACGCTCACAATCAATCTTCAGACATCTTACATATATACACAATTGCAATTCAAGTTAAATGGATTGTACTCGTAATGAGTAAAAAGCATGCAATTGCAAAAATGCATCCATATAGTATGATTTGTAATATTATATTCAAGTACTGCACTAGAATGGAATGCATAATTGCAATTATTGTTGTGTAAACGATAGACGTGTGCTTGAACTATGAAAGTGATAGCTGTTTCGCAACATTTCTTAGAAATGGTCAGGGCGAAAAGCTATAAATAGAAATGTAAGGTAATCATAAATCTAAGAATAGAATTTTCAAGATCTACTCCACTTGAAGGTCACGACGATGATCTCATAAGCTATGCATAAAAAGTAGGTCATGAGTTCATTGAAGGTGAATACTCCACTTCAAGCTAAAAATAGAAATTGCAATGTCACCATCCTCATCATATTACAAGGTCAAGGCCCGAAGCTAAAAATAGAAACTGTAATGTCATCATCATCATCATCATCATTACAATTCTTAGAAGTCTATAAAATAGTGTGTTCAAAGGTTATTGATCTGTATATCATAGCTAAAATGGCCGGTTCAAGTCCTCACTAAAAAAGTTGATCGCGTTACAGCTAAAAAGTATAGTGACAGCATGATCGTTGAAAGTAGCTTATGCGCGTAACCAGATATGTATGGTAATCAAAGAGATGGTTCATATCTGCACTAATGTAACATAGTGGGGTCGTTTAGAGTAACAATATAAGGAAATAGTGTAATGGGTAGTGAGTGTTGTGTCAAACATGTGGATGGCATACGCTCAAGAGCAATGGACCAAAGCAACTGACCTGAGAACAGCGGTGGAACGCTTGAAGCAAGAATTTTCAGCATTAGTATTCGATGCCGAACATGAGGCGGTTTACGGGCGAGGTGATTATAGTGAAGCGGAGTGTAACGTCCTAGTGAAAAAGTATGAAAAAGGAGTAAAGATATGTGAAAAGTTTTAAATTTAAAGGAAATATGTAGAACATGTTTTGTAGAAGAATTGAAAGCCGCGCAATTGCATCAGTTTTGCAATGAAAATGGATGGCATCTCTTGATGGTAGTAGTTCATCCTCATCAGATGCAGATTAGCCTATCGATACAATTATCAAAGTGCACTCTCCTCTAACATCATGATGCAGTAATATATAGGACAGTTCCGGTGTCAACTATAATTCATAAGCGTTCTCGAATCAATAAAGATGGATCTATCTGCATTGAACAGTAGCACTTTCTGTAAATCCTTCACGAACGTAAAAGACGCAAAATATAAAGTGATTGATATGAATACTATCAGTATGGGAAACATATTATCATTGAAACCCAGAACTTTAAGTGCATACTTACCTTAGGATTTTATGAATAGTTCAAAAGAAGATCGCATTGAAAAGTTTAAGCAATATCTGGTTGAGAATGATGCATTACCAGCGCCGGAACTGTAGGAAAGATGACTAATTTAACATTTCTGTAAAAAATAATAACATATATATCTATGTATAATTGTTTGGAAATAAATTATATATTTTTGTTGCAAAAAAAAAGAAAGTCTTCTATTTTTGATTAAATGAAGGGTATATCATAATGAAGAGAGCTGCTATTGATGAGACTAAAAAAATGTGGTGTATAATAATATGGTGTCTGCAGCTATATTGGCTAAGCTCTTCAAGGTTAAGATTTATTGGTATCATATTACAATTCATACCAACCAAAGCAATATCTGGTTGAGAATGATGCATTACCAGCGCCGGAACTGTAGGAAAGATTGCATTAGCGCATATACAACACGCTAACGAAGACAACCAGACAAAAAAAAAAAATGTAGCGTGTGTCTGCAGCTATATTGGCTAAGCTCTTCAAGGTTAAGATTTATTGGTATCATATTACAATTCATACCAACCAATCTTCAAGGTTAAATTTTATTGACAAGGTATTGAGAAGGTATAATATTACAGTTCTTATGTTAGACTCTTAAAGCTTCTTAGGAATAGCAAAATAAAATATACATATTATGGTAACATTTTGTAATACCTTTACTGGAGCATATCTATTTATTATTTGTTTTTCGCATTCAATTTTCGTTTAATGTGGTCCCAAATATCATCATCATCTTTCCTAATAGGTCATCGCTTCATTATATTGTTACTAACCATACATTCAGCTTACTTAGAGACGTTGTCCGTAACTTATTACAAACCTAAGCAAACCCCGAGGTGTTGTCTATGCATGTTTCAAGGTCATCAAAACACATAGAGCCCTAAAGTGGTCTAAACAGGTAGCCCTAAAACAGTATCTGGTGGTTGCAAATTCTCAAGGTCTCCAAGAAATTTTCAAGGCCATATGTCCTACAGACCGATCTTACCCGACATCATTCGATCGAAATGTAGCCGAAACCTGCAGGATCAATTCTAAACGAGTCATGGAAACAAGAAGAATGATAGGCTAATATCATGGTTATTAACTAAATTGTAATAAAAAGCGTGGGCTCATACAATAGTCATCCAGGATGTTTCTCCAAATATAGATAACCGTTTCCCAAAACCGACGGTTGTTTCTCAACACAGGCTAAACTGAACTAGGTCAAAACCTAAACATCTGGTCATGAGGGGAAGGTTCAAGTACAATCTGAAAGTAGTTTTATATTATAGAAAAAGCTAATCACCTACTTTGGGGGTAGTACTGATAGGTAGTAGTTTCTATAAATCTACTTTTTGAGGTAAAGGGTAGCTTTTCCAATAGGCTTATCATCTAGGGGTGCATTGACCCCGAGAAAAATAATGAATTCTGGGATTTATTTCAAGGTCAAGTGAGTTTTCTCGTTATGCCAGAACGCGCTCCACGTCTCACTGACGTTTGAAGCATGCTTGTGGTGGGGGATTTAAATTTTTGGAGTCACTCACCCTCTGGTGGTGAAATCGGAAGCTTTTGGAGCTCTTTCAAGGTTAAACTGTAAGCGGAGGTTTAAAATGTTGGAGTTGGTCAAGGTCAAAGCTAAAAGTTGCAAGGTAATCATTCATATAAATCTAAAAGTTTTTGAGTAAGTTAGCAGTTTTGAAAGGATGCATGTTTATAATAAAAGGCTTCTCCGATTGCATTATTCAGTAAACTTTTATTGCTAGAAATGGTGAAAGTAATAAGAATGATAAGAAGAGAAAAGAATTATTAAGTATTGACGAGAGGAAGAAAAGACTCGAGGTGTTAATCAAGGAAATAAAAAATTGAGGGTAGATTTAGAGCTGTATGAGGTAAAAAGAAAATGATGCAACTTCGAGTGAATGTGCCATGAAAAAGGTGCATTATAATTTGAATGAGATGTATTAGTAAATAAGTAATTACGGTAGTAATGATAGTTATATGTAAATATATATGGTTTTAATCGCCTAATAAATCACAACTCGATAATCCTTTACCCAAAAATTCCGAATTTTCATATAGGTCCAATAAATTAGAGCGCCATTGATAGCAGTGTCTAAAATTTGTTAAAACAATAAAAAAAAATTTTGTTTAACTAATAAAATTGATATGTAAGTGAACGTCGTTAAGGCTTAATAAATCGCAACTCAATGTCCTTTGCCCGAAAATTCTGAATTTTCGTATATATATCCAATAAGTAAGAGCGCTAAAGATAGTAGTTTCCAAAATTTGTAAAAATAAAAAATGTGATAAAAAAAATTTTGTTTTATCAATACGTAACTGAACGTTGTTAATTTTGCACCACCTTTTCCGAATTAATTTTCTTCTCATATGCCTACACACACTTTATTTTTAATTAAATGAACACTGAAGTTTCTTATCATGATTTATTAAATTATTCAAATTATGTAGGAAGAAATGACCCATAAAACTTATATTACAAAGAAAGAAAGAAAAGGTCAATAACATTATCCTGTTATATGAAATGTATGTCAGCATTTCTGTATGTGTCTATTTTAAAATAAATAAATACACTCTTTTATAATATCAGATTAATTTTAACTCAAAATTTTGAATTTTTGTATATATGTTGAATAAATAACAGCGCAAGGGATAGCATTAAATAAATTTAGAATATAAAAAATTTCAAAACAGTCTTGTGAAAATAGTACATAAAGGTTGAAACTTATGTACATTTATATTTATATTTATTTATAAATCAGTAGTCCTTTACCCAAAATTCCAATTTTCGGCATGTAGACTAAACAGGCATGAGCGCAAAAGATAGCACTCAAAAATTCTCAAAACTAAAAGAATGTGAAAAAAAAAATTTCAATTATTAATGATAAAGTTTGTTTATGTAAGTGAACGTTGTTAAGGCTTAATAAATCATAACTCCAATGTCCTTTACCCAAAAATTCTGAAATTTCGTATACAGGTTCAATAAATTAGAGCGCCAATGATAGCAGTTCCAAAATTTACCAAAATGTGATAAAAAAAGATGAATTTTATCAATGTAAATTTATATGTAAGTTAAAGTTGTTAACTGCTTAATAAATCAAATCCAATGTCCTTTACCCAAAATTCTGAAATTTCGTATACAGATCCAATAACATCCTGACTGAACATTTATTAAGTTGATGATAGAGAGTGACATGTTTTGTAGAAGGTGATCTGAAGAAAAGGATTCAAGCATTGATAACAAATAAACATCTTGTGCCCCTACTCGATTTAAACATAGCATCGAATGCTAAACTGGGGCTGTACAATAGTGCAGAGGATCAAATTTAAGTACTTAAACAAGTTTACCGAAAATTTTCGAAAATATCAGCTAAAAGTAGAACGTTCGTTTTAAATACAAATCTGAGTACTCCCTAACGATCTAATATGAAATTTGTTCCAAACATTAACCGCATGTGCAAAACTAACATCATTGATTCAGTCATTATTAAGATGACTAAAAAACGCTTCCCCCAATTCCCCCAATTCAAGGTTAAATATCACAAACTTGTTATAACTTGTATTTGACCTTATGCAGCATACAAAAACTCGACTTATATGAAAATGAAATTTGATACTTTCACACTTTTAGTTCATTGCCTTTAGATTGCGTATTCCCAAGAGCTTCAGTTCAGAAAGATGCAGATATTGCACTTTCTTTAGTATTATCTTTAGTGGGCGTTTACTGGTAATATCTAATAACCTAACATTGCTGACATGGCATGAAATACCTTTTCATGTCTAGATTATGATGCATTCATCACCTTTGCTTGCACAGCTCAATAGTAACCACTTCCACTTTTTTGTACACGTTAACAAATTTACATGTATATAATCATAATAATAATTTATTTCAATATTCAGTAGTTACATACATACACATACTATACAGATAAAATGGCATCAAACAGCAAACGCTCAAAACTGTCACTACAAAAGAAGAAGAAAGCCAACATACTGCAAGATGTAGTGTGGGGGTCAAAACAAGTTGTTGAGACACTTGTAAGTGAAAATGAGATACCAATCATCTCTATACGCGACAGTGATGTAGGACGACGACTTTGCAAGGTTTTTGAAAAGTAAGTATTCCTTGCTTAATGTATTGTTTTTGTGTGGTGATTTTAATAAATATATTATTAACCAAACCAATTATTTTCTAGCATCACGTGCAACCACAGTTGTAGCTTCACTACCACCACTGCAGCCACCTACACTCCTCCAATATGGAGGAATTGAAGCTTCACTACCACCACCACCACCACCAGCTAACTACACCTCCAATACGGAGGAAAATTTAGAATTAATACGACCAGTGTGTTCACCACCACCATCACAAGCAATATCTCAGGATCCTAAGACTTGCAGCAATTTAAAATAAAAAGTGTTAGGTGGTTGCAGAACATTTTATCAACATACATTAATTCTGAAAAATCAAGTGTCAAAAGTGGAGCGATTAAATAATGAGTTGGCTGCAGCGAACAACAACTTAAGTTGCACGACAGAACATTAAAATACACAAAATGCGTTAAGAATATTGGATAGTTTAGACATTTAAGTTAGTTTATAATTAGGTACTAAGTAGTGTTGTGATTTTTTTCAATAAAATTTTTTATATTTATTATTTTCATTAACACACTATATATACATATATATACATATATATATATATATATATATATATAAAGAAAAGCCGATGTTATAAGTGAACAGAAGATGAAGTGTTAAAATTTTCATTTGAAACATAACCTCTAAAAATATGAATTTAATGCATAAAAAATAAGATATTCAATTGCAGTATATCATTGAAATATACATATGATTTTATATATCTCGAATTTTTGTGTAAATAGTGCGGACATTCAAATTTTTTTTTTTTTTTTTACTTTAACACATATAAATTTACATTGATAAAATTCATCTTTTTATCACATTTTGGTAAATTTTGAACTGCCATCATTGGCGCTCTAATTTATTGAACCTGTATACGAAATTTCAGAATTTTTGGGTAAAGGACATTGGAGTTATGATTTATTAAGCCTTAACAACGTTCACTTACATCAAAACTGCAAACTTTATCATTAATAATTGAAATTTTTTTTCACATTCTTTTAGTTTTGAGAATTTTGGTGCTATCTTTTGCGCTCATGCCTGTTTAGTCTACATGCCGAAAATTGGAATTTTGGGTAAAGGACTACTGATTTATAAATAAATATAAATATAAATGTACGCAAGTTTCAACCTTTATGTACTATTTTCACAAGACTGTTTTGAAATTTTTATATTCTAAATTTATTTTAATGCTATTTGCGCTGTTATTTATTCAATATATATACAAAATTCAAAATTTTTGAGTTAAAAATTAATCTGATATTATAAAAGAGTGTATTTATTTATTTTAAAATAGACACATACAGAAATGCTGACATACATTTCATATAACAGGATAATGTTATTGACCTTTTTCTTTCTTTCTTTGTAATATAAGTTTTATGGGTCATTTCTTCCTACATAATTTGAATAATTTAATAAATCATGATAAGAAACTTCAGTGTTCATTTTAATTAAAAATAAAGTGTGTGTAGGCATATGAGAAGAAAATTAATTCGGAAAAGGTGAATTGCAAAATTAACAACGTTCAGTTACGTATTGATAAAAAATTTTTTTTATCACATTTTTGTTTTACAAATTTTTGGAAACTACTATCTTTAGCGCTCTTACTTATTGGATATATATATACGAAAATTCAGAATTTTCGGCAAAGGACATTGAGTTGCGATTTATTAAGCCTTAACGACGTTCACTTACATATCAATTTTATTAGTTAAACAAAATTTTTATTGTTTTAACAAATTTTAGACACTGCTATCAATGGCGCTCTAATTTATTGGACCTATATATGAAAATTCGGAATTTTTGGGTAAAGGATTATCGAGTTGTGATTTATTAGGCGATTAAAACCATATATATTTACATATAACTATCATTACTACCGTAATTACTTATTTACTAATACATCTCTCATTCAAATTATAATGCACCTTTTTTCATGGCACATTCACTCGAAGTTGCATCATTTTCTTTTTTACCTCATACAGCTCTAAATCTACCCTCAATTTTTTTATTTCCTTGATTAACACCTCGAGTCTTTTCTTCCTCTCGTCAATACTTAATAATTCTTTTTCTCTTCTTATCATTCTTATTACTTTCACCATTTCTAGCAATAAAAAGTTTACTGAATAATGCAATCCCGGAGAAGCCTTTTATTATAAACATGCATCCTTTCAAAACTGCTAACTTACTCAAAAACTTTTAGATTTATATGAATGATTACCTTGCAACTTTTTAGCTTTGACCTTGACCAACTCCAACATTTTAAACCTCCGCTTACAGTTTAACCTTGAAAGAGCTCCAAAAGCTTCCGATTTCACCACCAGAGGGTGAGTGACTCAAAATTTAAATCCCCACCACAAGCATGCTTCAAACGTCAGTGAGACGTGGAGCGCGTTCTGGCATAACGAGAAAACTCACTTGACCTTGAAATAAATCCCCAGAATTCATTATTTTCTCGGGGTCAGAAATGCACCCCTAGATGATAAGCCTATTGGAAAAGCTACCCTTTACCTCAAAAAGTAGATTTATAGAAACTACTACCTATCAGTACTACCCCAAAGTAGGTGATTAGCTTTTCTATAATATAAAACTACTTTCAGATTGTACTTGAACCTTCCCCTCATGACCAGATGTTTAGGTTTTGACCTAGTTCAGTTTAGCCTGTGTTGAGAAACAACCGTCGGTTTTGGGAAACGGTTATCTATATTTGGAGAAACATCCTGGATGACTATTGTATGAGCCCACGCTTTTTATTACAATTTAGTTAATAACCATGATATTAGCCTATCATTCTTCTTGTTTCCATGACTCGTTTAGAATTGATCCTGCAGGTTTCGGCTACATTTCGATCGAATGATGTCGGGTAAGATCGGTCTGTAGGACATATGGCCTTGAAAATTTCTTGGAGACCTTGAGAATTTGCAACCACCAGATACTGTAAGCATAACGTTTAGCCAATACAGGAACCTTGATATTCAGCATAGACAACAACCCTCTTGTTTCCACGAACTGATTCTATTACTAGAATTCAGTAATAGGAACTCTTATTTGCTATTTCCTAGAATTTCACCTCCAAGGAATGTTAAAAGTTGACTTGTTGACCTAGATGGATAGGCTGGGTTATAACCTGAGAAATAGTTTGCATCAGAGGGCTTTGCCAAACAATGAATCACCTTTGTTATCAGAGGTGTGACCTTGAAAATTATAAGCATAGACTTTGAAGCGTTGGTTAGAACAATGCATCGTCTTAGTTCTTGATTTCCTAGAATTGAGATGTATTTAGATAACAATCTATTTTTAGAAATTATAACTGAACAATGGATCGTCTTTGTTCATTCATCACAAAATTGTTAGCATAGACTTTGAACCGTTGGCTAGAACAATGGGCTCACTTTGTTCCTGATTTCAGAATTGAGATGTTGAATCTATTTCCACCTGAACAATGGATCTCTCGTATAACCTTCGAGGGAATGGTTACCAAACAGCTATCTGTTTTGGGAAACGGCTACCTGTTTTAGGAAACGGCTACCTGTTTTAGGAAACGGCTACCTGTTTTTAGGAAACAGCTACCTGTTTTAGGAAACGGCTACCTGTTTAGACCACTTTAGGGCTCTAGGGGGTGTGACATGGCTTGATGACCTTGAAACATGCATAGACAACACCTCGGGTTTGCTTAGGTTTGTAATAAGTTACGGACAACGTCTCTAAGTAAGCTGAATGTATGGTTAGTATACAATATAATGAAGCGATGACCTATTAGGAAAGATGATGATGATATCTTGTGGACCACATTAAACGAAAATTGAATGCGAAAAACAAATAATAAATAGATATGCTCCAGTAAAGGTATTACAAAATGTTACCATAATATGTATATTTTATTTTGCTATTCCTAAGAAGCTTTAAGAGTCTAACATAAGAACTGTAATATTATACCTTCTCAATACCTTGTCAATAAAATTTAACCTTGAAGATTGGTTGGTATGAATTGTAATATGATACCAATAAATCTTAACCTTGAAGAGCTTAGCCAATATAGCTGCAGACACACGCTACATTTTTTTTTTTGTCTGGTTGTCTTCGTTAGCGTGTTGTATATGCGCTAATGCAATCTTTCCTACAGTTCCGGCGCTGGTAATGCATCATTCTCAACCAGATATTGCTTTGGTTGGTATGAATTGTAATATGATACCAATAAATCTTAACCTTGAAGAGCTTAGCCAATATAGCTGCAGACACCATATTATTATACACCATTTTTTAGTCTCATCAATAGCAGCTCTCTTCATTATGATATACCCTTCATTTAATCAAAAATAGAAGACTTTCTTTTTTTTGCAACAAAATATATAATTTATTTCCAAACAATTATACATAGATATATATGTTATTATTTTTTTACAGAAATGTTAAATTAGTCATCTTTCCTACAGTTCCGGCGCTGGTAATGCATCATTCTCAACCAGATATTGCTTAAACTTTTCAATGCGATCTTCTTTTGAACTATTCATAAAATCCTAAGGTAAGTATGCACTTAAAGTTCTGGGTTTCAATGATAATATGTTTCCCATACTGATAGTATTCATATCAATCACTTTATATTTTGCGTCTTTTACGTTCGTGAAGGATTTACAGAAAGTGCTACTGTTCAATGCAGATAGATCCATCTTTATTGATTCGAGAACGCTTATGAATTATAGTTGACACCGGAACTGTCCTATATATTACTGCATCATGATGTTAGAGGAGGTGCACTTTGATAATTGTATCGATAGGCTAATCTGCATCTGATGAGGATGAACTACTACCATCAAGAGATGCCATCCATTTTTCATTGCAAAACTGATGCAATTGCGCCTTTCAATTCTTCTACAAAACATGTTCTACATATTTCCTTTAAATTTAAAAACTTTTCACATATCTTTACTTTTTTCATACTTTTTCACTAGGACGTTACACTCCGCTTCACTATAATCACCTCGCCCGTAAACCGCCTCATGTTCGGCATCGAATACTAATGCTGAAAATTCTTGCTTCAAGGTTCCAGCTTTCCACTTGCTTTGGTCCATTGCTCGAGCGTATGCCATCCACATGTTTGACAAACCCTCACTACCCATTACACTATTTCCATATTGTTACTCTAAACGAACTATGTTACATTAGTGCAGATATGAAATCTCTTTGATTACCATAATATCTGGTTACGCCATAAGCTACTTTCAACGATCATGCTGTCACTATACTTTTAGCTGTAACGCGATCAACTTTTTAGTGAGGACTTGAACCGGCCATTTTTAGCTATGAATACAGATCAATAACCTTTGAACACACTATTTTATAGACTTCTAAGAATTGTAATATGATGATGATGATGATGATGACATTACAGTTTCTATTTTAGGGGCCTTGACCTTGTAATATGATGAGGATGGTGACATTGCAATTTCTATTTTAGCTTGAAGTGGAGTATTCACCTTCAATGAACTCATGACCTACTTTTTATGCATAGCTTATGAGATCATCGTCGTGACCTTCAAGTGGAGTAGATCTTGAAAATTCTATTCTTAGATTTATGATTACCTTACAATTTCTATTTATAGCTTTTCGCCCTGACCATTTCTAAGAAATGTTGCGAAACAGCTATCACTTTCATAGTTCAAGCACACGTCTATCGTTTACACAACAATAATTGCAATTATGCATTCCATTCTAGTACAGTACTTGAATATAATATTACAAATCATACTATATGGATGCATTTTTTGCAATTGCATGCTTTTTACTCATTACGAGTACAATCCATTTAACTTGAATTGCAATTGTGTATATATATGTAAGATGTCTGAAGATTGATTGTGAGCGTTATTATTACTTTATTTCATGAAAAATCGTTACAATCTATTTTAGAAAAAAACCGTATTACAAATAGTTTACAAATTAGTTACATTAAGGTTTTATTATATCATATTTCATATTGGTGCCTAATTTATTGAGGAAAATGTATTTTAATATTCCAATAGTAAAGAGGACCTTCAAGTTTTTTCCAATTTTTTTTAGTTCTATCATTGGCGCTCTAATTTATTGGATCTGTATACGAAATTTCAGAATTTTTGGGTAAAGGATTATCGAGTTGTGATTTATTAAGCAATTAACAACTTTCAATTTCATATTGCTTTAGTTGGTAAAACAAATTTTTTTTTTATCACATTTTGAGGAATTTTTGAAACTGCTATTATTGGCGCTCTTACTTATTGGATCTGTATACGAAATTTCAGAATTTTTGGGTAAAGGATTATCGAGTTGTGATTTATTAAGCAATTAACGTTCAGTTACGTATTAGTTTAATTCATAAAGCAAAATTTTTTTATCAAATTTCTTTTTTTTTTTTTTTTTTTTTGAGAATTTTTTAAACTGCTATTATTAGCGCTCTTATTTATTGAACCTATATACGAAAATTCAGAATTTTTGGGTAAAGAATTATCGAGTTGTGATTTATTAAGCAATTAACAACTTTCAATTTCATATTGCTTTAGTTGGTAAAACAAATTTTTTTTTTTATCACATTTTGGGGACATTTTCGAAACTGCTATTATTGGCGCTCTTATTTATTGGATCTGTATACGAAATTTCAGAATTTTTGGGTAAAGGACATTGGAGTTGTGATTTATTAAGCAATTAACAACGTTCACTTACGTATAAATTTTCATTTGGTAAAATTCATCTTTTTTTATCAAATTTTTTTTTTGGTTTTAGCAAATTTTGAAACTGCTATCATTGGCGCTCTAATTTATTGGACCTGTATACGAAATTTCAGAATTTTTGGGTAAAGGAGAAAAACAAATCATAGTTATTTCTTTATTCAGTAAATGCTATACATTAGATAAGCAGGTTGATAATACAAAATTTCCATTAAACATACAGTGTTATATGAATTAATATTATACTTAGCATTTATAACATCATCAATATCTTTATAAATGTCATCATCACCACCACTGAATTCTCTCATTTTACATATGGTGGGGTGCTACTATTAAAAGAAAATGTTATGTTTGTTGTTTTGCCAGCTGCACCCAAACTACTTATAAACACATCCTTCATGTTTAGGAGTGTTTTAAATTCTTCAATTCGTGTTTCTTCTTTTTTGAAATATACATAAAAGCGTTCCGGCAATACACATTTAAAATCACCCGTTTCTATCACTATACGTTCACCATACTTAGTATTAATTATATCCATATTCGTTACTTTATACTTTCTCGATATATCGAGCTCACGCATTTTTAAAGGGTTTGCAATAGGTGCTTTGGTTTAACCCTGTTAATTCCATATTTAACAATTATGTGTTGCAGACTGATCTCAACATACAGCTCGCTGCAATTTATATAAGAAATATGCGTCCTACATATTACAACATGCTTAAACTTGTTAAATACCTACTGTTGACCTTGACTAGAAATATGATGATCAGCTCCAAAATTTATATTTCCCGCTAAAAGTTTGACCTTGAAAATTATTTATGATTACCTGGCAATTTCTATTTTTAGCTTTTCACCTTTTATATTTCTAAAAATATGACACCACCGTAAGTCTTCGACCTTGAATACTATTTTGATTACCTTGCAACTTTTACCTTTGACCTTGACTTAGCAGGGTTACCAACCTAACACGTTGCAATTATGCAGTACTTGAATATAATATTACAAATCATACTATATGGATGCATTTTTGCAATTGCATGCTTTTTACTCATTACGAGTACAATCCATTTAACTTGAATTACAATTGTGTATATATATATGTAAGATGTCTGAAGATTCATTGTGAGCGTTATTATCTGACCTTGAAAGCATAGACTTTAAACAATGAGCCACCTTCTTGATTTCTCAGAATAGGGCGTGGCCTCGAAACATGCATAGACTTGCTTGAGAGCAATGACCTTCAGGATAATCAACAGTCTAGTAACTTTTCTAGTGACCTTGAAGGACTCGTGCAAGCATGACTTGAAGAGGCGGGGGTACCTAACACGTGGCCTTGGCAGGAGTACAAACCACGTGGCCTTTACTTAGCAGCTACCCCTTAAAATAGGCAATGTTACTAACCTGTGACCTTGAAACGGGGAACGCGTACGTGCACGGTGAGTTAGGATCCCTATAGCTATACTACTAAGATGAGTATGCAGGGAAAGCGATTCATTATTTTTATGGTGCTGGATCGAAGTCATACTGTCTGAAGCTTGCTGATAAGGAAGTTGTTAAGAAAGCGAAAGGTGTTAAGAAAGTTATTATTCAGAAAGTGTTGACGGAAGTAGACTACAAAGCGGTCGCGGAGGGGTCTGATAAAACAGTAATGTGTAAAATGCTTGTGTTTCGATCAACCTTACATGATATACATACCGAAATGTTAAACAAAATTGCCTTTAGGTCCCAGGATGACAAACGATATCGACTACGTGATACGTGTTCCACATTGGCGTGGGGGCATTGGCGAATACCGGAATTGGAGAATGCTGATCCGTTGAGCGAACTATTACAGGTTGCTAAGCAAATGAATTTATATTAACCGGAAGAAGAATAGTTTGGGTACTGACACTTGCTAGTTTTTTCCTATATTCTCTCCTAATGAAACTTATATTAATAATAAGTTGTATTATTCCTTTAGTTGTTTTAAATATATTAATATTATGTATTAATTCGTTAGTAAGAGAATATATACTATACAAATACTGTGTGATATAAATAAAAAAACGAAAATGACTATTTACTATTTTTTATTAAAAATATTACAAGACTTATTGCATTATATATATATATATATATATATATATATATATATATATATATATATATATATATATAAATGTATACAGTAGCCAAAGCACAGTGGCATAATGATTTACAATGAAAGTAACAAACGGGTTGCATAGCAGGAAGAGGTGGACTTTCCTCAAGTTCAATAACAGGCTGGGTCACAAATTTTCTGATGTAATCTGCTTTCTCTCTGCCCTTGACATAGACAGTATCTGTTGGCTGAATCAATCTCTCGAGTATTCTTCGAAAGTGGTGTGGTGGTGTATACCCTTCTTCCCATTTAATACAGTGCTGGTTTTGCATTAACCAAGTAGCTTGACGACGACTCTCTGCATCCAACGTATGCCAGGGATACGGTGATTTAAAAACAAAATGGGCAATTTGTTTCCCATTATAAATGGCGAGTTCTTTTGGTATAAACGCTTTTGATATTTTGAACCCTTGTACATCGATTATGACGGACATTGTATTACAACTGTCGTACTGCTTTGGTTAACGCGTTGTATGTAACTAAACGATCATGGAGTATAACACAGTATGCGGTCGTATTAGCGGGTATGTTGGCCGATGTTTCAAACTCTACACGAAGAACTACTGCTTTCGAGTGCAATACTTCTTTTGATTTGAGCAGTCGACCACCATCAGTGGTGCAGCCGTCGTAAATTGAATAGGTGTGAGTAATGGTTGTCCATCTCTTTGATAATATGACATTTGGAATTTAGCAAACATTTCATACAGCGTGGCAAAGCAATTGTTATCATAATTAACATTTAAATTATCATACGGGTAACGGTCGGTGTTGAGGAATACCCGAATATTCTTTAGTGCACATTTATCGAATTTACTCGCATCGTGCATAACATTATTTTCTCCTCCAGTTTGAAACCCTATAATAATGTATCTCGGTGTTTCAATACTAGTCGATGTTTTGATTGCCCATGTATGCTTATCTGTTGTTGGTATAGCGGGATATATGTGGGTTTCCCAACTTCTAAATGCTAGTGGAGTATTCACATGTTTATCAATGTATTTCGTTAACGCTAATTCCTCCGCTAATGCTGGAACGATGTGTGGAACTCCAATAAATCTTATCTATGTCAACTTTTAATGCTTCGTCCACAGTTGAAATTACTGCATCGGTATCAATATTACTACGAATTAATACAAGTTCTTGTCTAATGTTCAAAATCACTTTATTATAATCTTCAGCAAAGCCAAGCAGCATTCGCAAAGGTACACAGACATTAAAATACCCTTGCTCATTTGTTAGTGTGCTGTTTGATGTAGGAAACCAACCGGCATTTTGATGGCGGGCAAGATCATTGGGTGTCAATGATACTAACCCTTTCATTGTAGACGTTAACCCCACCTTAGTTACGGAATCTACCACTATTCCATTCATCTCATATCTAATTTCACTGAATAAAATGCGATACCATTATTAACGAACCTTGCGGTATTGGAGACAGTGCCATCCTGTCGCAATAATCTTCCCTCTACATAAACATAACTTTCTGATGGTAGAGTGCACATGTCTTCCTGAATGGGTATCCTGATTTCATCATTGTTTCCAAATCTCGTAGTATATGGTTGATGGGTGTGCAGTTCGGAATTAACGATAGCATTATCAACAACAACTTTTTCATTAACGTTTAATACACTCATTGTAGTACTGTAAACCCGAGACTCTCCAAGAATGCTTTGTTCTGCGCTGTCAACGCTTTGGTCGCTGAACGCTTACTGACTGTACCCTTTCCACACTTCACTCTTTTATAGTTTGTTTTGCACTGGTTACATGCACATGTATTATACCGCGTCACCATATTTTCTTTAAATGTAGTCCTATCGTTATGACTTCTCCGTTAAAATTGACGAGATCTCCGTCTTGGTCTACTATTTTAAGTGTTATTGTTGAAATGGTAGATGTATTTATAGGTAAGTAAATAACATGTTGAGGTGATTCGATTATTTTATATCCCGTTGGTACACTGGGAAAGAATTGATGAATTATGTGTGATGACTCACCATTTTTAAAACTACCACTTGTTATGTTGCACTCGATAATTAATGAGTTAATTTTGATGATGTTAATAGGGTTCTCAGAGGTGTACACTTTTTAGCTTGGTAAACAGCAGTTTTATTAAAGCCTAGCATAGGCCCTATCGAATGGACCACATTGAAACTAATGTTATGGGTTGCTTTCATGGTTGCTTTCATAGTATTATTATTTGCTCGTAAATCAATATACCCCTTATCGTCTTTCACTGAGTCATTAATATATTTATTCACATCTGCGATTTCGTATGTTCCTGGCGGTATTGTAATTTTATCTCTTCCAAATATGAGCATGTTGTTCTTTGAAGTAACGTTTTGTATAGTATTGAACGATTCAAAACTAGTTAACCCCATTACATATTCCGACTCATTATCAAGAAAAATCGGTGGATTAAATGTGGCTTGCAGGATACTGCTTTTACCGGTGAAGGTAAATGTGTACGACATCACGATCACGTAACAACTACTGACAATCAGAACGAGTAGTCGTATAAAAATCGTAAGACTAGATGACCACAGTTGTATGTATTGAACTCTTGAACCTTAGTAAAGTTATAATCAATTGTGTTTCTGCTACCATCACTTTTAAAATAGTGGACTAATTCGAAGGGTGGTTTAACATGTCCTATACTATCAAAATATGTTATATGTCTATTACGCTTAATATATGCTGTCCAGTGTGTTCCTGATTAGCTTGATTATCCAGATTCACGATACCACATTCATTCCTATGGATTCGTGTAGGTAGCTTATCTCGCATATATATCCCTCTAAAGTAGGGAATCTTTAATTGCTCCACAAATGTTGATAGCTCAACATTACTTAAGGCGTGGCGTGGTAGCTTCAGTGGGAGTTTTTGAATACGGTTGTAAATATATGCCCAAACCTCGTTTATATGGTTTTAGATATAAACCTTTTCCAACAGTTGCTGCTTCCATTGCTTGATTGTGTCGTTTGGTTTCTTCTAACGTTTTGTCGCAGCTTTTGCGTCGGTAACCGCTTTTGCAACTGCAGCTGCACGCCACCTAACGAACCTAAGGCTCCTAATGCTGCAAATAGGGAATAAGAGGTATGAACCCCCTCGTTTTGGTATAGGTAATATTCTGCTCTTGGATGACATGATTTTTTGTGTTTTAGAACGCTTAAGGCTTGGTGTATTGTAGATCGTAAAGATGATCGAAGTTTACCACCAACACGACGTCGCGCTAGAAGTACCGCTTTGTTAAATGAAATTGGTTTGGGAGTACGCTTTGTTCTTCGTGATTTGCTTCCCATTCTATTGCCTGTCCGTGATCTTCCACCCATCCCCATTTTCCGTTTTCCTTTCATTATTCCAGTTATAGTTAATGCAGCTGCCCTTTCTCCAAATGTAGCGTTTGAGGAACGAAATCTATTCCAAGCTTTTTGTTGCAAAGTTTTATCGGCAATGTGTCGTTGACTTAAATCGTTTGACTGGGAGTATGCAATATCGTGCTCTTTACAGGCTTCGTCCAATTCATTAATACCTTTGTCGCCGCGAGCTAGTCGTTTTTGTAAACGGGTACCCGGTCCGCAGTATCTATACCCAGGTATATGCAACTCCACGGGTAATTTATTTATTAAGGTATTAATTAATCCTGAACCCTTTTCTTCTTATTACACCGAGAAGTATACTTCATACCAGACTGGCTGTCACTCCACTACTAAACTACTTTTAGTGTATGACACGTATATATATTAGTACCATACAATTTGTGGTTTAGTACTATGACGGGCACCATACGCTTCATTCCGCAAGACACAGAATTACCTATTAAAAATTATGACACAGCTGATAACAAGGAACTTTACTCTAAACATAGCGGTCTACTGAAAGGAGGATGTAAACGAGGTATAATCGTTGGTCCATCTGGGTGCGGAAAAACAAATGTTATGATTACCTTGTTAGAACATCCAAATGGTTTACGTTTTGAAAATGTATATATTTATTGCAAATCATTATATCAACCTAAATACCAGTACCTACGAAATTTACTGACACCCATAAAAGAAGTCGGGTATTTCGAATACAGTGATAATAGTGATGTTATATCCCTAGTGATTCCCGTAAAAATTCAATAATGATTTTCGATGATGTAGCGTGTCATAAGCAAAATGAAATAAGAGATCATTTCTGTTTTGGCAGACATCGAAATAATGATTGTTTCTATCTGTGTCAAACATATTCTTCAATTCCAAAACAGCTTATACGTGATAATGCTAATTTACTTATTCTTTTCAACAAGATCACACTAATCTTAAGCATGTGTATGATGATCACGTTAATGTCGATATGTCCTTTGATAGGTTTAAAGATTTATGTTTTTGTTGCTGGCAAGACAAATTCGGTTTTATTGTTATTGATAAAGAAAGCGATGTTAATACAGGTCGGTACCGTAAGAGATTTGACTGTTTTATAGCATTATAAATATGGTAGCAGTATGGAACATATGCAGTCGTAATGATGATGATGTGGAAATTCCTACTTTACAACAATTGAAATCAGAACTGTTAGCTGCTGGATCTCAACCCGCCTTTGAAGATTATCTAAATCAATACCAAGGATTAGCTAAGTACTACGTTGAAGGTATATTTAGAGATACAGAAGACGAGTATGACTTAACATATGGCGTACATTTCATTCCGGAAGAAGAGAAATTTTTTATTGGTGATGCTGAATTAGACTTTATTGGTGAAAACCTTCATATCACTCTTCCTGATGGATCCTCCTAGACTATGAAGGAACACCGGGATTATATGAACTACTTTTTAAAAAATGCCTACGGTACAAAAGAGTGACCTACAGCAATACAATGACATATTGCGTCGTACTAATGCTGCCGACGTAATTATAACTCGACAGACCAAATCCGAGGAACTAATAGTAAAAATATGTGGAAATCATTAAACCATTACTTCAACCTAGAAAACGGTCAGCTACATCATCTATTGTCCCTCCAACCACAAGATCTCGAACAACTTCTATCTCCAAAAGAGGTGGTGGCATGCAACTATTGCGATACAATAACAAAGCTATTGAATTTGTACCGTGGAATAACCCGAATAAGTTAGTAGATTGGCTACGGAAATTATTAGGATCAATGTCGACAGGAAATACTAGCAATCACAACGAAGTAGTATATATAATTGATGAACTACGTGAAGCAAAAGTAATACAGTAACAGCTCTTGTTATAAACCTATTACTATATCCTTTTCATTTCATTGTTACACCGACTACCACTAAAGGCAGTACTACATGTCCATCAGTTATGCCAATAGATAAATTTGGCAGACATCTTCATCAACAAATGACAGTGGATAAATTGGAAAACATATTACTCAGCATCGCAGTGATGCTGAAGCAAAGTGATATATATTACGAAACTTATTTTACCTTGCAAGGTGTCTTGCAACAGACAACAGTAGATATTCCATTGGGTATCAATGGTAGATATTTCTTTCCTACAGAGGGAAAAATATTGCATTGTAAGTGGTTACCTCGAGATATTCATCTTCAGTGGATACTGTAATATATACGACACCGCTGTTTCTAAATAATAAAACTATTCGTAAGGAAGGTGTGATTCAACCTATAATTCCAAAAGATATCACTTTCGACAAAGAACAATTATTCATCCTAGAGATTGTACTACAATCCAAAGTAAAAATGAGTAAATCCGATGTTGTTGAAGAACTGCACAAACCAGCAAGGAGAAATTTTCCGCGACGTTGTGTAGTACTAAAAGGTTTAAATGATCTCTTTCAAGCTGATTTAGTGGAAATGATACCTTATGCTCATGTGAATAAAGGATTTCGATATATTTTAGTAATAATTAATGCCTTCTCTAAATATGTCTGGGCTTTCCCCATCAAACGCAAGAATGGTAAACTAGTCGCGGAGGTAATGGATAAACTGCTATCTGGATTGCAAAAGATGCCTACATATACAAACTGATATGGGAACGGAGTTTTATAATGCAGAATTTAAAAAGTAATGAAAAATTCAATATCAATCATTACAGTAGTTATTCCACCTTGAAAAGTAGCATAGTCGAACGTGTCAATCGTACCCTTAAAGCAATAATGTGGAAAACATTCAGCATGCAAGGATCATATAAGTGGCTATCAATCTTGCCTCAAATTGTTACCGATTATAATTCAAGAAAGCATAGAACAACCGGATATAAACCGGTAGATGTAACGGAAAAGAATGCTGCAGATATTTTGCAACATTTAAAATGTCAGAAAGTTCTTGACCGTAAAACACCTAAATTTAGAGTGGGGAACATGTACGCATTAGCAAACATAGAAGCATATTCTCTAAGGGTACACACCTAATTGGAGTTACGAAGTCTTTCGAATATCAACAGTTAAACGTTCAAGCCCACTCACCTACACATTACGTGATAGTCGAGATGAAGAGATTCAAGGTCGGTTCTATGAGCCCGAACTACAAAGTGTTAAACATCCAGACATTCATCTAGTTGAACGTGTCATCCGACGTCAAGGGAATAAAGCTCTCGTTAAGTGGTTGGGTTTTGATACTTCTCACAACTCCTGGATTTCTACCAAAGACATTGTGTAATACGCTAATTAACCTTAATTATATATACTGTAAGATTAATATGCAATAAACAGATCTTTTTTACTTTTTATTACTACTATCCTATACATATACATCACTACATACTACTAAAGCGTCTGACAAACACACACTCACGATGCTGTTTTCGAGAATTGGTGAAATTATATTAGCACAGTCGCCTATTCTTTTTTAAATCGTGCAGAATCTCTAGCTAATTGTTCCCATTCTCCTTTTCGCGCATGCCTGTAAGCCAACTCCCATACTACTATGTAGTGAACTACGTTTTGGACTCATTAATGCGCACCTTCTTCACTGGGTGAGTCGTCATCTGATGACTCAAAATTCGGTAAATATCGTTCTATTTCGTGTATAAATTGCTCCAATGCTATTTCTTTAAGGTCTTCTATTAATCGCTTTATACAACAAATACACTCTATATCATCTACATGCGATGTTAAGTATTTTTCACAAAGGCGTATTCCTCCCCCATACTTATTAACTAGATTATTTAAATAGTCATCACTAAATCTACCCATTCCATACACTTTTTCATGATCAGCATCGAATTCTAATGATTGTAACTGGCATATTAGTCTTTGGACTGCACTAACACAATCTACAGCTTTAGGCCACGACTCCGCACTATAACACATCCACATATTGACTAACATCTAATACTATCCCTATTGACTACAAGCGCGTTACCCCCCCCCCCCTTTCAGTTATAGGTTTGGCAAGATCCATATCCATATATAGTTTCTCCTTGGCAAATTCTTCCATTTCCAGAAGGCAGGCTATGTTGACCTCAAATACATCACGCAATGGACCTATAACTTGGTGAATGTTACATTCAGGAATTGTCGCTGTCGACTGTATTAGGTTTTATAAAACTCTGGAAAGTTCACAGTATCTGCCAACTCCAATCGGTAATATATTATCTTCAAAAGCTTCCATAACTGTTCTATAGACTCCCATCCTAAATAGACATCAATTTCGTCACTATCACAGAGGCGTATAATTTTTTCTTGTTAATATTTTCGTACGAGACAGTCTTCGATCCCAGTTTGGTAGGTAGCCATGTTCCTTCAGGACTGTAGAAATAATTAGTAATCACCCTTGATTATCCATAAGTATACGCCATTCCTGCTTGTCAAACACCACTGCACCACTCTTCGTTCCACCTAGTTTTACGACTGGCTCAAATCCAAATTTGGGTGATAGACCGACACTAACAAACTTTGTTTTACTTTTATTTAAGAAATAATGCACATTATTAAGCAAAATATCGCAATATTTACTTGAACTTATAGCACCGAGAATCTTCGCCTTTTCTATGGCTTGACGTACGATGTTATCCATTATATACGATACTGACTTTACATACATTCCCTCTCTTTATATATGACACTCTCCCACTATGTACCCTCCTCAAGGCTACTTACGTGACCTTCACGATTGTACCACACATTGCTTTAGCGGTCTTGTCGGTTACACCTTTTCAAGGTTTTCTTTTCGTTCCACTACTTCAAGGATTCACAGCCATACTTATTCACCACATTTCCAAGGTCTCACATTTCCAAGGTTGTTCCACTTTGCCATATTTCGTTTTTTTTTCCAACCTTATATTCACCACATTTCCAAGGTTGTTCCACTTTGCCACAACAAGTTTACTACACAAGGTTACATACTCCCACTCAGTTTTCTTCATATACTTAAAGGGAGGGGTTTTTACATATACCA
>JARFJB010001466.1:5285000-5297500 GCA_036346205.1 Vesta saturnalis | reverse complement strand
TTCTGATAATCCTTAACTAAGATGATAGTTTTGATTATTCATCCCTTTGAATTAACTAAACTGCTTATAATTACATAGAAGTTTTGTACGGAAACGTTTAACCTAATTTAGAAAATAATGTCGATTTCAGTGTAAAAACCCCTTTATCAACCCGTTAAAGACTGTAGTAGTAATACCGGGAAAGATCAGAATAATTAAAACACTCTGAACCATTCTAAGGCCCTCTAAAAAAAAAGCCGATTACCTTCACTTAAATCTAGCTAAGTTCATCATCATGGTATCTTCAGACTGTAATAAGTGGTCTATGAGTTAATTAAAATTCTGACAATCACAAATGTAGAAAATTCTCGTGTGTTAAAGCCCCAATATTCTTCTTAGCATGATTTAACAATTGGATTAACTTCACCAATAACCCCCAGATTTAAGTCCGTGTGGCTGATTAAGTTCCAACTAATCTTAATTGCTCATACTATCATTTAGAAAATTTACTCCAATCAAGTTCAAAACTAGTATTGTAAGTACCGCAAAATTTGACCATGTCACTGTAAATTACAGTGGGCCTTCCATTCTAGCGCAAATCTTCTCAGCTGTAAAAAGAATGCAGTTGATAGAAATGTAACATTCCATGAAGAATCAACTGAACCTGGTTTTACGTATTTCAGATTTTAGTAAGTTTTCCGAATAAGTTTAATTACAGGATGATTCAAGGCAATACAAAGTGGTAAAGAAAATCAGTCGTGTTTAATCGATCCTAAATTTTAGTTTTGATTCTCATTATTCTATCAGTGTCATAAAATGGACAATTCAAAAATCAAGAGTTTTGTAAACCTTCCGAAAAGACTTGTCCTTGAACCAGTCTAAAAATATTTATAATTATGAATAAATCGGCGAATACAAGCTAAAAATCATGAAATTTGCTATACTTTGTTTTAGTACTTAGCATCTCTAGCACAGAAAAACGAATGCGGTTATTTTCTTCCCCGCTAATATTTTATGCTCGTTGCAAATGTAATTCTGTTGTGGCCAGATTTCCCGAGGCTTACGTAACCATAAAGGTCCCTCCCACCATTTTGACTTGATTAAATGTTTGACTGAGCAACCTCGAGACGGGAGGTCGTCAGGGTTTAGGTTTGCTGGTACATAAAGCCCTAAATTCTTGTTAGTCAAATTTAGAATTTCTTGCACTCTATTCCAGACATAAGGTTTCCAGTTGTCATCATTTCTTACCCAACTTAAAGCGGTTGTCGAATCTGTCCTAATATTAACTCTTATGTTAGGGTCCAAATTTTTAATAGTATTGCGATACAATCTAGAACCTATGACTACAGCTAGCAGTTCAAGTCTGGATTTGTCATTTTTTTAATAGCCTGAATTAATGGAGTATTCAATTCACTCCATCGATGGTTTCAGAACGTAAAAATATAGCACTCGCATTTGCATCCATACACATAGCACAAAACACGTGCAAACTTAAAGATTTGTTCAAATCAGCAAAGCCTAAAAGCCATAGAGGTATCTTAAGATTCAGCAGTAATGGTAAATCTCTAACCTAATCCATAAATTCTTGGTTTGTAACGTCTTCCACTTCGATATCCCAGCCAATTTTATAAATTCATGTCCTCTGCAATAATAATTTCGGAATTAGCTGAGCCGCACAGGATTAAAAATTTTGTTAGCCACAGACAAAATTACTCTTTTAGTAACAATACCTATTCTAAGAGCTTTAAGCCAATCTCCACAAATTTCAAGAGTACCTAAATTTCTATTCCAATTCAACCCTAAAACAGGTCACAATGTTGGAGACTGAGTAGCTTCATTATTAAAGAGAGAGTACTCCCATGATATTAAATGAAATTTACCCTCAGCCATTATTGAAGTTGCTTGCTTAATAAATTCGTGCACGTAACGCTTTCCAGTTAACAATGTTCCTGCAACATCTACTGGACTGTCTTTGATATCGGAAATGTCAACACCTAACAGTTGCAGTTGACTCAACCATGGACCTCTTCTTATCGAAGTAATATTACTGCAAATGATCTCTTGGTCCAGAGCTTCAAAATTACAGAAAATAAGTATTTTTAAATTACTTAATCTAATACGGCAAGAATAAGAAGTGTAGGTAGTAGTTTCAGTGCCGAAAAAATGTGTGTTTCAATTCCTCTTGGTTTATCGGATCGTACTCCATCTCACTAAGCATACAATTAGTGATATACGATCGTTGAGATCAAAAATAATTAGAATTTTTCGACATCTATTTATACCATCAATGGTAATTAACGAAAAGGGTTTGTAATTCAGTACAATTTTGCTTCTATTATTTACCTGATTCTCAATTTTTGGACACAAAATTATAATATGCGTTCCATTGCAATAGGAACATATTAAGGATACTTTATATCAGCGAGCAATGTGTGAAAAATGACTACAGATTGTGTTAATTTCTTTTTTCTTCAGTCAAAGTACACTTCGTTGCTTCTAAACAGTATCCACTGGCATGATTACCCTTGCAGAATGAACACCTCTTCTGGACTGTTTTATTCATAAGATCAGATGCTGTAGGAACAGGGGAGGTTTTTTCAAGTTTCTAAAAATTATCGTTTTTCTTTTTATATTTAGGCTGTAATTGAAAACCTGAAGTTGCGAGTGTAACGCGTTCTTCAAGTTTCAACTTCTTTTCTTAAGAAGGTCATCAACTTATACAACCGTACCTTAAGTGCTACGTGAGTATCATAGAAACTACTTCTCCGCCATACTCTAATGAACTCCTCGGTGAGACGAGATTAAATAAGCGGATAGAGCATTGCGGAACAAGTATCTGAAGTGACTTCCAAAGTATCTAAAGCTCTTAATTAAAATACTATTTGGTCATAGAGGTAGCTAAGATTAACTTTCGTATGTAAATTCTCTAATATTAATTTGAGTAACTCACATACATAGACTTCCACAAGAAGATCATCACGGCCAAATCTATTTTTAAGGCTATCTATTACCTTAGAATAGTTATCAGCACTGTTGTCAACAATTTGGCGGGCTCTAGAGTAATTTTGATCAAATATTGAAATGTATCCTCGTTCGGCATCTTTTTATCTTCATGGATACGTGCAAACTGACTGCAGAAAATGAGCCACTCCTTAATATCACTCCCAAATGGCTTAAATTCAATTTTCGGCAATTTGAATCTTCGTTTAGACTGAATAGAACTAGCCCTGCAACTCAAAACTTCATAAAAAGTTGTACAACACGTTCAATATCCAATTTGGTTGTGTGGTATCTTTTAACATAACCGGCTGCTTCTAAACCTACAGCAGTAAAATCGCTTTCGGTTCTCTTTTCTGGTTCTAACATAAGTTCTACCATTTGACTATCTAAATCACCAAGGATTTCAATTTTATCTTGTAAAATACAGCTCTGTGCAAACGGTGCGCTTTCTGTAACTTCTCCATAATCAAACCAAAAACTGGAATTGAAAACTTTCTTCGGATTACGGCCTGTCACTGTCGCCAAATTATGTAAGAACCCCGTTAACTACCCGTTAAGGACTGTTTATCATGCAGTAATACCTAGAAAGATCAGAAATGATTGCATAAAATACAAGACTACAATTTCGACATTTATATTAAAATTCTTACATTGACAACATGTACACTTATTAGAAAACTTAAAATATAAGCAAAGGCGAAAAAACAAAAAAGATTAAACAATTCCAACATTCAGAAAATGAGCCACCATTAGAACAAAATGACAATATTAATTTCAAACTTGATGTTAACCATGTAACCATGTTGACAATTTTTTATGACAAACCAATAATTTTAGAAAATGTTTAACCTAATTTAGAAACTGAGCCATCTACTCCAAAACGTGACCTGCCTCTGGATGGTAATGAGCACCTTAACACTGTTAACAGCCTTACAAAATAAGAAAATCCCAGAAAAAGAAAAAGCAGTTACACAATCCGTACGAAAGGAACAAAATTTAAAAAACCTAGCTAAACAAACCCACCCATTAATTAAGGTTGTCAAGTAACAATGAAGCTCAAGTGTTCTAAAAAAATAACAGGACAGACGCTTAGTCACAATATTGGGATCGTAATCCTCAAGTAAAATAGGCATTTGTTCTTGGTTGCATTGATAAATTGAATAAAAAAGCCATACAGTTTTTGTTGATTCTCGTCGTTCATGTACTAAAAATATTCACTGAAACCCCAAGAAAGCCAATCTGGCCAGGTTTGTAAAACATTTTTTCTCACAACTCTAGGCTACAACCGAACAAATTCTGCAGAATATTTCCAAAGTTACACTTCTCTTCCCTCCTCCCGCTAATCGGAGAAAGGGTAGGATGCCACCCAATAAACTTGACCATTCAGTTATTAGAGAACATATCGAATCGTTTGAGCCAACAGTATCTCATTATAAACGTGAACATGATTAGAACTTAGAAAGTGTCTGTCCTAGTGACCTCTCAATTCAAAAATTGTTTGAGGATATCAAACAAAAGTATCCCCAATTTAAGAGTTCCTACGATCTGTATCGTACCGAAGTTTCTAATATGTACATATCGTTTGTGAAGTTTTGCCACGATGAGTGTGAGGAATGTGAACACTTTATCTCACATCCTCACAACAAGGCTGATCTGAAAGGTGATGGTGAAGACTGTGTTTCCTACAAAAAACATACATAACAGTTTGCTAATGAGAGCTTTGTACCTGTTGGAAAAAACAAGAAACACCAAAGTGTAGCCTGTTTGTGGCATGACGGTATTAGTGGGAGATTAAAAGAAGATATTATAAGCACAGCTCATAGATTTTTCTACAGAAGCTAGGGATATGAAAAAAGTGACCCTTAGGATAGATAACTATACCGTTCAGAATAAGAACTGGGCTTTTTTTTCTTATTTGGTTTATGTAGTGAACTCTCGTCTGATTACAGCTGAAACTGTGGCACCTGGACATACAGTCATGTCAGCTGACTCGTTCTGCCACATGGTGGAGAAATCTTTACATACTATCAAAAAGTTTATGATTTTGGTGACTTCAAAATGCGGTTCAATCAAGCACTGCTAATATAACTGTTGTGTGAGATCAGAGTAAATGATTTTTTTTACTGAAAAGACATTCTACACAAAAAAAAGTGACACGCGTCCCTACCTAAAGGATGTAGACGAAATAATAGCAAAGCGTAGATATAAATACCTTCATTGTGCTCAAAAAAGAATGGAAAGTAGTTTGTGGAAAAAATCCAAAGAAAACGGAATTGAACCACCAGCACCTTATTTGAACCCCAAAGGGCTTTCAAAAGGAGATACAAAAATAAATTAATTAATTACTTGTAAGAACTTCATTGTACAGGAAAGCCGTTAACAATTCTGAAAGGACTTACCAGAAACAGAGGTAACCTATGTTAACCCTTAACTGCTGACATGGAGTCTATCAGACTCCGCCCACTGTACTTTAATCTGTAACGCCCACTCAAATACATTTACAAGTATGCTCAAAGCAAGAGGACCTGAACAGAGAGAAAGAAAATATCGCTAGAACACTCAAAGAAAATGGCTACCCAGATCTAACACCTAACCTAAACAGGGAAAGGGTAACCGAAAAAGAAGAACCTAAATATACAGCGATAATACCGTATATACAAGGTGCCTCAGACAAAATACGATGGATAGGCAGCAAATACAAGATACGCACTGCCTTCAAATCGACCAGAACGCTCAGGGGAATACTAACCAAAACCAAACCATACAATGAAGATCAGAATTCCAAGAATTGTGTATACAACCTACCACGCGAATGCGGCAGAGCATACATAGGAGAGAGCAGTAGACCACTCAAAGTGAGAACTCAGGAACACAAGAACAACGTCCGAAAGGGCGAAACAGAAAGATCAAGAATCGCTGAACATGTCTGGAACGAAGATCACCGCATCCAATGGGATAACATACAGATAGTGGCAAAGAACGAGAATAAAACTCGTCGGAAACTTAAGGAAGCCACATTCATCGCACTAGCAGAAAATCCAATAAGCCAAGCTAGTGTAGAAATGAAACCCATATGGATTCCAATAATGCGCGAAGAGCTTAAGCGCAATACACCTGCGCAAGAGGTAACGGCGCAACATGCGCAATAAACTTCTGCGCAACCACGAAAAAAGTTCATATATATTATATATATATATATATATATATATATATATATATATATATATAAGTTCTAACAAATATATATTGGATTACTCAGTGGCTCAACGGTAAAGGTGTCAGACTAGTAAGTGAAAGGTACTAAGTTCGAATCCGAGAGTAGTCAAGTGCTTGAGAAAAATTAGATATAACAAATGAATTCGACTCAAGTGCGAAAACAGTCCTTCTCAGGACTAAGCCTGATGACGGAAGCAGAGTCCGCTTCCGAAACGTCGCGCTCAAAAAGCATAAACTGTGGAAATAGGCCGATCAACTCCACTAATAGGAAACCACAGTTACAAAACACTTATAATACAGAACATTTACAAGTGCCAGTCTCTCAGTACCTTCTTAACTTTCAGTCTAGTTTCACGCCTTAAAAAGATATTATTGTAAATTTTTCGGTTTCCGAGTTATAGTCGTTAAGGAGTATGGGAGACTCCATGTCTGTGTGTGTGTAACATAATTGAATATATGATCATGGCTAGTTCTACACGATCCTGAATATTTTAGAGCAAAATTTGTACTCAGTGAACATGACTCTTGCAGTGAGCAAGAACTAAATTCTGAAGAGGACGATTTTCAGCAAGAAATTGATTCTGAAAACAATTTGGGAGAAGAATGTGCTTCAGGTAAAAATTTGGAAGTAACAAAAAAGGCTTATTTTTACGGAAAAAATCGATATAAATGGAGTAAAATAGAACCAACCCGAAATGTTCGAACTCCACAATATAATATTATGCATTTGCCAGTGGCACGTCGTCCTGATCAATATAATGCTTCCACCTATTTTCAAATGCAGTTTTCTCAGGATATGTGCAAGTTAGTCATAAAGTGGACCAACCAAAAACTAGAAAACATGAGAAATAAATATAAAAGAAAAAATAAACCAGAATTAGCAAATATAGATGAAGTGGAATTCAAAGTGTTTTTGGGATTGTTGCTCTATACATCCATATTCAAATCGAATGATGAAGATGTACGTAGTCTTTTCGCTGCAAATGGTAAAGGAAGAGATGTTTTCAGGGCAGTTATGTCAGTGCAACGATTTTTGGCAATTCTAACTGCTCTACGATTTGACCATCCTGAAGACAGGGATAAAAGAAAAAAGATTCATGCTGGCGCTGCAATACATGAATTTTTCGAAATGTTCATTCGAAATACACAAAACTCTTATGTTCTGGGTGAATCTGGATGTGTCGGTGAGATTCTTGTGGGATTTCGCAGTAGATGTTCATTTAAAATGTTTATACCTAATAAACCTTGTAAATACGGCCTAAAAATACTGTGTTTATGTGATGCGCAGACAAGTTATTTGTATAACGCTTACCTCTATGTCGGAAAAGATTCTGATAGTTTCAATCTAGACAACAATGAAAAGAAACTTGCAAGGCCATCCCAAGCTGTCATACGTCTGACAAAATCCTTATACGGATCCAACAGAAATATAACAGCCGATAATTGGTTTTCGTCTGTAGAGTTAGCAGAATACTTATTGAAGAAAAACCTAACTTATGTAGGAACGCTTAAGCAATGTATGGTTTTACAAATGTAATGACCCTATTATCATATGTGCCGAAAAAAAATAAAGCCGTTTTACTGATTTCTTCCATGCACCACAGAAAAACCGAAGATCCTAATACTGGAAAACCTGAAATGATTGCTAGGTACAATCTTACAAAGGGTGGAGCAGATTCGATGGATGAGAAGTGTGCAAAATATAGTTGTAGTCGTCGAACAAAAAGATGGCCTTTAGCTATTTTTTACAGAGTTATCGATATTTGCAGTGCCAATTCGTGAATTACATATGCTTCTTTTCACGGTAATCCTGTGGCTAGATTTACATTTGTTGAGAAAGTCGTCGATGAGTTAGTAAAATCTCATATGATTAGACGGCTTAATGTTCCAAACCTAAACAAAGATGTGCGAAATACCATCCATCGAATTCAAGATATCCCCGTACCTGAGTAAATAGAAGATAAGTTGGAAATTCGTAAATATTGTTATATATGTCTTGCTAAATTAAAAAGAAAAACTACTTGCATGTGCTTTAACTGTAAAATACCAATATGCCTGCTATAAAATAAGTGGTGTAAATGGTATAATAAATAATCGTATAAAAAAAGTAATAAGTAAATAAATAAGAGTAAAAAGTTCTCCAAAAACACAAATCGTCAAACTAACTGGAGATACTAGCCATTCACAACAAATAATTCCTTTGTCCCAGTCGGTAGTTTAAAGTGGGCCGATTCAATATTTTGATTTGCTTAATTACCACAACATCTGCTAGCTTACTTCCACTTAACCTAAATAATAAAAATGCAATGTAACACTAATAAAATGATCTCGGACGCCAAGTTATTTTTTTTATGATACTCGGAATAACTAAACCGAGTTTTACACTAAAAATTTATCAAAATGTAAAACAATAAAAAATATACAACTATGTTTATTAAATATATAAAGTGAAAGGGTTAAATAAAATATATCTTAAAAACTAATTAATTAAAAATCATTAAACATTAAATACCTGTTACTAAATATACAAAATCTTCTTGAGAATCCCTGGTATTATAAAAAATAATGCAGAAATGCAAACTAAGATGACGTAATACTTGTGTAATGTTGCGCAATTTATTGCAATAACAAAGCTTTTATGTTATCAGCCACATCCAAAACTGGAATTATCCTTATAAATTTTCTTCTTGAAATTGAATAATCCAATATTTATTGCGTTTCTTGAAATTTTCAAGGCAAAAATTGCAATCATAAAATGAAAGCGTACGCAACAATAAAATTAAATGCGCATTTAAAATGTAATTACATTGTAAAAGTAAAATAAAACAGAACTGAAATAAAAGTGCCTGAAAAGATCAAATGTTTTAATTTTTAGTGTAATGCGTTAAAATATCTTACCATCAAATTAATGGCACTTTTCACTAAAATTTAGGGGAAAACCCAAAAATGCTTCCTGCACTCACAGCAGTCATAAGGAAGTAAACAAAATGGATGCTTTGAAAGTTAGATGATGTAGTCATGCGCAAAAGATATGAGCAGGATTAAGTCAATGATGTAATGCGCGAATAAAATGATCAGAAAAATAATTGATGGAAGTGGTATAAACCTTTAAGAAGTATACACTATAAACCCCTAAAAAGAAATGCAAATTAAGTTGCTGACAGTAGTTTGACGTGTTTTCAAAAGTACTGCAAAGTAAATTGTTTCTCTAAAATGGTTGTTAATGAAAAAGAACGAATTACTATTCTAATGATGAGAGGGTACAGCGACAGAAAAAATAGTGAATCAGCCAACTTGTTCAAAGATACTTTCCCAAACCGTTCTCCTACCAATAAGGCGATGGTACAAAAAACTGTAAAGCGCTTTGAGGACTCTGGAGGAGTAAAAGATAGATACCGATTAGGTGGACCAAAAACAGTTATAAATGACAACAAAACTTTAGATGTAATGCAGAGTTTCGTTGAAGATCCACATACATCCTCACGCAGGGTTGCACAATTACATGATGTAGGTCGTTCTTCAGTCTTACGTGTATTACATTAGAATAAATTTCAACCATACAAAATTCATGCATTGCAAGAATTAAGTGAAGATGACTTCGACCGTAGATTAGAGTTTACTGGGGTAATGATAGATAAAATGGAAAATGACAGAAATTTCGTTAACAACATATGCTTTTCCGACGAAACGACATTTACACTTTGTGGGAGTGCAAATCGACAGAATTTAAGGTGCTGGAGTGACGTAAATCCACACTGCATGCATCAAAACCATACTCAAAGACCACAAAAATTAAAATGTATGGTCAGGTAGAGCGAGTACTCAGTTAATTGGGCCGTTCTTGATCGAAGGAAATTTAACGTCAGATAAGTACGAAATGCTACTTAGAAATGAAATTGTACCTACACTGAGAAACTTGTTTGGAGCCAATTTTAATCAGGTATGGTTTCAGCAAGATGGAGCTCCAGCTAATTTTGGTATAAATGTTCGGCGTTATTTAGCTGAGACATTTCCCGCATGATGGATTGGTAGACGAGGTAGTATTGAATGGCCTCCACGTTCACCTGATTTCAACCCTGTAGATTATTTTTATTGGAATCAAAAATTCAATTTAAAAAACTAAACCAGCAAGTCTTGCAGAGCTAAGGCAACAAATTATTGATGAATCTCGATTAATTTCTAGACAATCATGGACAAATGTGGTAGACGCAATCTGCCATCGATTAGCGTACTGTCAACTCACAAATGGAGCACATATTGAACACTTGATTAAGTAATCATTATGTTTCAATTGTTACGTTTTAATGTAGTTGAAAATAGTTCGTATTAAAAAATTTATTGAGACAATTAGGCGTTGCCAGTTTTCTGTGTTATGTATTTAAGACCTTCTAGACAACATAAAATCATAAGTGTTACATATGGTTGAACTCGTACTGAAGAGGAAATTCCAGTAATGACTGCATATACAGGGTGATGTATTTAAAAATTGAAGTGACTATTAATATCAGAGAAACGGCAAATCTGGCAACATTACAAATGTCAAATCTGGAATCTCCGTATCCCAAAATAGGACTATCCCAAATTTTGTACAATTCAGGCTAGCAATTTGGTATATAATTGGGCGTTTCCAGACTTTTGGTCCAGCCTGTATAAGCATACAAATAACTTCAATGGGCAAGAAGAGAATCTTCGTTTAAATAGGTTTTGGCATCTTATAATTAAAAAATGACCTTGAAATAAGAAGTTTACCAATAAAATATGTTAAGTTACCGCAGTATTACAATAACTTAACATGTGTAGTTAAAGTTAAAAATCATATTAAACGTTCACCTTGTATTATCACCATACAATTACAATTACATTATTATCAAAAACTATTTCTTTGTTAAATCTGTAATCGGTATGTCAAGTTTCTATTTATAAATGCTTTTATCAATTTCAAATTTAAGTTTTTCACAACTTTACACTTACATGATAACTAGATTAAATTTTGTTGAATATGCTTCATGATTATGACGTTTTTCACTGTTAGACTTCGTCCTCTTGAAGGTATTCTGATGTGTCATCTTAAAGGTAGATTATTAAATTAAAAATATTTAATTTATTAAAGATATACGTTGTTATTCTTTGCTAAAGCAAAATAAAATCAAATTAGGTTACATACTTGAATTTGTAGGTTTACAAGCTGATGTACTAAAAGTGGGCTTATATTTGCGTTTTCATATTCAATAAATTTATGTTGACATCTCAAGTAGTTCTTGTGTGATAATCGTAAAATTTACCTTTCATTTATTTGGATAACTTACTTGTACGTTAATGTTCATGGAAAAAATTTTAGTTCAATTCATTTGGTATTCACAGATTAACATGATGATTCTGTGTGTTTGAACAAAAGATTTAAGCTAGTTTCAATTCTCTTATTTGTACGCCGTTTCCAATATTCTGATGTAACACTACTAACCACGATGATTCTGTTTAGAAGGATCAAATGTTAGAAGTGCCTAATTGAAATCCTTGTCAAAACGCTAATTTATTGCGCTTGTTCCAAAACATGTTGGCCGGAAATAGAAATTGTTAATTTGTAGACTAATGCTCTTGAAAAAAAGTTATTGGGCTCCAACAGATCAACAATTTGTTTAGTAACTTTCCTGAGGAAACTGATGAAGCTCATAATGAATGTTAACATTTACCGTAATTGTGTAGTACATACATCAATATCGCTCAGAATCTCCATGTTATATATTCCATACTGTAACTATAAACTTAAGCGGGTTATGCATATAAGCATAGTCCTTGTAGGAGAAGGCAAATGGTTAGACCTATTTAACTGATATAGGTACCAATTTCCAATTTAAATAAATTACAAACTGCATTTGTAACGAAGGTTAATAATTATACTGACCTTGTACATGAAGTGAAACAACAATGGGTCCCAGAATACATTAATATTATACCGATAGCAACAGGAGTTATAAAATCGGTACACCTGCAAAGTTGTAAGAAGATTTTTAAATCTACCCTAATCATTACATTATCCAAAATAAATTATAATTTTATTCACAATTAGTTTGTAACATACCGTTTTTCTAACCCTTTAAAGGTTGTGACGGGTCAGTAATAACAAAAAAAGGAGACAGTAATGAGATGAAGCGGTCAGTAATGGACCACTTTCCTACCTGTGGGGAGCTACTATCGATTTAAAATATCAATGTCAAATTGATAACTTGCCAATTTTAATAAAGGGTCAAAAGTATGTAACCATCTTTTCTCACATGCGTAGATGGTTAGTGAACGCAAGCAATAGG
>JARFJB010001466.1:5060000-5280000 GCA_036346205.1 Vesta saturnalis | reverse complement strand
TGCGTTAAGATAGCAAATAGCGAGTTTTATCTTAAAGTATGAAATAGCAGTTAAATCGTGACCCTAGTAGCTTATATAGAATACAAAAGTACAAGTATATTTACAATGAGAAGTAGCAAGTAGTGAGTTTTATCATAAAGTCAATTTATATTCAAAATGAAAAGTAGCAATTAACAAGTTGATAGCAGTCCTACAATAACTGCTGCATAACAGTGTTAAACATTTACAATGAGAAGTAGGAAGTAGTGTGTTTTATCATAAAGTCAATTTATACTCAAAATGAAAAGTATCAAATAACAAGTTGATAGCAGTTCTACAATAACGGCTGCATAACGGTATTAAATATTTATATCTTTATCACGTGAGGAGTCGGACCTGAACAGTAGTAGATATGCAAATGGCCGCCAACTCAACCTACATCAACGATGTGGTTTGCATTCCAAAATGAATATTGAAACCCGCAAGAGTAATGTTACCAGTAGCGTCATATGAAGCACTAAAGTATTTTGTGTCGGTATTGAATATTAATAGTACGTTGAGATTTGCATTTACAACTAGTTACCGTAGGTATGTATATTTATAGTGTGTACTTCTAGTCAATCACTAATCAATTGTTGTTTTAGTACATTCGTATCACTCCAGATGAGTTAGAGTATAATGAGGAAGTCGTAGATGTATACGAAATAAAACATGCACTAATCTGACCTGTTAACTCCAACAGATTACGCTGGTTACCTCACACCAGTTCCATAAATGGAAAATATAACCACTATCATGAAAATAGTTAAACAGCACGCATGAAGTAGATGTAGTTACATGCAAACCAATTTATTGTCTTTTTATTTTTCAGTTTCTATTTTGCTAAAAAGGAAAAGGTGGGTAAGTTGCATTGTAAAGTGAGATTACCCTTAATTACGCCTTTTAGGTTTTGAACGGGCATGAGCGTTGTAATTCCTTCAGCTAATGGTTAACAGGATTCGTACCTGGTTTAAAATGCCTGGATAGGCATGCTAGTAATGAGCAGAAATTAATAATAAGGAAACACGCTTACTAAAAGCTTACCGCCACTTAATGATGTACGAAAGAAAATGTTCTGATCCGCAACAGTGCGAACAATAGAAATTTATATAGCAATTTATAAGAGGAACTCCAAACTTGTCTATTGTTTAATGAACCTCCTGAATTTATCCGATACTTGTCGATTTTTAGTTAATTTCCAGGAGGCCCCAAGATTTTCTTCTGCTTTACAAAATGGCGCGTCAAAGAAGCAAAACGAGAAAGGAGAAATCGTTATCATTCCTTATCACAAACCAATATTATACGTATCAATAAAAAGATCGATTTTGTTTTACTCTGCCCTCTAGCGACTTTTACTACTAACTACCCCAAACTACAGCAATTAAAGAACCGTTACATTTCGTAGTTTAGATTCCCACCAGTACATGGCGTCAGTATACGTTTTTAAATGTAAAAATTAAACTTAAAAACGGCTTGAGTAATACCTATATTCAATACTAAATAGTATACGTACGGTGTGTTGCCTACCTATCTTATAATTCTAGAACGCAACATGAGTAAATGTTTAAATTGGCGGAATTTATACGTTACAGCCTTTCAATAAACAGTTGCATCAGCCAATATGCTCGTTTCTTTAATGGTGGTGTTCAACATCTGAATTACGAAAATGCGGAAAATAATATATAAAATCTGCTACCAAAAAAATTGTTTGGAATAAACAGATTGTAATAAAACTACCAACTTATGAATTGCTTTGGTCCTTATATAATACTGGTATCACTTACAGATAGCGGGCTTGGGGGTTAAACCCTAAAATTTAGAAGGTACGGCATAACAAACCAATAAATATCACCATTTTGGTTGTTGCGCCGAACGACAAAGATGAAACTGTAAATAAGTAGAAGACGGATTCAAATGAGCGGAAAAATTATCAAGGATTTTGAGAATGGTGAATTAATGACGGGATTGGTACAGCGGTAGCGTAATTTATTAAAGACAAGTTATATAGGAATATACATATTGGTATAAATATTAATAAAATGTAAGGTATAAAATGTAGCACGATGAGATAAGTAGGGTTAATTAAAAGACAGAATGATACAACATACAACAATTTTAGGTGAGATTACTTATTTATTAGGAGAAAAGAAATCAGTATGCCTAGGGGAAATTTAATAAAAATTTGAAGCTAATCAGTGATAATTCGCAAATCTTAATCCAAGGCGACTGACAAGTTTCGACTGAACGGTTCACTGAAAAGTTTATTGATTAAAATAGATAAAATTAGTATTAAAATTGGGACGAATATTAAGGATATGTTGTAATTTTATGATATGTCAGGAATTGAACACAAGTAAGGGTTAGAAAAATTAGGAAAACTCGAGTTATAACATTTCGACAACTATACGTTTCTCTATTAAAAATCTTCTAATTTGTTACAATCTCTTAATTTTTTGGTTTTCACCATCATTTAATAGGTTTTGTCTCTAATTGTTTGTTTCAAATTATAATTCCGCTCACATTCATATTACGTTTCGTGTAAGTAACAGAGTCTTTACATGTAATATATTTGACTTTCCAATATTTTTGCAGTTAGTCCTGACAAAGAAGTAAAATACCTATAAATGAAATTTTAAGTTATCGCTTTCGTTCAGACCCTATACCCAAATTAAGTTACCTTGTACTGTAAATGATAATCTCAAATTACACTGGTTCGGAACTTTTTCATTGCGTTTTACCATAATCTGCCTAGACTTTCAGAGCCTACCCAGATCAAAAACCCATTGGGTTAAAATAGGTATGGTTGTTTTTGTCTGAACCATTTTCCCCACGCCATCTAAATGCTCACAACATATTTACCCTAAACTGCTATTACTTTATGTGTTATCGTGCATTCAAGATTGGAACCACAACAAGCCATAGATATCTTACTTAATAATTAAACAATTAGGAATTGCGCACTAGTAAATACTGTACTGTGTAAACATAAGCTGACGTGTGCAAGAAGGCAAATGGTTATAATTATATGATTATTTGTGACCTCACTTGAAAAATTGTGGATTTACTTTTAATTTGTTGCTGTCATTTTGACGAAAAATCACTATGCAGTTTCTCATATTTCACTTCTACTAATAGTAAACTCGAAAAGGCGAAAAACCGAGGTTAGAGAAACACCTTTTGACAATTACAATTGATATCAAAAATTGAACTTGGCAATTTTAATAATACGACTGTGTATGTCCGAATACTTGTACATTTTCGACCATTTTCGACCTTATTGAAATGTGCAATTTGTCTGGTATTTTAAACGCGCAGCTCATATGCTCTGGCTATCTAATTATTAAGTAAGATATTTATGCAAAATGCACTTGGCGAAGTAATGTCGGCAATACTATTGGTTGTCCTTAATGCGAGGTGCTCATGAGCCTTAACTTATCCTAATGTGTTCAAAAATGCAAACATTCAGTTTTAGGAACTTAAAAATAAGTACTTCTAATTTGTAATAATCACACGTGAACTCCAGCTTAGTGGTAATCTCTAACCGTTCCTACGGATTTTTTTTTTGTAATAATCCAAACATTACTTATTGACGTACTAAGTTAAAAACTAGAGATCCAGTATCAGATAATGTTTTATTGAGTTTAATGCTACTTAATAACGATATTGGTTAACTTATCATTAATTTCACAATTTAGTAGTCACTCACATGTATTATTTACATGACTTTAAACAGTAATACACGAGTTTAATTTTAAAGTTTGCAGTACAGTTAAAACTTTTTGGTATGTAACAGTATTTGTCATTTTGTAGTATAATATTAGTTTATAGATGTAAAAAATTTTATTACCTTTATTTTTTAATATTTATGTCCACTCCAACCATTTGTTTGAAATGTAAGTAACGCACTAGAAGTAGTTAATAATGAAAGACCACAACAAAAATGTTCTTTTGGTTAATTAAATAATGTAAAATTTCATACGTTACTACTCATGCAATTTGTAATCATTAAAACACACATTTTTATTTTTTTTTGTTTTTTGCGTAAAAACTAATTAACTACTACTCGTAGTCATGTCGCATGTGCGTTCCTAAAAATTCAGTTAGTTACTGTCAACAAACATAAAAACGTAAAAAAGTAACATCGGAAAGTAAACAACGATAAAGTCAACGATATCAAAAATTATCTAATTGAAATTGAAAAACCCTTAAAAACGTGACACTAAAACATTTAATTGGGTTTATGACGAGTTATGGGCAAAACAAAAGTGATAATGTTCGACATAAAAGCGTGCAAAAGGACTAAGAAATTGGCCAAAGTGTGTGCGAAAACGATAACCTACAATATCCTCCAACGATAATCTACAGCACAAAATTGCTTTACAAAAACTAATTTTTTAACCTTCGGATGAGCAGGTAAAATTTATAGCACAGAGATAGATATAATTTAGGATGTATTTTGACTAACACTAATTAGAAGTCAATTGACAATCAAAAAACATTTATTAAGCTAATACAATAACATACCAGCTTCAAAATGCACGAGAAAAGCAATATTTATTTTGTTCATTACAAGGGTTGCATATTGTCGACTTCACAACGTAATATGACTTTTACAAGTAAACTGTTTGCATCTATCACGTTTGTTCATCATTTTCTTGTCGAGGTGACGCATAACACAGCGACCACATTTCGCACCTGTTTCTAGTTTAACACCTTGTTGTCGATCTTCTGGATCGTCGGTTACCAAAATCACACTAATGGAGGTTTTTATGTATTTAGGTAGATGTTTTGTCGATCGTTCAGCTGTTATCTCTTGAAGGACACACCGTCTTCTGAAAGTTTTTCCCTTCTCGTAGTTATCATGCTTGTGGATGAACGAAGTAAAGGCGTTTATCGCTACCAAACCCAAAATATAAGAGAACCATACTAATGGCTACCGCTTCGTGTTACGAGAACATGAGTATTCTCCAACCTTGCGATTCATGGAATCTACTGCTCTTTTGCACTTGTTACAGTCAAGTATGATAGTCGGTTTGAAATTAGTTGTGTCGTCTGATATATCCAAATCAAAATGTTGTGTTGATAGTAAAACTACACTTGGACGTAGTTCTTGAGCAACTTCTTTTCTGCTTTCCGCATTGTTCCGTTTGTAGGGGAAAAAAAAATTTGTTTGGTTTTCGACTAATTATTAAATTTTGTGTTTTTCTGAATAAAAAATACAAAAATCGCAACATTTAGATGCCGGGAAGTGCCTAAAAAATTGTATCAAACTAAAACGCACCGACAGAGTACGAAGACCCTCTCTCGTCCTCCTAAAACTAGTCGTTTGCGGGTTCTCCTTTTATTTGGCCTCTTTTGTGGACTACTTCAGCTGTCTTTCTAACCTCATTATCCTCAGTAAATCTTGCCCCATCATTTCTTGGACACAACTAGAGCCAGGTTCCATACCAACTTCTTGCAAAATTTTGAAACGAGAGATATTTCCTTCGTTGAAGGTAGGTAAACCTTCATACACAACAAACTTCAAAGTTTTTATTCCAACAAATGTTGCCTGTGGTATCCTGCTCTACAACACATTGTTTAGGTCCCTAAAAATTGGTTTTATTTTTAGCATTACCGCTTTTGGTAAATCAAAATGGATGTCATGACTGTATTTTTCTATATTTTTCTAACGTTTTATTACATTTACACCATGTATCATCACCATTTGGACAAAGACCGTATGGCGGATCCTTATTAGACCACCAAAGGCAAATTGCTTTTCTCATGCCTTCCAGATTATTTGTATCCCTCCTTATTGCTAGGCCACAGTAGGTTTGATTTTTAGTATATCAACATCTCTTTTATAATCAGAAAGCTTTTCATTTCCAAGTTTATTTTTCAATGTGTTTAGTCTTTTCCCCACATGCTTTTGGACATGGCCGACACATTCTATTTTATTCAATTGTACATCAGGGCCATATAGATGCAGGCTATTCACCTCGTCAAATGCCTTGCAATTACCATCACCAAGGTACGCTAAATACCTTGCAGTACCAGTGTCAGAAGATCTTAGGTAAATTCTTTTCACGCCCTCCACTTCCATTCCTCCACTGGACCCCTGGTAATAGGCTACACAACAATCGAGGTGAGTATTCTAAAGTCTGCCAGGGCAAGTACAATATTTCAATGTCCTATTGATACTCTTCCAGTCTCTACTCTCGTTACGGATACAACTCCGTTCTGTGAAGTGTGGGGGCTCTCTTTTGCTAACTACCATCAAAGCCAACAGCGAGATCAGATAACCCACTATCTCGTATAGCCTGTTGAATACATGCTGTCATTGGACGTTTAGCCACACTTTTCGTAGCAGAGCTTAGAATGTTTATATTTTGTAAACCTGGACGGAGGGGGGCATATTCATTAGCCCACAAAATGTTTTTCCTCCCTCTATCCCTTGCCTATGCCACGAAGAGCATAAGCAAGCCTAATGTTTACATACTCGACATACGTTCTTTCTCCAGCAACTCCCTCTTCTTCGTTCGTTTTTGAGTTGGAATACTCTTGAAAATACAAGCCACAAGAATTTCGAAAAACTCAAAAAAATGTTTCAATTTCATCAAATCTATAATACTCGTATCATCTGATTAAAAATCATCATACCCCACCAAACGTTTCAATTTATCAGTAGAGGATCCTTTTGAACTTGAAAAACATTCCAGTGGATCGGGAGATGGGGTGGCTTTATCCCTTACCTACTCGTTTGATTCACCGGTGCTGATAATATTCTTCACCACTTCATTGTTTATCTCACTACCTACAAGCTTCCCAAACTTCGGATTAAATGCATTTTTCTTCTTTTAAATACACCTTTAGGATTTGTCATTATTGTTTTTATAACTATAAGATAACATAAAAGATAACACTTGAAATATAAAAATTACTCACACAAACTAAAACTTCGTAAAACGAAACCAAAACCAAACAAAAAACAACTTTCTCTGATCAAATATAGCTTGCCAGTTTATTTTACCAACTATTTTACTGTCAAATGATGAAAATCAGTGTTGTCAAATTTATTTTACAATTAAAAGTTATTAATTTTATTAAATACATAAATAAAAAGTTTACGTCGAGTAGGATTTGAACCTGCGACCTGTACTTTGTGAGAGTAGTACCGCTCTAACCAACTGCGCCATCAAGGTTCAAGCCCCAATCGATGTAAATTTTGTCTTTGTGTGTGCAGAACTGATGTAAATTCTAAATATAATAGGATTGCAATCAAATTACTTATATTAATGGAATGTAAGCCTGCAATTATCACAAGGATTCACACATACCAAAGTAACTTGGCTAATATTAAATTATTATAAGTTTTTGTTATGAACGAATCAGTTCAAAGCTGAATATGTAATTAAAAATTATTATTAATTTTATTAAATACATAAATAAAAAGTTTACCTCGAGTAGGATTTGAACCTACGACCTGTACTCTAGGAAAGTACAGATCATAGGCTCAAATCCTACTCGAGGTAAACCTTTTATTTACGTATTTAATAAAATTAATAATAATTTTTAATTACATATTCACCTTTGAACTTATTCGTTCAAAACAAAAACTTATAATAATTTGTTTTAGAACGTTAAAAAAAATTATCAACAAAAGATTGTAAAATAAATGATGCCACATTGTTGTTGTAAACAAACTGGTTTCCTGAAAAATCATGTTTTTTTGAAGCGTTTGCCCCATTCTCTCGCCAACCGCTTATCAGAATTCATTCATTTTTTGTTTTCTTTTTTTTGAAAAAAGGAATTAGTTTATCGAAGATTATCAAATTGAAATAACCCTGTACCTACCTGTAGGCTATAAATCATGGTTAAAAAAGTATTGAATTTTGAACTAACAGAGCTTCACAAATAAAAAAATATACAGTGATACGATTAGAGGTTAGAAGAAACTGGGTTTCAAAAATGACAATTTTTGCACGTCCTACAGGCTCCCCTTAAGGTTTTCTCTTGTTTCAGTAATTCTTATTCGAGAGTTAGGAATGTAAAAAGTTGTCGGTGGTAACTCCATAACCGGAAGACAAACCTTTCACCAAATCCAAAACGATGCGTTTGCCCTGTTCCTTCTTTGTGGAATTGTGTAGCATTCCTGAATAAATTTACATATTCCAGCAATAAGAATTTTCACGTTACATAGTGTCCATATTCTTATTCCATATCTGGCTGGTTTTGATTTCATGTAAACACGGAACGGACACCTATCACAAAATGGAACAAGCTGTTCGTCAATGCAAACTTCACTATTCGGTGTATATGCTTTCTTGCAGTTCAAAGTCAACATATCAAATATATCTTCAATTACTGCTAATTTACTTTTTTTTCCACGTTCCGGTCTCGTCTTTATATTGTCAAATCTCACTATATCTTTCATTCTGTTTCGGGACACTGTAGCAGAAAAATAGTTCGCTGTAATGTAGGATTTCGGTGACTTCATAATTTTAGAATTGACTATTGACATGCTTTCAGTGAAATAATAATAATCAATAAACCAATAAATGCTTTCATTGCAACACGACTTACGTTTCTCCATTCATCTTCTTTCAACGAAATAACTCTGCTGTAGGTTTCTTGAGTTATAACGTCCAACATTTCATCAGTTATAAATAAGTGGAATTCCTTCTTCAGTGTAACTATATTCTCACTATAATTTGTAAGTCCAGGTTTCTTCGTTATAATATTTCTTGAAGGTCGCCGCCTTTCGGATGGTTTGGTTTTTGACCACAATCTTTGGTCACAATCGTGTTTATATAATCATCGACAGGTGGTTCACTACCGCTATCGTCAGATGAATGGTTATCAATATCCGCACTGTCAACATCACTGTCTTCAAGTAACAAATCTTCACTCTTCGATTGCAGCTCGTCAGAAATATCAGCAGTAAATTCATTTGACAACTTTTCAAGTTGGGCGTCGGAAAAACCTTTACTTGACATTGTTAAATTATGAATTAAATGCAAGTCATTTTGCAATTTCCAAGTTCCTTAGCAAAATTAATTACATTGTAATTAGTTTTCTATTTCATTCCTAATTACATTCGAAATAACTTTGCGATAAGCATAATTATTCAATTACAGATCTCTTTGGAACAGGTAATTATACTACAACTAAGTCTCATTTGGAAAATTTACTTGGAATTAAGCTCAGACTAAGTTGTTAAATCTTTAAGTGATCCCAAGCACAAAATTTTTTTTTAGAAAGGTACACATAATTTTAAAGTAAATTCATTATAACAACTTGGGGAAAGGTGAAAGAGTCAGGTAAAATAATGATTGAACCCAAAAAATTTAAACTGAAACAAATACATTAAAAATATCATCACTATCTAGGCCATCCAAAGGTTAAACGACGAATGATAAAGCTTGCAGTAAATACGAGATTATTGACAAAGATACGTAACACTTATGTGTACCATCATTATCTTTCATTTTGGTTATGGCATGAATTAAAATTATTTAATAGTTCTGTCCCTCTGTTAGAGGTAGAATATAATTAAAATATTTATTATCCTTGCTTTTTTTAATCGTGTATTTTTCTATTTATATTTTAGATAAATTTAAAGTTTTCCATAACAATTACAGTTATCGTCCTTTGTAAATGAAATTAACTTTTCAGGGGAGTTTAGTAATACTTAATTTATTAAAAATCTAGCTATTCTTTACAATTAGATTCTACAGTTGGCGTTACACGTGTATCACACGGTTATGTTAATAACAGGCATACATTTGCGTTTTCATGTTTCATAAATTTGTATTAACACAAGTAATTCTCATTTAATGAGGACAATAACTTCAATTGTTATCGAAACGTTAAACCTATACAAAATATAAACAGAAAATGTACTAATTAAAAAACCCAAAAGATAAGTATTTTAATTAGATATAGCTATGTGTTAACATGATGTAGGTGTTTCTATCTTCGTATGGCCCTTAGATAAATTACGTTCTATTCCATGGCACCTCTGCGATCTATTGCGTTAAACACAGCGATTTCTTCAAAATGTAAGAATCCCGTGCTATCATAATACTGCGCGTTTTATTATCGTATACTCATTGTATCTAAGTAAAGTAACTTTAAAATACACGTTTTGCTTGTAATTTACCTGTATCGTGTTTTGTACATCGTCTGTCGTTTACGTTGAAAAATTTATTTTTGAAATTTAGAGTAATGCTAATTAAATGGTTATTAACTCGCAACAAATAATTTTCAATAAAATTTAACCCGTTGGCGCACGAGCACGTACGCAGCCACATCCACATCCCCACCCACAACCACATCCACACCAACACCCACACCCACATCCATATCCACACCCACACCCTCATACACACACACACACACACGCGCGAGCACACATACAGTTGATTTTACTTTTAACACAATTTTGCACTAAGTGGTTTTGAAGAAGTTAATATTAGATATAATTTTACGGAAATTGTAATTCTAGCACTGATATTATTATTAATTAGTGTTCCATATGTGACTATGCATTTATGCAACCTGCACAACTGAAAATTCAGTTTTTCCTGTTACATAGTCCCATACTTAAGCCGAATGATTAGTAGTGTAAATGGCATGATTAAAATTTTTATGTGTACAGATGTTAACATGATGCAAATTTTTTTCTGTTTAGTTTATGACACCATTTCTCACCATGTAATTTTACGATCTTTCTTGTCAATTTCTATTAACTAAAATATTATACAGCTGAAATTAGTCACATTTCGTCAAAAGTGCGTTTTCACTTTCTTTTTTTCCTATTTACGAGTACATTATTAAATTTTAATTTAATGGCTATACTGACTTTTATGGTTTGAGGGGGTATTGTCGATTACTTATGCACTCTATTTTGACGCCCCAGTGCTAAAATTAACAAATACAAGCGATCTGCAAACGCAAATAATACAAAATTGTAATTATAATTACTTACTCTTAGGGTTTTAGATTGTGTGCTTCAATATAAATTACCGATATTTCATCTAACGTTACATTTTTTACTGACAAAGACGGTTGCAATTGCTATCAAAATCTATACCGTTTGTGTATCCATATCGATGTTAAAGTTGAATCTGGAAATGAGGAAAAAATGTGAAGTACATAAATTAGGTATCAAAAACCTTCCCCACAAAATCTTTATTACTGGTTTATTAGTAGATTATTAGCTGAAGGTTGATATGTGCTATTGTCCTTATCAAGCTTAGTTTAAAAAAATGCAAATGGAAAGAACCACAAATATGAACAAAAAATGAAAAATATAAAAATTTGCGTAAAAAATCTAACAATAAAATTTGTTTATGTATAAAATAGAAAGACAAGTAACCTGTAGCGTTCCCTTATGTCACAAGTTACCACCAAGCTGAAGGAAATGCAAATTATAAAGTTGGTCACTGAAGGCTGGAAAGTTTAACACCGGCAACTTAAACTGAAGCTTCGACTTAAGGGGTGAGCGAATTCGATAAACTTTTTTCTTTCTTAAACACTACGTTGCAAAATAAAGCTAGATAATGCTAATTCAGGTATTAACTAGTAGGCATGGCCATAATTTTGGAAAACATTTAACAAAACTATTTCTCAGCTTTAATGTGCAAATAATTTTGAAACCAAATGCCAACTTGTGACGTTATTGTATTTTACTCCACTTTCATAGCCTTATAGTAAATTTTGTGTAAATATACATCATAGTTTCACCCTAAGTAAAATCCTTATATTACGTCATTGACTCCTGTATGATATTCTTATTAGGTATTCTCTAAGTAATTTGTAATTTTCAATTTTGTGGGCATGAATAATTATTTAGCTCATCATTGGATACCTTTATTTACTTATTTCTGCATTGAAATTAACCTAACGACTTATATCAATTCTAAGTTTCGTTTAAATTTCATTACTACACAGCCCTAATTAATTTATGGTGTAATCCAATGCACAATTTATTGAATAAGCACTACTGTATATTCCTTTGTCAATGAGCTTGCCTTAGAGGTTAATTTTTGTATGAGCAACATCTGATTTCAATGTTATGAGTAGATAACTTATACATTTTTTTTTAATGTTAGGTCTTCAATTGCTTTAGGAGTTTTACTTTTTATGGACTTTTTTGCATATTATTCTGTACCCATTTTCTGTACCGCTGATTAGTTCGAGAAATAAACTCTGTCATTTACCGACTACTGTCGCTTGTCTCTCCGGTTACACCACCGAGCTGGTAGAGCAGTGATGACACGATCTGCTTAGCATTCGGGAGGTAATCGGTTCGATTCCCGTTACCGTCTACCTTGTATGAGGTTTATTGAGGGGGTTTTCCTCATACACATGTAGCGGCATGTTCACTGCGTATATGCACAACATGTGTGGCTACCTAGGTGAATGCTGGGATAGTATTTTCCCCCTCAGAACCCTAACTCCGTTCCTTCCGATCCTATACTGATTACACCCATCCTTAATCCCACTATTTATATATAAGTAATGTATGTATGTATGCTGGGAATCCATGATTGTAGCTGAAGGAGTTTGGAAAATCTCAAGCAGCCCTATCTCCCCATTGGGGAGGGAATGAAATATGTGGCCCTTTCCTTTCCTTTTTCCAGTTACACCGAAATAGATTAGTCTACAATTACATTCATTTTACCTGTGTATTCTCAATCCACTCAAGCAAACTAGTTGTATAACATTGAAATATTTATCTGGTTTGTACAAGTGGAAATGGTGTAGCTTATTTATTGAATATAGTTGTTCCTGTCGAACTGTTTGGTTATTCATGTCAGTTGCACGTTTTCTAAAATATTAAAATTTGATTAAAAGAACCAACTCTACATACAAAATTTACATATTTGCTTTTTCTATATTCAAGATCTTATACGTGTAGCTTGTATATAATAACAGTTAGCCATTATTTATCCACTTATTTTGCTTTAACCGTCAGTTTACAATGCCAAAATAATAGTGGTTCTTGTATAGCTAAATTTGTAAACTGTTTTTGGTGAATCAACTTAAGCTAGGTTCTGTATAAAATATTTCTATGCAAATTCTGTTTGATACATGTGTCTTTCGTTTAGGGTAGACAATTTGTGCTCATTTAGTGATCATTTATTTAACATGAAGTTTACAATTAATAAATGATTTTAATGTGTTACTGCCTTCCGCAAAGTTAGATTTTTCGGTAATTTAAAACTACTTTTCATGACTCGTTTTCTAAATCAATATTCATGGGGAAAGCACTTAGGTTTAGTTGATATGCAAAATCTGCAGTTTAGACCAATTTGTTTGTAATAAAATAAAACAATAATTTGCTAAACTTAAAATGTAGTTCTTTTTTTTATGTTTAGGGAATAAACAAATTATTATTTACTGAATACTTTTATTATTTGTCTGTGTCTTTGTATATGTTCTAATACAAAGGTGTGAGTTCGTACCAGCTCCAAATAATTATTCTTTTTAATGGAAATGACGTTAACAATATATATATATATATATATATATATATATATATATATATATATATATATATATATATATATATATATATATATATATATAACACAGGGTGAATCACCACCGACGCCACGGAGTTCTAGCGGCATATAATCGTTAATTTCTAATACAGTGGTATTATGTAAGTCAATATGAGCAATACTTTACAAATATTTGTAAATATACTGGGTGCTCCAAAAAAAAGTGGTAAATCAAAGTTATGTTTTCAAAATGACACAACCCGTATATTATTGCACTTTCGAATTTTGCATGAAAAATGAGTAGCACTTTCATAAGGGTTCCCTATTCATACATATAGAGTGTTTCAAGTTATATCAATTTTTCTGAAAATGCAGGGCTTTAGAAAAAATTAAATATCTCCTAATAAAATTAACTACAACAAATTTACTCTTAGGTTTAAGTAAATTACTGCGTCCTTAGTCTATTTATTGACTGAATAGTAAACACCTCTTTACAAGGTATTCATTTTTTTCAGTTAAATTGGTAGAACATTCATACTGAAATATTCGGATTTTTTTTAAATGGAATACCCTGTATTTTATACGCTTATAGTTTAGCTTGCTTAATTACCTTTCAATTTATGTAATGGTTTCCTATACCTAAACCTTCAAATTTTCAACTTATTTAATAATTTTTGGAATTTGTGTGTTCCTGTATCATTTGTGAATTGAAATATCCTCCCTAAATGCCTACTCTTAATGATTTTTGGCTAATGTAACACATTAACTTTAATTTAAACATTTATAAAGTTATTTCTACACTATGTAAATTAAACTAAAAATCGCAATAGATTTTTTATACACTTATCTTTCCTCTCGGTGACCGTAACAACGAATTGTCACCTTCCAAAGTGATCAGCTTCAATTTTAAAAAATAAACTGAAAAAGCTATTACGATTTTTGGATTAATCTACATAATGCAAAAGTTTCACAGAGTAAGGATAGAAAGCATACACACAATGGAAACTAAAATTGTATTTATGTGGTGTGATAATTTGCTCAAAGATTAAAAAAAATGACATTAAATGTTCGATGTGATGTCCATCTTCTTGAATGCACAGTGTTATTCTTTTTTCTCCAACAAACGTCTTACGTTTTGTAACATATCAGGGGCGACCGTCTCAAAACAATTTCTTTAGGAATTTAATGCTAAAATAGAACGTAAAAACTGTTAACAACGCGAACATAGTTTAGGAATTGACTTTTCTTCTCTTTTTTGTAAAGGGTTGTTTGAGTAAAAAGGAATAGATCGAACTAAGACCATTAGTGCCCATTTTCAAATTTACACAAATTTCACTGCTATAGTTAATGTGGCACATTTTAATGAACTTCCTCCTTTGATAACTATTTTTGTTGTCTAAAATACAGACGTCATTAAAGTTGAACGTATGCCCTGTGGTATGTGCATGTAGCGGTAGAATTGGTTTTCTTTTTCGCATCACTTTTATGCAAATTCAATCGTTTACACACCTTTTGGGACGTTTGCCCTATGTAGAAATTATTACACCAGCTACAAGGTATGGAGTAAATAACTTCAAAGCCTTGAAGTGGAGGAGTTTCGTCCTTTATTATCGTGTGACATGAAGCAAGTTTACGAAACAATGACGTAGCTATTTTTACATTATAGTCCGCAAAAAGTTTGGGAATAGCGGGCGTTAAATGCGGCATATACGACATTTTGCTGTAGATAATTTGATTTGTCTTTAACTTATTATCCTTGATGTCATTAGTGTTATCATTTCGAACTGCGTAATCGTTCTGTTCCCTGCCATTAAAAATTATATTTTTTAATAAAGTGGAAGGGTATCCATCTTCTAAAAGAATATTGTACAGAATCTTATAGTTCTTTTTGCTTAAAGACCAGTGGCAAATTTTTGTTAATTCTATTTTTTAGAGCAAAAATGGCATTTATTTTTTGTTTGTAAGGATGTTGCGACGAAAACGGAATACACAGTACCGAACTCATTTCTTTACGATACCAATCTAACATAATGTTATTGTTGTTTCTTATGACAGGAGTATCCAGAAAAGGGTACTGAAGTTACCCTCCTTTTCCACTGTAAATATCAACCTGTTAGTATACGAATTAAAAACGTTTAACGTATAATCCACTTTATCTTGTGGTACCGCGCAAAGCAAATCATTCACGTATTGCCAAATAAATGGAAATTGAAAGTCTATTCGTTCACTGACAGTAAATTCATAACAACATCCGCAATAAATGCGGAGATTGTACCTGCCATAGGGCAACCATGGATTTGAGAGTATACTGTATTGTTGTAGACAAAATACGTATGAAAAAAAGGGGTCATTCCTAAGTATTATGGGTTGCCTAAGGTGGAAAAAGAAAATTTACCTCTATGTGTAATTATATCGTGTGTGGGTGCCCCGACTGAAAAACTTGCAAAATTCTTGTACAACGATAGTTTTCTGCCGGTTTATAACGTCAATTTCTAAATTACGACATTTTACTCAATTAATTTTCAATTTTCGCGAAGAATAAAAGTTTGTTCTATTTTTTTGTAAATTTTAGGGCCTTCTGTACACAGCAATGATTCATGTTATATAATCTCACCGTTCAATAACATTGGTTAACGAATTTAAAAGAGAATGTAATCACGTTAATGTATTATGTTATAAATTTTAATGGGGAATGTCTAACTTATAAAAGAAATGCACCCTTCAACTCGTTGTATAAAGATTCCGGTATGAAACCTAATTTTTACGAAAGGGAGACTTCTTAAAACCCAACCTACAACTGATCCTTAACACTCGATTTTCAAATTTTATCAAATTTGAAAGAAACATACTATAACTACCTATACTACTCAAAATGTGCAGTAGCAGGGACGTATACAATTTCTCTAATTTTTCATCTAAACATAAATTCCTTAAACGATCAAGCATTTCTACTATATGTTCAAATAACTCTATAAACGATATTATTTGGTACGTTCGACTATCAGCAGCGTTTGTATGATGCACATAAAGAAAATTCTGCGTAAAAATACACACTTATACGATCCTAAATAAGTTAAAAATACGATGAAATACGAAATGCTCCTAGTGATCCAAAATATTCTAACAAAATTTGAATACAATTACTTTTCATGTTTTTTAATTATTGTGGCATAAAGAAAGTTACGTTTACGCCCCTTACTCCTTACTTCAAAAATCCACTATTACCAAACTTATTGGGATCTGTACATTTATGTTGAAATATGTACTTCAAATTTGAACGCAATTGCTTCTAAAGCTGTGGAGTTGTTGAGGCCGAAAGAAGATCACATTAACTCCTCTGCCTCCTTACACCGCAAACACCCCATGAAAATCTCTAAGCTCCAGGCATTTAGGTGATAGGCACTTATGTTAAGGTTGAACACAATCGCTTTACAATTTTTTGATTTGTCGTAGCCGAAAGGAAACCACACTTACCCCTCTTACGATTTTCTCGCAGATCTACCACTACCAAAATTATTGGGGTTTAGACACGTAAGCCATAAATGCGTATATACAGTTTAAAATCGTTCTCATAACAAGATTTTGAGAAATATCTTCCAAAAGATTAATCACAGAGACACATATACACCAGCGCACGCACGCATGCACTCGCTCACACACTGTCATTTTTGACATTCTTTAATTTTTAATCAACATTGAAATAAACCCGATGTAAAATTTCGGCCGTTTATCAACCATACGAACTACAAATATATCCACCACACCTTGTAATAGTATAAATTCAAACTAAAACGCGGTATGAAGAAACTTGTGTTCCATAAACCCAACTTCGTATATGACTTCTAATTTTTCCAAAACTTTCACTACAAGGTAGATTTTTGTAAACTTTCACTACAGCATATTTGTTAACTTCTACTTTGTTGTTATCAATTGTTTCATCTAATTCGCCAAATATGTCTATATCGTCATAGTCACTATTATTGTTTCCATATTCTCCACTTTGCTTTTTGATGAGGTTCCAACTATCTTAGTTTCGCCCCCCCCTTACTCTAGGTGGAATTGTTCTAGTCTTTCTACTAATTAAAGCGTTTTTATCTGAGGCACCTCTTTCGTTTTTCTGAGAGCTGGTGTTGGGTAAGGTCGAACCACCTCTGCTATTACAAATTCTGTCTCTACAGTTTATGGAGGGACACCTAAGTAGGTCGATGTATATATTGGAGCAATACCTGGAATAGTTTGAGAAGTTACTGGTGTATTTACATGTTCCTTAACTGGTCTATCTGTAACGAAATGTAAGAGGCTCTTGTTCTATGTAGTGCTTTATTCGATGTGTGAGGTGGTAACAAAAACAAAATTCTGTTTTTCATGCTGCAGCATGTTTAGCTTAACATTAATAAAATTTTCGCATGTCATCCACCTTGATTTATGGACAAGTTTAAGTACACCAGTCTAGGTTAATGTTTGCAAAACGCTGGCAGGAGAATACCCTAAATATCATTAGCACATATTTTGCCGGTTATTGTGAATAACACACCACGTTTCATTGAAGTAGCCTGCCCGACTTGGTGCAGTCCTTTTCTACTTACAACGTTTAGGATTCATTGGACTGTCGTAACTACTGTCTCCTCAAGATTATGTATTTGTTATGATGTTAAGCAGTAGTGTTGACTTAATACTTGTAACAACAAAATGGTTCAATATTCGTTTTATTACCGCTTGTCATTCAACATCTTAGAGTACTTAATTGAATCTTAAAATATGCTTTGTTTTCCATTTCCGTGCTGTAACTAACTGTTTTTTTTCAATATGTGGAGCAAATGACATGATTACAATTCCTATTTCTTTAGCAAAGACGCAATTTTTCGAATTGGTACCATTCTGCAGTTTTTCTAATTAACACCTCTCTCAAAACAGCTACAGTTTTCATAGAATTTTCTAGAAAATTACTTTCCGTCCGTTTGTGTAAAATACAGGGCACATTGAAGATCATTAACTATCAAGAAGAAAAATATCAATAGGCATACAATGAGTATGGTATACTTTGGATATCCTGCGAACTATCTCCATATACAGTTTAAAAATGGGCCAATAAAATTTAGTTTATATTGTGGACTATAATTTCGCAATGCAAGTAAAAAATAACGCAAATTTCAGCTGGGATATGAAAGCTATCAATTAAAGTGTGAATTAAATTTAATTCGTACAAAATACAGTTAATCTATCAGATAGCGACAGAGCAGATGTGTTACTAAAAAGCAAAATAAATGAAGTAAGTAATAAAATCAAGCACTGCAATAGTTATTTTTAGAGCTCGGGAAGTATGCACTGAAAAACCCTAAAATATGCATGCAAATATGCGCCAAAAACAGTCAAAATAAGCACTAAATTATGCTTTTATACATTTCACGAAGAATAAAAAAATTTACAGAATGTTGTAAAAAAGTTAAAAAGCTTACTACTTTCAATAATAAAATTGAATGTTTAGGTCCTTATTAAAATTCTTGACCCTCAATAGTTAATTATTTGGTTATTTAAAATAAAAACAATTTTGAAGTTTAGAACTTTAAAAAGTTTGGATTGTAAGTTTTTATTTTAAAAACTTTAATTTCAGTTTTTATTAAATAGTTTAATTTTTTGATTGAAAATAGGGGAATTTAAAATATATTTTTGAAAAGTAAAGCAATTAGACATAATAAGACTTCCCTTTTTGTTGCAAACTGTGCAAGAAATATGGTTGTCATCAATGATTTCAAAATCGGTTTTGTAACGAAATAATTTGGGGTTTTGTTTATTGAAGTTACTTTGTTACTTTACTATAAATTTCTGTACAAGCTGTACATGTTTACTCAAACCTTCTTTCTAGGAATGCTTACGTTGTTTCTGTTCATAACTTGAACCACATAATATTTCCAAATAATTTTACTAATAGCATAATATAAATTTTCGTACCTTTGGTTATTCAAACGTTATAAATTCACATTTACATATTTCATTTAAAATCTACATTGTTACTCCCTCTAGTGACGTATCCTAAAATATAGGTAATTAAGGTGAACTATATTACAAGCTTTTAGAAGTCCTCTCTAGATGACGTTAGTGGAGAAATCACAATTTATAATTTTTGGGCATTTAATGATATAGATAAAATATTGATAACAAATAGATTTTGAATAATACAACTTTAACATAAAAATTACGTCTTCTTTCTTTCCTGTGGCGTCCATTTTGCCAAGCTGAGAATTTTTGATCTTTTTGAAAAATTCCTTATACTATTATACGGTTAAATAATCGGATATATGTTCAAGAAGCATAATTTGCAATAAAACAATTGGTGCTTTTCTAATTATTATCTGCAAGTTTTGTTGCTCGCTTACATGCGGTTTTAGATAAATTTTCTGCGGCAAGATCGACGTTTGAAGACGTTTTAATCAAAACACGAATTATTGATGCTTTCGTAAAGAAAGGAAAGCACTTCGATAGATTCGCATTTGGCACGTTCCATCTAAGGGCTTCAACGAAGTACCTTCTACTTTAATTTCAACGAATTTTCTCCTTTTGGCTTCAACGAAGTACCTTCTACTTTAATTTCAACGAATTACCTGGTCCTTTTAATTTCAACAAATTTTCTCCTTTTGGCTTCAACGAAGTACCTTCTACTTTAATTTCAACGAATTACCTGATCCTTTTAATTTCAACGAATTTTCTCCTTTTGGTTTCAACGAAGTACCTTCTACTTTTAACCTCAACTAATACCTTCATATATCTACATTCTGGTTTAACTTCTGAATCGTAACTAAAATAAAACCGGATCGTGACAACCTCTGCATCGACTGAACAGAATTACTACCTGCTTATATAAAGGTTAAATCATTCCTTTTTCTATGATCACATGAAATTTAACTGTATACGATTGTGTAAACCGTTAGACCAGTAATGATAAAGTACACCTGCTGAAAATAATTAAACCAATTAGTCTGTTATAACAATATCTTAACCTATATTTGTATACCTGTTATCACTATATCCTTGTTGCTGTATCCTTAATCTTTCACTTCACAACCACGTGACCTTCATTACCTGTTCTTTTACCATTATTTTCTTCCCTCATTTTGTTTTATAATTATAATAGTACCATTTAACTGTACCTATTTTGACAGCCATTTTTGTGTTGTGCGCAGCATCACTTTAATTGGGATGCGTACAAGTAGCTTCACTACCGTTACATAAACATATGTTTGGATTGCATTGGTGTAGACATTAATTATTAACGTTTTCTTTTCTCTCTTGAAATTTATGCAATTATTAAATTTCCATGATATTGGATTCATTATTGTTTTAAAAGATAAAATGCTTTCTGAGCTATAAAATTAGTACTCACTATAAAAATTTATTTCTTTTGTGTAAACCACCGCAAGTTGTTTGTTTTTTTTTAATTATTTGGTAATAATTTACGCTTTGTAAAAATATATTCCCTTTTAGTTTATACAAAGAAAGGCCTTCCCTTGAAAAGGGGAATTATTTAACTTTTTTTTAGAAGTAAATAAACAATTGCTGGTTCCCAGGTGTCGAACAAAATTAGTTTACTTGCGAACGGTATCTACTGTTTCTTTTTTTTGTACATTTAGGTTATTTACATATGTTTTTTTTGTGGTGGGTTAATTGGATCCACACCCTTCATTATTTAGTTTTTTATGATTTTAAAAATAAAATATACAGTTGTTTATTTCGCACTACAGCAGTGTTATTATTCCTATTTCCTCTTGTACTTCCCTTTTCGTACAATCTCCTTGCTCGTTCCATTCTGCACCACTGTCCAAGAGTCGGGACAGCGGTGAATCTTAGCTCTATCTAGGGGAGCGGCTCTTGGCGCCGGCATATCCAACATCCTTCTTCTCTCACCCCGCCCGAACCGACATTTTTGAGCTAGTTCGGTGTGCTCACTAGCTGTGAATGAGCAGAGATACCTTTCCTTCTTCCTTTTTCTTACAGCTCCCCGTTTAAACACGCAACAGTTTTATTATTAATCCACTTCTTGAAAAGAACAGATTTATTGGCACTTTGTTTTGGCATTTACACACACTTCTGATAAACACTTCAGTAAAGAAAATTGGAATAAAACTAAATAAAATAAATTCAAGTTTTTTTTTAACCTTAAATTTAAATGGGGCTGGCAGCAAATGATTTTATGGGCTAAAATTAATTAGATTTTCCTTCATAGAAATCAACGACGATTTTAATAATACGAATTAGGAAAATTCCTTTATTAAGCTTCCGGAAACAACCCATAATATTACTGCTCAAAGTACAATTAAAGTTTTTTTGCGATTTCATTCCGAAAATCGCTCAAATTATTCACCTTTAATACATCCATGTGCATTTATAAATATGCTTATATGCACTTTATATGCATTTTGCATATTTTCCGAGCTTTAGTTAATAACAAGTGCGCTGTTTACACATTTCTTGGTGCGAGGCTGTTCTTTTTTACCCGAGGCGTAGCCGAGGGATAAAATATAAGGTCGAGCACCAAAAATGTGACAACGCACGTGTTGAGAATAAAATTGTTTGTAATCGTTTACATAAAATTAGAAAAAAACTTAATTTCGAAATATTTGATGGCAAATGTCAAATTAAATACATAAACAAAAAAGTCTATATATTTATTTAGATACCACTTTTTTCTTTATGTATTAAAAATAACGATTACAAAAAATAAATAAATATAATACCTCGGATAAAAAGAACAAAACTCTTTGGAAAATAATAAATGGTGGCTAAACGTAGCAAATAACAATAGTAATTTAAACAGATTGATTGAAACATTAGACCATTCAATAGTTGAATTAAATTATCCTAATTGTTTATGGCACCTATGATACCAGGAAATGCGGTACAATTTCATAAATAATGGAGATTTTTACCATAATTCACTCAAATAAGAGGGCCAGTATTCGAGTAAGCGTTGTTGAACTGGCCATTGCAGTGTCAAAGGACAATTGAAACTTGTTTATTACTGCCAAGCACAATTTAGTGGATTTAGTGTGTTATTCGTGCTATGACTAAGACTTTATGAAATCGGAAGAATCGAAGTTTTAATGATAATTGGGTTGGAAATATAATTGGCACGCGTGAAGAAGTTCATCATTAATGGATAATTCAGGCGAATATACAATATCCCCAAAAGACTAATGTGTGAGCTGGTGTAGTGGGTTCTCGAACTATTCGACCATACTTCTTCAACGGAATACTGGGTTGTGAACATTAGCTAAACTTCCTCCAAGATGAACTAATTTCTACTGTAGTGGTCTTTTTTTCTGAATGGAGGAGATCCTAGAGATCGGCCAGCGAGATCTCCAGATTTATCACCATTTCAATATTTTCTCTGGGGTTTTTAGAGACTAAATTTGATTTTAATAGACCTGAAAATATTGTGACATTAAACAATTCCTACAGAAATTGGCTCGATCGTCCCAGAAATGGTAGACAATGTTCAATTAACCTTTGCCTACTGATTATTGCATCGTCTTACCGTCAACGGATAGCATTAATAATTTTTCTGTGTTATTTCATTTAATAGCTTCTCATTGTTACTTTTTATTTACTTACTTAAATTTTGTAGTTTTGCCAATTTCTAGTTTGAATACAGTTGTGTAAAAATCTTCGTTATTTACGAAGTGATTTTGACTTTTTTTTTGTTGCATTCAGTATAAAATGTATGAATCGAGTTATTGAATTTATACAAGGCCAATAATCAGAATGGGATTCTGCAACTTGGACATCAAAAAAGTAGTATACAGGGTGTCCCATTTTATGATTTTTAGGGTACCGCGGTTATTAGTGAAGATAAAGGGGTACTGTTTTCGCAATACTGTGATTTTTTAATCAGACAAAAGATGGATTTTGCCTAATTACCATAGCTTACTTCTTTTTTTTTAATTTAGGAAAATCTTCAATACAGGCGCATTTAATGAACGAAAAACGTATGTTAAGAATTACGAGCAGATTTCGAAAATGTAATAATATTTACAAAAGTAATTGCAGATGGCACTCAACCGCCATTTTAAAAATTTTAGCTGTAATTTTTCCATAAAAATCTAGGTTTTCATTTTCTGTTTAGGCCCTCCAAATTTCGTTGTGAAATACCAGGTAGTTCAAAAATTAGTAGGGGGGAACGGACTTTAGATGGCACGGTTTAATACCAAAACATGTAGTGGCGTTATACACCTTACTTGTATAGCAAAATGTTCAATTTCGAATAAACCCGTCTGAAAAATAATCAATAACACATTTCACTATTTGAGAATGAAATCTACAAGTAAATAAATTCAATAACTCAAGAAACACTGTAAATAAACTACCTATAGAGTATCTGGATAATTGTATGCATTTTGAGATTTAATGTAATTTGCTATGATATTTATCCGTATATGTTACGTTCATATTTGAATTTCATTTGCATAAATGTTCAATAATTGGGTTTTACTGTTAGATAATAAATGTTATTACTATGTTGTTTAGTTGCAGTTCAACATGTCGTCAGACTACTCAAACTTTTAACGGACAATCAGTTTGTATCGTTGAAAAACTCACTAGAAAGCATAGGCGGTGAAATTATTTCATTAAGGTTATCTCGCGGGACAGGCGAAGGCGAAAACTTTGGCGGCATTATAGTTGATGTGGACGTGGAATGGACAAAAAAAGACAGCACACCTATATCAAATTTCACAGTAAAAGTTATTCCGAGAAGTAAATATTACTATCATTAATACCTCTAAAAGCTTGTTATGAAAGAGAAATATATATCTACTCGGAAGTATTTCCAGAGTTTAGACATTTTCAAAACGAAAGAAAAGTACGTACGGTTTTTAAATCGTATCCGTCGTTCTATAAAATATTACCCGCGTTTCAAGAAATGTTGATGTTTCAAAATTTAAGAAAATTTGGATTTAGACATATACCCTATCAACAACCCTTAGACTATCATCACATAGTTATAGTAATTAAAGAGTACGCACGCCTACATGCATTAAGTCTGGCAATACGTGATCAGAAACCACAATTATTTGAAACATTAACTAAACATGCGGGTAATCACTTTGTAGACTTTGCGAAGGAAGGGATAAGAACAACTTCTTTACATAGAATTGAAAATGGTTTAAAAGCTCTAAATCCAGTTGAAGATAAATCAGTTTATGAAAAGTTTTCATATTATTTTAAGAATATGATTCCGATATACTATAAATTGCTTAACGAAGTAAATAAATACGCAGTAATAAGTCATATAGATACTGGAGTTATGAATTTACTATTTAAATACAAAGTATGTAGCTTTATTTCATTAAGATCAAAATTAATCAATTTGTTTTAGGATAGAACCGACATTCCCACGGATGTTTGTATTCTGGATTGGCAACAGTCACGTTTGGCATCTCCAGCTATTGATCTGTCATCGTTTCTTTTTCAGTTACAGATAAAACTATGAGAATGAGTTACCATGACCTAATCGTGGAATATTACAAAACCTTATCTTTATTTCTAAAAGAACTTGGATCCGACGCTGAGAAATTGCTACCTTTTCAAATCTTACAAAACGAACTGAAAACGTATGGCATAATTAGTCTACATTTCGCTATTTTGTTAATATACGCTTATACATCTTCAAAAATTCCAAACGTTTTAGAAGATAGCTGTCACAGTGAGGGATTTTCGTACTTGTATGAATTAGAATATCGATCAGAATTTGATAAAAGGGTTAGAGATCTAATAATTGATTTTGATAACTTTGGTTATAATTTTTCCTAGCCAGAATTAAACAAAAAACTAAAAATGTTGGCAAACATGTATGTTAACATTGTAATATCTGTAGTGATAACATTATTTCAGTATTATAGGTAAATGTGCTCTTTTTAATTTGGAAATATAATATTGCATGTACGATTGGCATTAAGAACATCTCAACACGTTACTAAGAATCTACTTGAATTATTGGTTCCTGTTGTAAATTTCATAAATCGTAAACTTTGGAAATTTAATAAAGCTGCATTCTTCTATTGCAATTATATGACTATTGCTATTTAATATTTCAAACAGTAACTATTAATTATAAAATCAATTATGTACTAATCGTGCGATTAACATTAGCGTAACATTAATGTAAAGTTAACACAATATCCTATTAACAATAACCCATAAAGGCTTCTATCGAATGAAATTAAAACTCCTCATAGCACAGTTAGAGCTTGATACTTATAAATTTAACTATGTGTTTGATTTTGGGGAAGCGGATCCTGGCGCCCTTATCTCTACCGAAATTTTCTTAAGCCCGACCCGAACCGGCTATTTCTTCGATCAGCAGGTGAGTGGCGACCTTTCTCTCCCCCTTTCTTTTTTCCCTCCGCTTCAGGTTTCTGCATGTAACAAGCTAACCAGAGGTCATTGGTTAAAAATAATTTAATTTAAATTTAAAAAAATTTAATTTTATAAATCGTAATGTTTCTAGAACTTTCCAAATCTGTTGTCGATCAAGCTAAATGAATAACTACTGAATTTATCTAGGTGTTATTCCAATTCAAGAATTTGTTTAAATCATGTGTTTATCAAAATTTGCAATATATGGAGTGTTTTTCACGTATACTTTAACAGTCAGTATCTCAAGATCTATACGTTTATGAATCTATTTTCTCGTACGATGGGAGTAAAGTCAAGTTTTTTTTTTAATAGACAATATACTTAATTTCATCATTCGATTGAAAAGGATTTTTTCTGACAAAAACGTTTAAAAGTTTAAAAATGCATTGAAAAATTATAACTGCAAATTTAAATATCTATTGAGCATAACTACGTTAATAAATAAAAACAAATGTAACAGCTCACTATCGACAAAACTGTTCAGTAACTGTTTATGTAATTATTAGCAGTAGAATTAATGTTTGCAACGCTTATTTTTAATTATAAGTAAGAGAAGAAGAAAAGCAACGTGTTTCTTCTGGTGAGTTGCTCGAGCTTTCTACTCTTCTTCAGCCACAGCAATGGATTCCTAGCATACATATATACCATTATGTACATATGCATAATGGGATGAAAGATGGATGCGATCAGGATAGGATCGGTTGAAATGGAAGATACTACCTCAGTAGTCGCACATGATGTGCGTATTCACAGTGATCATGCCGCCATATTTGTATGAGGAAAACACTCTGAAAAAATCTATAGAAACCAATTCTAAAGGATAAGGTCAACTTACTGATTTAAACGTAGGCATGGCAATTCGAAAAAAAAAAGATATATTGGATTGAAATCTACTTGAAGTAAGTATGTCATAGCCACCTGCCTAAAATGAGTAGTTATTGAGATACTAACTGTACAAGGTTAGAAGAATGGTTAAGTTAGTTCCAAGCTTGAGAATCTATTCCGCGAAAAGAACAAAAATAATCAACAGCTTATCAAGTATTCTTCAAGTGTAAAGATAATGGTAAGAACTGGAAAATATTTGTGTGGAATCTGCTTGTATGTACTCGTATATACGGTTTAAGTATAAAAGTATTGACTCGAACTCAGCATAAGGGTGAATCAATAATCAATAGCTTATCAAGTATTCTTCAAGTGTAAAGATAATGGTAAGAGCTGGAAAATATTTGTGTGGAATCTGCTTGTATGTACTCGTATATACGGTTTAAGCATAAAAGTATTGACTCGAACTCAGCATAAGGGTGAATCTAAAAGCATTAGAAACCTTATCATGTAAGATAGATGACATAGAATGTTGGTTAGATTCGCGACAGGAAAGCGTTTTGGTTGTATCGAAAATGTATGTGGAAAAATGAAGGAAAAGGTTGAACAAAGTGAAAACGTCCAGAAATAAGGTAGCAAATCTGGTAGTTAACGATGTAAGAATCAGGTATGCTGAATCTTTGGTATGTCAAATAACGACTGTGAGTGAGTGGTAAAGGAGAATGCGAATTTGTAAAAAAAAGGTATTATTAGAGAAGCGTACATACAGATTCCGAATGAAACAAGCCAACGGGGAGGTAAGGGGGCTAAGTGACATTGAGAACGAAAGAAGACGAGGAATTTAGTGCGAGTTTGAAGATAGTATTTAATATATTATATATATTATAATACACTGAGGATGATGTTGAACTGTGAAAACCTTTGAAACACGTAGATGCTGGTGACTCGCCAAATAGTGAAATATCGATCTGTAAATCCTAGGGAAAGGTTATTGAATAATTTATTGCACGCACTACGGATGGAAAAGTATCGATTGATTGGAAAAGGTGATTACTGTTCCGCTTTATAAAAATAACGGGAGTGAGATTGACTGCAAAACCCAACTACCTGGTATGGAACAACACACTACCTTCCAACCTACAAAGTGGAAATTAAAAGAAATGGAACAATACATTTGTTTTAGGATAACTATGTAACACCTTATTAACGCCATTATAATTAGAATCGACAACATTATAAAAAAGAATTACAGTACTCTATGTCAGATAAATGTTTAAACCTTCAAGTATAACAAATAAAAAATTGGGGATTTGATTGTTATATTACAAGAGGTAAATTGCACAACGGTCTAGCTCAATGCGGTACAAACCTAGAAAACTTACTATAATTAAGAACTCATTAATTTTCAGATGTGAGGCATGCAGAGATATTCGTAGGTATAACCAGTAATGCATTTGTTTCTTAGACGCCACTCAATTTAAACGTTTAATAATTAAAATACAATAAAAATTGAGAAAGTTGTACCTTATTAACATATGTAATCTAAATAACAATATCCAATTGTAGTTATACGTATATGTAGTTATAGGTAAAACATAATGTCTGAATAATTTCGGTATAAAATAACTCAGATACTTTTCGTAACGATTTACGATTTTAAATAATTACTAAATCAACACAACTATATGAGCTTATCACCTACTTTTACTTAAAATTCAAAATGTAATATGATCAACACAGTATTCAATCATAAAACGTACTGACCTATGTCAATACATTACAGTACGATAGGTTATGAACTCAAATGTTTCTATCTTAGAACAAAAATCAACTATTCTTTTATAACCGTATCAAAACAATACTACACTGATTTGTTATTTATTTAAACCGCACTAAAAGGATAAGTATTTACTTGTACAAAATAGATATACCAATCTCTTCTTAAAACGAACTGTAGCTTGAGAATTTTCATTTCCATTTGCAAAACAAACATACGATAATGTAAAAGTAATTTCCATTTGTATTCAACGTACAAATAAACGAACTGTAGCATATACTAACGTAAGGTAATTTTCATAAAATCCACCTACAATAATTGAAATGTAGATTAAACAACTAACGCAAATTCGAACGACTAAAGCGGCAGATATTGAAGACAAATACAGAATTTATACATATATATATATATATATATATATATATATATATATGAAAGGAAAAAGAAATTATTAAAGATACTAATGTAATGTAAATATATTTATGAATAATAATGCAAATTTCGAAACTTACTTAAGGTAACGATAGCTAAAAATTGAATACAAATTAGGGTAACAATAGCCAAGAATTGGCACGTTACACATGTCAGATGGAGGTTGAAAGACATCTCGATGCTAACTTAACATGTTTAGTGTGGAGCAGTATAAAACCTTCCAACCTACAAGGTGGAAATTGAAGTAAATGGTGCAATTCTAATAATAATAATTTGGGATTATTAAGCAACCTTCTTTTAATACGTTTATAACGAAAATAGACAACACTTAAAACTTCATATCAGATAGAGGTTAATATATCTATAATACAGATTAATCATTTTCAATATATCTGATTAATTTTTAATGCATTTTGACTTGGTATAAAAAAGTTATGTGAAATTACAAAATATGTCATCATACTTTCCTATAATATTAATCATTATATGGATAATGACAAAATTTAAACAAACCTTTAATTTCACACTAAGAATTTGTTTAGCCAAATTACGCCTCACATCATAGGATTACATAGATCACAATTAATCGATACGATCAAGATCTATATGTAGGTATTTTGTATCTTTGAAATATTCAGTCGTTTCAGAAATGTTTCATAAAAATCAAAAACTCAATAAACTGCCGTCAGGTTCCTCCCAATAAATTATCTCAAAGAATAATATATATATATATATATATATATATATATATATATATATATATATTTATTAAGTTTCACAATAGTATTATTAATAAAACATTATTGAACAATTGTGTTTATTACAAAATATACAATATTCAATTTTACCATATATAAAAGGAATCACTGATAAAATCGCTAAAATTAAACATGAATTTAGATTTTAAACCTTATTACCTTACACCAATTTTGAAGAATGAAAGAAATTTGTAATGAAAATCAAGGAGTATGAGATACCTTAACTACAAGTTATATTACAAACAAAGAAATTACATGGATAATGAACACAAACTGGCCATCAAACAACAAAATTTCGTCATCTTTGGCTAATCATTATTTAGATACTGGACACGAAATTAAAAAAAATATTGATTCTTTTTTATATAATTTACACCATTACTAGAAAGCCATTGAAATTAGAAGAGGCCTAATTTAACAAACGTGATGATAGTTCTAGGATACCGCATATTTGGAAGAACCTTATTAAACAAAATTCAAAATTACCAATAACTCAAAATCTTAACATCTAATATTACATCTATCATCTAAATCCTGATAAAGATTCTGTTAACATTCCGGCATCTAATAAATTCCAATTGTCATACCTTGGATCTGCAAATCAAGCAGAACTCGTTCATCAAAATTATTATAATTGATTAGATAGCTTGTTTTATTTCATTAAAATATCATTTTGACAACATAGTAAGTCCCAAACGTTGAATATTGTATATTTTCACGTTAATAAACAAATTGTTCGAATAATGTCTTTATTAATATATATATATATATATATATATATATATATATATATATATATATATATATATATACCCTGTAAATCAAGCAGGGCCCCTGTAGCTTTTGAACGAGTCGTTGATTTTGTTCAAATTTGGTTTTATATTAGTGCCAGTTTGGGATTTTAAAAAAAATCGCCGACTTTTTCAAAAATGGCGCAAAAGCTGAAAATTTAAATGAACATCCTGTATATTTTTACGTATTTGGATTCTAGGGCTTCAAATACGTACAGTTCAAATTTCAACTCAGGGTCCATTTTAATTTTGTTTTTTTAAATATTTCTTTAATTTTAGATCATCATAGATTATAGATTTTATAGATAATTGACGTATAATTACCCCCACAATATTATTTTCCTAATAATTAATTTTTGTGAAGTTTGTTAACGATCAAATGTAAAAATTACGGTTTTTTAACTAAAACTAACTGTTCCCAATAGAAACGTACATGGGCCACCCTGTATATTAAATATCTCTTTCAAGTACTGGTAAAACGATATGTGTGGTAAATTCCTTAGTTCCTAAATAAAGTAGTAAATTTTAATTTTCCAGTTTTTATTAACACGACATGCTATTGAAGTAGACTCTGTAAAAGCAAAATGTCGTTTGAGTTGAGATTTGGCAGATGAACTCTATGCATTTGAAGCCGTAGAATCCAAACATGTGAAAGCATAGAGGTTGTTCCAATTAAATTTCAGCTTTTGCGTTTTTTCCGGTGAAACCGGAAGTTGGTCATATTTTTTTTTATGCAAAAAAATTCCCAACTGGCTCTAATATAAAGCATCAAAGCTTGAACAAAGTCTAACGACCCGTTCAAAAGTTACAGGGGTTATTTGATTTACACTGATATATATATATATATATATATATATATATATATATATATATATATATATATATATATATATATATATATATATATATATACAGTTAGTATAAAATATAATGAATATTGAAACGGTTAAATGGAATGGAATTGCGCATTTATCTGCCAAATAAGATGTCGTGTGGAAAATACACACGACCTTCCTACCTGGACGAAAAGAAAATTATAGGAAATGAAATAATGCATTTTTAGAGTAATTCTGCAACTACTTTTGTAATACGTTCATAATGAGAATAGGTAGTATTATAAAAACAACCATTATAATCCATGCGGGATGGCCGATCTCGGCGAAACTTTGTCAAACGTAGTAAGATGAGGTACTAAATCTATTTAGTGATAGCGAAAAAAATATCTATTGCATAACCTCTTATAGCAATATGTGCATATGTAGGTAATAGGGTAAGAATTATCAAGGGCATAAGTTTAAGGTGTATGTATGGTACAAGACTTACATTTTTTGTACGTTTGATATCTGAGGAAGCATGAATAAGTTAGAAATAACCGTTCTGCGACTGATAATTTAAGTTACGTAAATGCCTCGTCTTTATAAAGAAGTCTCTTTTTTGTCGCGTTTCTGACGTTTCATTGTTTAGGTGGAGTTAATCAAATTTTAAAAGGTACGAAAAGCATAGCGCGATCTTCAGATAAGGTACAATAGGGTGACATGAAAAGTTCTACAATTTGCGATACTTTTCTACCACTTTTGTCGACTTAAATAAATTACGCGCAATCTCGCTTATGAGATCGCGATGTATCAAGTCCAGCGCAGAAATAATTTGCTTACAATTGTTAATAGATAACTATTTTTAAATAAATAACAGTCATAGTGTAGTGTGAACAGCAAAAAGCTTGAAAATGCAAAAAGAAAAGTGTAGATTTACTAGAGATTTGGAAATTGAATGTTTATTTGTTAAAAAGACAACCTCAGGTAGTGATGTATTGTGCCTGAAATGTTGGGCACAGTTTTCACTTGCACATGGTGGAAAGGTGGATATTTTTCAACACATATCGACACTTACGCATAAAAAGGCAGATATTGTTGCTTCTAGTAGTAGCAAATGAAGAACAAAAGCTAGCTGCGTTTGAACCTATTTGGTCATACCACAACGTGATCCACAATAAGTCCTTTCGTTCTATAGATGCATTAGTAAACCAATAAAAGGTTGCTTCCAAAAAAAATTTAATATTTTAAAGAATCATTATGATTCATACAAAATAATCTTGGTCAATTTTGTACAATCTATACCGATTGCTCAAATCACGGAAGCGTAAAAATTTGTCCTATACGCGTAAGATATTTTATGAGAGACAAGGGCATTCAAGTAAAACTTTTGTAAGGTCACGGTCTTCCAGATGAAACTTCATACATTATAGTGGAGTACACTAGTATTATTATGACAGTTGACAAATAAGAATTAACAACAAAGAAAATGGCAATGTGTGTTGGCTACACAAAATGCAATCGTGAAGAAGCGACAAAGCATGGCCACAATAACGTCTTTCATAGAGTTCAGCAGTTACTTAAAAGACCTTTAGTTAGGGTGAACTGCGCTGCTCATATCCTGCTTACCTATTGGCATCGAAGCTATTATTCCGAAAATCTATGACTATTTCTAGATTTATACTGTTTGAGTTGAATAATTAAAAGAATTGTGTGAGTTTGTTATTGTTCAATACCAAAAACTGTTGGAATATAGTAAAATTATATGGTTAGCGTTGTTACCTTTGGTAGAAAGAATACTAAAATTGATCATACCGTTACAGAGTTATTTTTTCTGTCAAGAAAATGTCGCACGTTGATTTTAATAGTTTTAAAGACAATTTTTTTGAAGTTGGGCTATGGTTTACTCACAGGCTTCTATATTTCATAAATGTGTGGTGCAAGTGGAATCTGAAAAGCCTTCAATGGTAGAAGTATCCATTGTTCTATCAAATTTAAAGCAATAATTAGTTGAACGGAAACAGAAGTCTCTTTGCTAAATCAAGTTAATACAATGCCAGTAGCTTTGGTAAATGAAGGAGAAGACCTAGCCGTAACTCAACCTAAAACGTCAGTGACCATGTTATATTCTACTTTTATAGTCTAGTTGGATAAATGGACCCAACGCTTTGAAGATTTGCAAGCGTTTCCTTGACTCTAGGTAAAAAAACCTCTATGATCAGATGTTGGAAACTCATTAACTGTTTTTCAGCAACAACACCCTGATATTCATTAAATCAAATGAAAGTTTTTGATGAAACTGTGTGGATTAAACAATATAAAACCAGTCAAAAAATGAAAGAGTGGAAAGAAGTTCCTGTTTCTATTAACAATCAATGGGTCGAGTTTTTTAACCACTTCAAGACTGAAGATATACCACACAATAGCATATTCAAAATTAACAAAATGACAAAACAAAATTTTGAAATGTATTGCCTTCAATTTTTTAAGTAGCTCCAAGATCGCCCAGATATTTTATGAATGGTGCATTCATTCTATGAAAACATACACTAAGGAGTAACGTTTCGCTGGCCATTCTATTAACTGTACTTTTAAAAACAACATAAATGACTAAATAAATTTTTTGCACTATTGCACTAAAAAATGGGGCGCCTGAAATCCTATCATAAACAACCCTACATTTGTCAGTTAGATTAGAGACCACACAAACACTTATAATGTTGTAACTAATTTAAAATAAATTTCTCCCTCTCCTTCCCTTACTGAGGAGTTTTTGGTACCCTTCAGACTCTTCGGGTGATGCGTTCATGTCCCTTATTTCCTTTTTACATAAATGGTCACGTTAGGTAAAATCATAAGGGTTTGAAAGGTTATGAAAGCTGTTTTGCAATTTACCATATAGGGCCAGTTGTATAAAGTTGGGTTAAGTCTGGATTATTTTAATCCCGGAATTACGAAATATGATTCACGTATACATCTGTCACATCAATCTGTGAAAAATCTGCAATACGTGCTTCTTAATCTGCCGAATTAAGTAAGCTTGTGCAACCGGCTGAATGTGCTATTAATATCAAATTAATAATGAATACAAAATATTTATATTATTTTAATAAAGACAAAATACTCTTTGTGTTCGATTAGTTATTGTTACTAGGATTCATAATTCCTTCAAAATAATCAATACTTTAACAAACAAAATACACCCACGTACCACACAAAAATAAAAAAACACCAAACGCATTTCAATAGCTAAGCTATCATCATCAGCAGTCGACCGCGGATGATGATAGCTTAGCTCTGCTAAACACCTTACTAAATATGTTTTCAACAGTAATAATAATAAAAATAAATAAGTAATTTATTTAATCCAAAATGACACATAATGTCAATCTTACTCTACTAAAATCTTCTAATTCGCCACATTATCTATCTTTTACATAAACGTTTATACTAATTGTAAAAAGTTTCTACATAAATTCTTAACGACAGAGTCATTCCTCAATGCGTCAGCTTCGATAAAATTCCCCCAAAAACAATCAAACTCAAAGGTCAATAGTTTTAATAACGATATTCTACAGTAATCTTTTTTAAATATATGTTTACTTCAATTTAATTAAAATCACTTATTTAAATAACCAAATAACCAAAAAACTGAAAGACGACTACTTAGGCAATACAAGTTTACTATACAAAACACAAAATTGTGGTATTTGAAAATAATGTCTTCTCTGGTAATTAAAATTTATGTCCCATGTGCTCACATCGAGTAAATGGGTTAACTACTACTGCACACCTTTATTTCTCAATAATGTGATATTCAACATTAACCCTTCAACAGCTAGCGTTACTTATAAGTAACTCTAACGGAACAACGCAAAAGCCGGCAACAGCGCATTGTTATTATTGTGAATGATACAAGTATTCGTTAGTTTGTTGTTGAAAGCTGAAATCAACACAGTGAATTTATTTTACCACCCAGTGCAATAAAATTTTGTAAATTAGGTGCTAAAATCTAGTGTAAAGTTTAGAGCGGTGAAAATGGACCTTCAACTAGAGTAAGTAATGTCTATCTTTTGCTTTTAGGTTGTTGGGATATATTTTTAAATTTTACTAGTAATATAGTCTGCCTTGCATGTTGTAGTTAGTTTTCATAAAATATATTGTAATTTTTTATATAAGGCTCTAAATGAGTGTTACTTTTAGGTAACGCTATGGCTATGATATACAAAATTATGAAATCCATGTTTTTTTATTCTAGACGTGGATTTACTTTAGAAGCGATTCAAATACATACAATGATGATATTGATGTGCACGAAATATATATTGAGCCTCCTGATGCAAACATATTGACAGATGAAGATTCGGGCGAGGAAGATGGTGGCGAGTTTTAGATAATCTTAGCGGTCGTCAATTATTGAAAGCTGAGTTAGTGCTTGAAGCGCAGTTACTGTTCCTGATGAACGAACCAAAAGAAATTTTAGTGCATCCCCTGATGGTTCTGACGCAATGATGTGTTTTGCGTCCAGGACTGGAAAAGATATCATGGATCCAGGGCGATTTTGAGGAAAAACAAGATCATTTTCTGAACTGATTATAGTAGATATGAAATAATGAGTTATTTGGACATAGTTGAAGCATTTTAGATGACGAAGTAATTGGATTGCTTGTTGAACAGTCCAATAAATATGCGCTTTTCTGTAACCAACCAAATCCAAATATATCCAACGAAGAAATGAAATGTGGGATCGCAATTTTAATCGTTACAGGCTATAATGAGTTGCCAGGACGAGATTTTTACTGGGATTCTAAGATGGACATGAAAACTCTATGGTCAGTGAGTCTATGAGAAGGACAGATTCCGTCAAATCATAAATATTTGCACTGTGCTGATAACTTGCAGCCTAACCTTCAGGACAAAATGTGAAGTTACGCCGCTAATGGATTTGCTAAAATCTAAATTTATTGAAAACTGGATTCCAGAACAAGAACTGGATTATGACGAATCTATGATTAAATATTTTGGAAAGCATTCGTGCAAACAGTTTATAAGAGCAAGCTCATAAGATTTGGGTACAAAATGTGGTGTCTCAATTCCGCCACTGGTTACTTGGTAAACTTCGATATGTACCAGGAAAAATCTAAGAGCAAACACGGTTTATGAAAATCATTTTGGAAAATGTGCTGCTCCATTGATGTGCATGATAGATGAGTTTCCCGAAAACATGAAGACGCTTCCTTTTAAATTCTACTTTGACAATCTTTTTACAAATTTCAATTTACTTTTAACCTAAAACAAAGAGGTTACGACATGGGAACGATGAAAACCGAGTACCAAAAAGTTGTAAATTACCGCAGAAGAGTCAGATTGCTAAAACTAAGAAACGGGAGAAATGGTTTCAAATATTGACAAAGAGGATGGAATTATTCTGGTAAAATGGATGAACAACGTAGTGACAGTGGCGTCTACATGTCATGGTATCAACCCAACGATTCAGGTGAAACGTTACTCTCAGGCTGAAAAGAAAATCGTCCAATTACCGCAACCTCGACTAATTGCCGAGTACAATCGCTGCATGGGCGGAACAGACGTGATGGATCAGCAATTGTCGAGGTACCGATTCAATCCGGCGTAAAAGTGGTGGTCCATTTTCATCTGGTCTAGATGTTTCCATAGCAAATGCGTGGTGCCTCTCCAAAAATGCAAGCATTAGCGCTTACAATTAAATTTCGAAGAGAAATTTCACAAGCATATCTCACTAAATTCGGGTTGCACCGAAATGGGAGACAGACAACTGCCAAATCCAGTGTAACTCTCAACAGAGTGTCCGACAATCTACTACTACTAAATGTGATGTGGGATTATGTTTACAATGTAATGTAATTTTTCATACGAAATAGTTATGTCGTCCTTGCTTTTGTGTGCCATAACCGGCTAGCGTTACTTATATGTAACACCAGTTTTTAACAAAAATATTAATTTTTCTATTAAAAAATTAATAAATACCTTGATAATGAACCATTTTTGATCTATTTACGGATAATCGACGATAACACTCGTTAAAAACTATAGAAAATTGAACAAGTGCGAAGCACTCGTTCAATTTTCATCGGATTTAACTCGAGCTATCACCCATGGTAATCATAACATTAGTTATATTATCCCCGATAATAGAGGTTAGATTAAAAAAAAAACGTTTTTCTCCAATCACCTAAATAATATAGTATTTATTTCCAAAAGTGGCTAATTTCGGGATTCTCCGGTGTCTCCTTGGTAAAAAAAGTAATTTTATTAACGTTGTATGAATGAAGTTCATGGGATGTTATTACTTCAAAAAATACAATTTCAAAATTTTCGCATGTTCGTCACAAACAACGTTTTATTCATAAATAAGTATTAATATTCAATTGTAAGCAAGTACAGCGTGATCCAGGTTGATTGTAGGGTTTGTAACTCCGCTATGGTCATATTGTAATCAAAAATGTATTACACTAGAAAGTGTAAGTTGTTTATCAAAACTTTCATCCACTGGGGTCATGAGCGTGTGTAAATACGTATGTATAAACTGCTTCCTTCAGTTCTAGTCGTTTTATTTGTCTTTTGATTGTTCCTGTAATTCACCTAAAACCTGTCTTTTTCAAGACAAAAGCTGCACATTCTTGATTGATTTATCTGATAAGTAAATAAATTCAGAATAAAAGTAAGGTGCGAATAATTCTTGGGTTATAATTGTTAGTGTCATGTTTTCGGATGAACACAATAAGCTTATCTTGGAGGTTTATTTTCGGTCTGAGCAACGAGATGAAGGTGGTGTCTGGAAATATTCGCAAGTTTGTTGCTTCGAGGAATTCCAACAACGGTTCGCCAACATTGACGTTACCTACAAAACATTCACACAGCATATTCGTCGAATTGTTCAACGTTTTCGTGACATCGCTCCGTATCCAAAGGTAAGTCTCCTGGCTTAGAAGATATTCGGAAGCGATTGGAAGCTAGTCCCAATAAATCTTTAAGACGATTGTCTGTTCAAAGGGGTAATTGAGTAGAATTTATTTTTATTACTAAATGTTGATTATTCATTAAATGTAATTGTAGGGGTTTCGTATGATACATGCCAGATGACTTGTAAAGAACTGAAAATGAGCCCGCAAAATGTCTGTATTACAAGAATTAGTGCTAACTGGTTTTGAAAAGCGTCGAACGTACTGTACTTGGTTTAAGAAAATCTCAGTAACAATGAAGTTTTGGATATAACATTTTTCAGTGACGAGGCATGGTTTCATCTAAGTGGCTATATAAATTCCTAAAATTACCGAACCTGATCAACTGAAAATCCATGTATTTATTGAAACTTCATTACATATAGCTAAAACTGGAGTTTTGATTGCCAAGTTGAGAAGGCGAATAATTGAACCAATTAATTCTAAGATCCTTTATTGAACAACTGCACGACGACGAGCTTCAAAATGGGTATTTCCAGCAAGATTCCGCAACATCTCACACGGCTCGTACAACGTTGGTATATTTATCTCAATTTTTCGGTGACAGAATAATAATCAAAAATCGATGGGCTCCACGATCTCCCTGATTGACTGCGCTCGACTGCTTTCTCTTTGGTCATCTTAAAAATGTTGTGTATGCAAATCGTTTGCATACGGTTGAGGAGTTACAAAATGCCATAGTGAACGCCGTGTATGCAATAACTCCACAACATTTAGCAGCCGTCTTCGAGAATATTAAACGTAGAGTAAATTTATGCTTAGAAAATAATGGGCATTTTCATCACCTATTATAAGCTTTCGGAGACTATAATCTGTGTCCATCATCAGTCAAATTAAAACTAAATTGAAATAAAAACATTCCATTTACTTATTGGCATTTTTAATAATGGAAGTACACTTTTCTTATACTAGTCTTGAGTGGCTTCCCTGACTTTAACTCCTTCCTGTCGGAGCACCATCGCTCCAACTCTTGTTCTCTTCAGGCTCTCAGCGAAAGCTTAGAGACCTCTTCCTTTTCTCTCTACTCTTCCCAGGACATGCGCCGTCAAAAGCGTATATGGATGTGGCTAGCCCGGGATGTCCTAGCTGGGGGTGGCTGAGCGCTAGCCGTCTCCTAATACCGCAACCGCGAACTGTACCTCAGCGACTCTAGCAGGGCTTGGCTAGGGAACGTCGTACAGGTAGCGGTCGGTGGTCTTGGCTTTACCGCCCGGACTGCGAGGAAGGTAACCTCTATAAAAAATCCCCTAATCCCAAGGTCGTTTGGCAGTTTTTGGTGCTGAAGGTATTGCGCAAGGGAAGCCTGAGCGTGCCCAGGGGGAAGCCTGGTCTCTAGCGTTGAAACGCCTGTCGGGAGAGAGGCGCCCTCCACAGTATAAACGGCTTGCTATAGTATGGGTGCACTGCTGTAGTTGACCTTCTCTTCATCCCAACTCGTGGGATCACTATGAGCTTTTCAAATCCACGTTTAAAGGCTTCGGTAGACCCTTTCCAAAAATCCGCCGAAGAGGAGTCCACCTCTCAAATCATGGATGTTGGTGCAGGTCCAGCAAAAAAAACTGTTATCAAAACGAGTCAAGAAAAGGTACCCCGATTCTTGGTCATCAAAAGGAAAGGAAATGAACAACTTTTTGATAAGGTCAGCCCGTTTGCTATTAGTAAAGTTATATATGGGCAGTTTGGTACGGTGAAAATGGTGAGGAAAACTAAAGAAGGTCTCTTAATAGAATCTACGTCCATTAACCAAGCAAAACGCATATTACAAAGTAGTACATTCTTAGGTTACGATATTGAAGTAGTTCCTCATAAAACACTGAACATCTCTAAGGGTGTAATCTATTGTCAAGACCTGTTGAATTGTTCTGCTAATGAGGTTTGTGAAGAACTACACTCGCAGGGAGTAGTTGAAGTTCGCAGACTAAAATCAAAGAAAGATGGAATATTACGAGACAGTCCTGTGCATGTGCTTACTTTTAATTCTCCCAACCTTCCCAAAACAATCAAAGTAGCTTTCTATTCACTGAACGTACGCTTATATATACCTCCGCCTCTTAGATGTTTTAACTGCCAACACTTTGGTCACACCTCTCTAAATTGTCAACAACCACAAGTATGTGTTTGTGGCAAGAAATTGCATGAAGGTAGCAGATGCGAAGATCCTCTAACATGTGTCAATTGCAACGGCCCCCACTCAGCCAGATCCAGTCAATGCCCGAAATTTAAAACTGAAGCGGCAATACAAGAGTTAAAGGTTAGGGAGAAAATTACATATGCAGAAGCCAAGAAAAGAGTTATAATACCAACACCCACGTTAGGAGTCAGTTATGCAACCGCTACCAGAGAAAAACAACCAATGTTGGATGTCCCATCATTGGCAAAAGAGTTGATTCCTCTAATGGTAGAAGCTATAAAACCACTACTGTTAAAAAATACAGATAATATAGATGAACCTCGTATTACGTTACAAGTCCCAATCTTTGTAGCACCATATAAACGTCCTGAAACTCCCCAATCAGAAAGCCTATCGAATGTTAGAAAAAGAGGTGCCGAGGAAATCTACTCTTCCAGAGATGGAGGTGACTCTCAATCGTCCTTAACGAGCAAAGAGAGAGAACATCTCCGCAAAAGAGGAAAAGGGTGGCCGAAGGGAAAACCCCGGAAACCACCTAAATAGATCTAGTCATCAATCTTAGATTGAAGTGATAACCTAACTGTGATAATTATCTTTATTTATCTAGTCATTTTATCATCTTGTTTGTCTAGTCATTTCTATATTTATTTATTTAGTCAATGTATCGTTTTATTTGTCTAGTCATTTATTTTTCTGTTTTACCTATACAATATTTGTGTGTATCCCTTAGAGTTGTTGATATGCTTACTAATCCTAAAACATAAAATGGATACCTTTATTTTGCAGTGGAACTGTAATGGTATAATTAATCGATACTGCAATTTAAAATTATTAATGGATCTTTCCCCATTATTTATTTGTCTACAAGAGACGCATTTAAGGCAGACCAACCTTATGCACTTAAAAGTTTTCAATTTATAGAAAGGACTTTTTACATCACGCCGCGCCTGTGGAGGCGTTGCAATACTTGTTAGAAACGGTGTCAGAGCAACTACCATAAACCTAGAATCTCCTCTTCAAGCAGTCGCAATTGTACTACCTATCCCATAGAGATTACTATTTGCAATGTCTACCTACCTGAATTTAACTGGGAATTACAGGATTTAACTCAACTAATCAGGCAGTTACCCTCACCTTTCATCCTTCTAGGTGACTTTAATGCAAATAGTGATCTATGGGGGTCTGGCAGGAGAGATACGAGAGGCCGCTTACTTGAAACCTTAATTGAAAGAGAAGAATTATTTTTACTAAATATCAGTAACTCACCTTACAGCTCGAGGAGGAGGTTTCTCAGCTGTGGATTTAACGTTGGTCACTCCGGCTGTAGCCCACGGCTTGCCTGGAAAACTTCGGACCACCTTCACGACAGCGACCATTTTCCCATCGTTATCTCACACTACCAGAACGGCGAACATGAATCCTTTCCTAGAAGATGGATTACAAACAGAGCAAATTGGTTCCTTTATAAAGAAACTCTGCCACCTAACCTTACACCACTGTCCGTAGAAGCTGACATTTCTTTGCTAAGCTCTACTATTCTAAATGCAGCCTTTAAGTCCGTCCCAGAAAGTAGAGGAAAAATAGGTAAGTTTGGAGTACCTTGGTGGTGCGACAAAGTAGTATCTGCAATAAAAGAAAAAAAAACAGACGTTTAATCGATTCTACAAAGATCCAACACTGGGGAATCTAATTCACTTTAAAAAGATGAGAGCTGTCGCTCGACGAGTAACACTTGAGAGCAAAAGGGAATCATGGAAACAGTATGTAAATACCCTTACTCCAAACTCATCAACTACCGAAGCCTGGAGAAAAGTTAAGGCCATAAGTGGCACAGGACAATGGACAACCATTACACAACTCCTTGTAGAAGACTCATCAATAACCTTGACACCTGATATCTGTGAAACAATGACCACTCAATTTGAATCCGCTAGCAGAATCGACAACTATGATAGATCCTTTCTGCTAACGAAAACGCAGAGGGAAATTGAGATAGATTTTGCCACAGATCAAGTGTCAGAGTATAACTTACCATTTTCTATGTCTGAATTAAATCATGCGCTAAAAGGCATAAAATCATCTGCTGTGGGCTCCGACAACATCAACAATGAATTTATAAAACACCTAAACGTTGGACTTAAAGCTTTTCTTTTAAACATATACCATCAAGTATGGGCAGAGGGTAAATACCCCAATGTATGGAGGGAAGTAACGGTAATCCCGATACTAAAGGAAAGCAAAGATCCAACGAACCCTAATAGTTATAGGCCAATTAGCCTTACCTTCTGCTTTAGCAAAATTTTTGAAAAAATGATAAACTTAAGATTAGTATAAGTTCTCGAAAGCAGGAATTTACTTACGCCATATCAGTATGGTTTCCGTAAAGCAAGAGAGAACGCTATACAGAACGCATATAAGGAAATATCACACTTGGTAGCAGTTTTTTTCGATATCCAAAAAGCCTATGACATGACCTGGAGATATGGCATATTAGAAAATCTATATAGTTGGGGCTTACGTGGTAACCTTACGAGAGTCATCAAAGCTTTTCTCTCAGATCGCAGCTTCAGGGTAAGAATAGGGAATATCTTGTCGTCTTACCGTAACCTTGAAAACGGGGTACCACAAGGATCGACTTTCAGTGTCACCCTATTTGTAGTTGCCATTAACAATATACTGGCAAACCTGCCCCAAGAAATTGGAAGGTGTTTATATGTTGACGATTTATGTATATATGTTAAAGGGAAAACAGTACCTCAAGTAAATACTCTTCTGCAAATAGCAATAAACACCATCTCAAGAAATTTGGTTAGTGCGGGCTATAAACTTTCCCAGGAGAAAACTGGATGTGTCCATTTTTGCAGACTTAGACGCCCTCATGCAGACCCTAAAATCTACATAGGAGACACGCATAAAATGTGTACAAAATATTCGATTCCTGGGACTAATTTTTGATGCTGCAATGCGATGGCACTTACAAATAAATGATATCATACTGAAATGTCGTCGTGCGTTAAATGTAATACGATGTTTGGCCAACACGAAATGGGGTGCAGATCGAGAAACTCTCTTGAAAGTATATAAAGCGATGATCCTGAGTCGTATTGATTATGGATGCATAGTATACGCTTCCGCCAGAAAAAGTACTCTCGATCGCATCAATGCCATACATCACTCAGGAATCAGATATTGCACAGGCGGCTTCTACACTAGTCCAATTCAAAGCATTTATGTAGACGCTGGAGTCATTTCTCTCGCCAAAAGAAGAGAGCGAACGCTTCTTTGCTATTTAGCACAACGACAATCCCACCCATCGAATCCAAGCTACGACATCTTGTTTGAGACAAGGCAATCATATGAAGAACACCCGACAGCAACTAGACCAATGAGGATACGAGCATATGAGGTACTGGATAAATACCAAATAAGTCGATTACCTATTGTGGCAAAAGTTAATAATACAACAAATACAATTAATATAAATCAAATTGCTAACAAAATTGTAATATATACGATAGGAGTAAAAACTAATAAGGGTACCGGTAGTGCAATATATGTAGAAAACAATCCCCACTCTTAGTCTCTCCCTCCAGAAAGCTCAGAAAATATAGATGAAATGTATGCTATATATCAGGCACTACTGTATTGCTATACTTCCCGTCAATCAGCAAGATATCTAATTATAAATAAATCCAAAATAGCCATTCAACTCATTATGAACAGGTTTACAACACATCCCATGGCCCAACTGATTCTCTCACTCTTACAGGAAATATACACATCCCCAAAGCTAGTTACTTTTGTAGTAGTAACAGATTTCAATCAAATATTAAGTATGTGTGCAGCCTACGACGCAGCTGTTGGCGCAGCAGAAAAGGAAGGCCCAATAGACGCTAACTTACAAACGTATGATGAAACTGCGAAACGAATAATTAACATAGTAACTAAATCTTGGCAAATAGAATGGGATGAATCAAATGCAGCTCTTAGACGAATAAAAAAGTCAGTTATAGCCTGGAAAAATCCTAGAAATTTGTCCAGAGAGGAGCAAGTAATGCTGACAAGGCTGAGAATAGGGCACACTAAAATTACATCTGAACATTACCTGACGGGAAGCGATCCACCCAGATGTAATAGTTGTAACGTCCCTATATCGGTTACTCACCTGCTGATAGACTGCCCATTATTTAATATCGAACGAAAACATAACGGCCTCGAAAAGAACCTAGTACCATACTCAGCAATGACCCGGTGGAAATTAAAAAACTAATAGTATACCTCAGAGATACAAATTTGATAAATAAGATATAAAATCAAATAGTAAGCGCCAATGACCACAGATGTCGACGCGCAAGCAAAAAAAAAATAACATTGAGATGGAAGTAGTTCAACAATCAAGAAATACATGTGTCATCTAATTTTATTGTATTTATTGTTGATATATCTTTTGAATTTTCCGCCCAATCTGTAATACCCGTATATACACCACTAGGAATAGTTGGGATCACTAAATCAGATAAGTAGAGAATAGCTTTTTTGAAGTAAGCGTGTCATTTCAGTCAATCTGGATCACTGTATGTAAGGTTATTTACATGTTTTGAGTGAATATATTCTATGAACAGAAGTCGACATTTGCGGTCGGCGGTAGCAGCAACCATCATCACGTTATTTCACTTACATCTGTCACATTTGAATCAAATTTATAGAGGTCAAATCCAATGAATATTAACTAAAAACAGCACTGTAATTTTTTTATTTCACTAAAATGTAGAATAATACTCATTTTTTACAATTATTCGTACAAAAAGTACATTTTCGGCACTCAGAAGATTGCTGGAATCCACTTCGCGTCGTCCAGCAACTATCCTATTCCTGAAAATTGCCATTTTTGCAATAATGAAACAAATAAAGCGGGGTTCGCATTTGTGCACTTCCAAGCTGCATTTGATAGCGCGTTAGTTGCTGCATCTTTTTATGCGCGTGTAGGCTATTCAGATTACTGCAATTTTTTTTCATTACAAATATTACTACCTAGACCTAGAGGATTTTCTTTTTGCCAACCCTATTTCCCTCGATTGACATTTTTGTGTTTGGCAGGATATAGTATAGTATATAGTATAGTAGTAACATAAGCATAACCTAAATGTGAATTTGTTAATAAATTTACCCTCTAAGTCCAAATTTAACATGGATGTGGATGAAATCGCTCAGTTTTTGATAATTGGTGCATTTGTAACTATTATTATTAAATCGTTAGAGACGTTGGTGGGTAAGACCATGGATTGTGGAGCGTGAAATGAACAATCAAGGCAATTCTAATTTGTTACATAGTGATAGACAGAGAAAATCACAAAAATTTTATTAGAATAGATGGAGATACTTTCAATGGTCTATTGAAATTTATCAAAATAATATTCCGAAACAGGACACAAAATTAAGAAATGTAATTGCTGCCAGAGACAGGTTATCTGTAAAATTAAGCTACTTAGCTAGTGGCGAGACTTTTACTTTTCGTTCAGGATGCGACAATCAACAATTGCTGGAATAATTCCAGAAGTGTGCCCTGCAGTTTACCATAATTTAAAAAAATTAGTATATAAAGGTACTATTTTGGTCATAAGTAATTTCCCGGTGTAAGTGTAGGCAACCAATATCCCACTTCGCCGATGTCACCCGAAAATGTTTAGCTTGGAATTTTTACTATTATGTCTATATTTCCTTTGACTTGGGTATTAAAAGTTCAGTTTAATTTATTGAACCTAAACCTTAATTTATGTTTTGGAATATTTACGTTTCAACACATATTTGTATTTCCAAACATCTGTATACGTATTGAAATCACATTAGTGAATATAATCACTGACAAATTAATTCATTAATATCTCGATTAATTTCCTGAATTATTAATATTCTAATGAATTTATAATAATACATTAATGAATAAGTAATTAAAAATTATTATTAATTTTATTAAATACATAAATAAAATTTTACCTCGAGTAAGATTTGAACCTACGACCTGTGCTTTTCTAGAACCGCGCTAACCAACTGCGCCATCGAGATTCAAGCCCCAATCGACGTAAGTTTGAATTCATTAAGCGTGGTACAAAATAGATCGGCATTCGAGCAAAGTTTATTGTAGAGAAAACACATTTTATAAATAGGATCGTTTCTAAAATTATTTACATTTACTACTGGAAGGTAAAATAAATTTGAATCTCTTAGTTGCCGTAGAGGTACATTGAACATGATGAAATTTAAATTGCTTGGGTGATCTATTAGGTTAGTTAGCAGTTTAAAGAGATGTAGAAGTATATGTTTTATTCTGCGTGAATTCAAGGAAGGTACACCAAATTCCTTTAACAGCTCTAAGTATGGATAATTTCGAGCTGGGAATGGTTTATGTTTTATAAAGTACACATATTTTAAAAATTTTCTTTGTATTTTTTCGATACTGCTGACTAGGTACACATAAAATGGAGACCAGATCAGGCTAGCACATTCTAAATTAGGTCTGATTAAATTATAATATAATACAAGCAAACAATCAATATTAGTAAAATTGTTAGCATTGCGAATACTGAAGCCAATAAAGTTACTATCCAAGATGACCCCGAGGTCCTTAAAGGATGCGCTACGCCTAATCAAATCGTTATTTAATTTATAATTGTACTCCAGTGGTGTTTTCTTATTAGTAAATGATACTATTTCACATTTTTCTATATTAATGGTCAGTTTGTTTTAGTCACACCATTATATCATTAATAAACAGCGTAAATAATAGCGGCCCAAGTACAGATCCTTGAGGCACGCCACTACTCTGGGGGAACATCTCTGACTGATATCCATTATGTTGAACAAATTGGAACCGATTAGTCAGATAAGATGGTATAAAAGTAGTTGCATCTACAGAAAAATTAAATGTTTGTAGTTTTTTTATTAAAATGTCATGTTGTATGGTGTCAAATGCTTTGCTCAGATCTAGGTAGAGAACATCACATTGTGATCGTTTATTTAAACAGAAAGCAATAAAATGTGTGATAAAGCACAAATTTGTTGTGTTAGATCTACCTTTTATAAAACCATGCTGATGTACAGACAGAGACGTACTTACTTGATTGTAAATACTATCAAACAATATATATGCAAAAATCTTTGAAAAATTGCAAAGTATAGAAATTGGGCGATAATTTTTAATTTCACAGCGATCTGTGTTTTTAAATATAGGTTGCACTCTAGAAATTTTCCATAAATTAGGAAACACCGAGGTTTTTACAATTAGATTAAATATATAAACTAGAGAATCAGCTAAGATATAAATATACAAATATAATACAAGATTGACTGCATCCCTTCTCAATGGAAGCATTTTCGGGTGGCGTCGGCGAAGTGGGATGTGTGCGGGACATTACTTATGACCAAAACAGTACCTACAGCTAAAGTGAACAAAACTGATGTACAATTTACTACATAATTACTTATTTTTAGATGCCTACTACAAGCCAAACATGGTTAAAAATTGCAAATGAGTTTGAACAAGGTGAAACTTACCATATGTGTTAGGGGCATTAGATGTTAAACATGTTGTTTTAAAAGCCCCAGAAAATCAAGCGTCATCGTGTTTTAATTATAAGCACACACACAGCATCGTGTTGTTGGGTTTGGTACATGCCAATTATACATTTTTATACGTAGATTGAGCGAAACGGCTTTTGCTTTTCACCATATACCTACAAAACAGTATCGATTTGAAATAAAATAAACCCAGATTACTGTGTATCTCAAACAGTTTCTAATATCCCCATGTATATAGTTTTATTACGTGTATAGCTATTTAGTTAAAAATCCCTTTGAAGCTGTATGTTGAAGTTTTATACATGTTTAGTTTTGATCTCTTCTCTTTAATCTGCATATTTGTTTAAAATTTAACATGTCTAACTCACATTATGATAATTTTAATTGGTAGGTTGTGACCTACCAATTAAGAAAATAAAAAAAGATTAATCATGGTGTTGCGTCCACTCATTACGTCTAATTAATTTTTTTTAATTATGTTTTTGTTGCTGTCAAAATTCATATTATCAATGTTTTCGTTTTATCACTTTTAAATGTTAAATGCGTTCAATTCAATACATAACTCATGTTTATATGCGTTTGTGTGGTTCGCCCTGAGGATGCACCAGTACACGTGGAACATGTGTTTCGATTAGTGGTAGTAGGCTGAATGCAATAGAACCGATTTGAGTACACAAACCTATTTTGACGTTTTGTTAATACTTAAAAATCATTTCTAAATTTCGCATTATTTTAAGACTATTATTTTGTGTTATTTCGTGTGGTGTGGACATTTCCCCTGATCCGTGTGGCTGATCAGCAAACGTTACCCGACAGATGGACAAGGTGACCTTCGGGAAATTGTATAATTCAAGGTAAAGCCTTAAGGCCACCGTTTTATTATAATACCTGCCCAGGTCCATTTTTTAAATCTCTTCGATTTGAGCATCGAAGTTTCTGATTTTTCATTAAAAAAAAGCTTTATTTTAATTCGTGTATAGAACAAAACACATAGTTCTGTTAAATATATTAATTAAGGAAAAACCAATTTTCTTTTAATCTATTATCTAAATATTTAGGTTGAACTCATATTAATATATAACAAACTTTATGCGAAAATACGGAAGACAATCATGGTAGGTAACTTAATTTTTTTTTTGCTGTTTTGAAATATGACCACAAATTACTTAAAATACTGATATACCGGATGTAAATCAAATAGTTACCCCTGTATCTTTTGAACGGGTCGTTAGATTTTGTTCAAGATTTGATGGCTTATATTACAGCCAGTTTGGGATTTTTTACATAAAGAATCAATATTAACGACTTCCTGGTTCACCAGAAATGACACATAAGCTGAAAATTTAAATGGAATGGATATTTTTACATGTTTGGATTTTACGGGTTCATATACATACATTTCATCTGCCAAATGTCAACTCAAACACCATCTAATGTTGACAGAGTCGGCTTCAGGAGCATGTTGTGCTAATAGAAATTAGAAAATTAAAAATTACTGCTTTATTTAGGAACTAAGGAAATTTCTATGCATGTCGTTTAACTAGTACTTGAAAGAGCTACTTAATATCCAGAATGGCCCATGTATGTTTCTATTGGGAACGGTGAGTTTTAGTTAAATATACGTAATTCTTAAACTTGATCTTTAGCAAATTTCACGAAAATTTATTATTAGGAAAAGTAATATTGTGGGGTCAATTACCTGTAACTTAGATGACGTCATAATTAAAAAAATTAAAATGGCGCCTGTATTGACATTTGACAGATGGACTATATGTATTTGAACCCCTAGAATCGAAATATGATAAAATAGACAGGGTTACATTTGAATATTCAACTTTTGCGTCTTTCGGGTGAAACCAGAATCCGGCCATACTGCTTTTAGTAATATACCCCAAACTGGCATTCACACGCATAAGCACAAGCACAAGCACACGCGCACGCACATGCACACGCACATGCACACGCACATCACACGCACACGCACACGCAACGCACACGCCACGCACACGCACACGCACATGCACACGAACACGCACACGCACACGCACACGCACATGCACACGCACACGCCACCAACGCACACGCACACCACACGCACACGCACACTACACGCACACGCACACGCACACGCAACACAGCACAGCACACGACACCGCACACACGCACACGCACACGCACACGCACACTCACACGCATACACACACGCATACACACGCACACGCACACGCACACGCACAAGAACACGCACACGCACGTACTCACATGCACACGCACACGCACACAAGCACGCGCACTCGTACGCACGCGCTCGCACGCACACGCATAAACACACGCACACGCATGCGCACACACACACACGCACGAATGTGCACACGCACGCCCAGTCAAACAGGCGCACACGTACGCGCCCACGCGCGCATGCGCGCACTGGCACACTAGTAGGCACACACGTGCGCACATGAATACGGACAAGCACACGCACACGCACCCGCATACGAACACGAACGCGCACCCTCGGACGCACATATGCGCGCACGTACACACATACGGACACGCACACGCACAAGCACACGCACACGCACACGAACACGAACACGCACACTCGTACTCACACACGGTGACGCACTAACACGCACACGCACACGCACCCACATCCACATTCACCCGCACACGCACACGCACACGCACACGCACACGCACACGCACACGCACACGCACACGCACACGCACACGCACACGCACACGCACACGAACACGAACACGCACACTCGTACTCACACACGGTGACGCACTAACACGCACACGCACACGCGCCCATATCCACATTCACCCGCACACGCACACGCACACGCACACGCACACGCACACGCACACGACATGCACCACGCACACGCACACGACGCACGAACGCACACGCACACGCACACGCACACAGCACACGCACACGCACACGCACACGCACTTAAATTCACACGCGTCAAACCAGACATCACGCCATACGCAAACCCCAAACGATCACACGCAAGCAGCACGACGCGCACAGCACACGCACATGCACACGAACCCATGCACACGCACACGCACACGCACACGCACACGCACACGCACACGCACACGACACGACACGCACACGACCGCACACGTACGCACCACACGCCACGCACACGCACAGCCACGACACGCGCGCACATGCACACGCACACGCACACGCACACGCACCCGCATCACGAACATGCAACGCGACCCGACACAATAGCGCGCACGTACACACATCACGCGCACACGCACAGCACACGCACACGCACACGAACACGACACGCACCACACACGCGAGCACGCACTACACACGCACACGCACACGCACACGCACACCACATTCACCCGCACACGCACACGCACACCCACACACGCACATGCACACGCACATGCACACGCACACGCACACGCACACGCACACGCACACGCACACGCACACGCACACGCACACGCGCAGGGACACGCACGGGCACACGCACACGCACACGCACGCACTCACGAAGCACACGCACACGCACGCACACGCGTACCACACACGCACACGCACACGCACCACGCACACACGCACAGCACGCACACGCACGCGCACGCACGCACGCACACGCACGCACGCACACGCACGCACACGCACCGCACACACGCACACACGCACACGCACACGGCACACACGACGCCAGCACCGCACAGCAAACACGCGCCGCGCAGCACGAACCACACGCACACGCAACGCACCAGCACACGCACGCAGACACGCACGCACACGCAGCACGCACACCGCACACGCATACGCACAGCACACGCACCGCATACGAACACGACACACCGTACCACACGGTGACGCACTAGACACGCACAGCAAGCACACGCACACACGCACCCACATCCACATTCACCGCACACGCACACGCACAACATGCAACCACGCACACGCACACGCACACACGCACACGCACACGCACACGCACACGCACAGCCGCACACGCACACGCACGCACACGCACCCCACAACGCACACACGCACACGCACACGCACACGCACCGCACACGCACACGCACACGCACATGCAACGACAGCACACGCACACGCACACACGCATACGACACACGCGACGCACGCACACGACCACACAGTGACGCACGAACACGCACGGCACACGCACACGCACACGCACACGCACATCGCACACGACACACGCACACGCACACGACATCACACCGGTGACGCACACACACGCACACGCACACGCACCCATACGCACACCGCACACGCACACGCACACACGAACAGCAACGACGCAACACGGCACACGACACCGCACACGCACACGCACACGCACACGCACACGCACACTGCACAGCACACGCACACGCACACGCACACGCACACGCACACGCACATGCACTCGCACATGCACACTCACACGCACACGCACACACACGCACATGCACACGCACACGCACAAGCACGCACACACCCGCACGCACACTCACACGCACATGCACACACCCCCACACGCACACGCACACGCATGTGCGCACGCAAACAGACACGCACATTCACACGCGCGTGCACTCGTGTTAATTTTAATTTTTACCCTGCAGGTTAAGCAATTCTGTTGCATTGTAAGACAAACTGTATTAATAACATATAATAATACTGAAGATATGGACTACTACTGTTAACGTTACTAAATATATCACCATCCGTTTGAAGGGCATAGCATGTATATGGATACTGAGGTCAGTAGAATCAGATAATGTTTTACATTTTAATCAGTGACACAATTAACATACTCATTGTTTTGGTTGCAATCGTGTATTTCTATTTAAACAAATAAAAATACACGATTGCAACCAAAAGATGGGTATTTTATTTATTATATCAAAGATGTTGGTTTATTGTGTGTAATCATTTTCAAATCTTTCCAGAAGTAATTGATTTTTTTTTACAACCGGACTATTGATTAAACCTTCTATTGCAGATGTGCACTGAGAACATCCACAAATATTATTGTAACGTAAAAAGCGAAAAACTTCAGTAAGTCAGTTTTGTCATTTTACAAATAAAGTGATGGGGGAAGGTTGAATCTTTAATTTGAAAACTTAACTTAACCGTATTGAGTGAACTTGATATTATTTAGATGAGCTTACCATGCCTCAGATATTACATTATAACTTATGGCTATGTACTTTTTACTACTGCCGTTAGAGACCGCTATCTCAAAAACTGACATGAAAAATTCTTCGTAAAATTTTGCCTTTTTACATGATTAGAACTAGCCGAAAAATAAAAGAAAACATGGATATATACGCACTTAACGGCCCAAAATTTTTAACAGAATGCAAATGTCAATTTCTTTACGTCATAAAGATACAGGCCAAATGCTCATTGGAGCATCAGCTCGTAATGGTAATGTACGGGCAACGGCTTAGCTCCGTGGTGTGGGCGGGGTTCTTACTTAATGCTGTAAAAGGGCACTCGTTACACTCCAAAATCGTCAAAATTCACAAAGGCGCCACTTGTTGCATTTATACATTTATAGCGGTAAAACGTCGTGAGATTGATCTAATAATGACCTAACAAGAAACTATAATGTTCACTCATCAACAAAATCTTAAGCTTCACGTAAAATCCGCAAAATTGCGATAATAAAACCAAAACTCATTAAACATCTCTATAAATCTTAACATCAAAGCTATTGTCTCAAATAACCAAAGATATCTGAACAATACAGTACCTAATTCTTCATTTTAAATTGAAAAAATACGTCACAACGAAACAAAACAAACGCGAGCAAAAATGTATAGCCCTGAAATTTATTAAACGTCCATAACTGGGTCGTCATACCTAACACGAAAAAGTTCACAGCTCATTCCCAAACAGATAAGCAAACTATTTACCTTTTAAGACAAATGCAGGTTAAGCACTGCAATCGACAAGTTGATCTCCATAAAAATCACTTCAAAAACAATTACAACTACTCGAAAAGCTATCGCGTGCAAAAATAAACAGCTGATCGGTCAAAGATCGATTTACTTCAGTCTACGTTACGGTAGTTTTCAATGAAATTGTACCACCCCAAATGAAAAAAGCATATACTCTAGCATAGTAATTCTCATATTCATTGCGTTAAAGCTTCCATCAAAATAATAAAACCATTAAACAATTAAAAAGGTGCATTGTAAAATTTGCAAAACTCCAAAAATTCTCGTAAAATAATTAACCTATGCTGTAACTTGACTATAAACACGACCTTCAATCTTTTAGATTTTGGTAAAACATAATTAAAAAATAGCGTAGTGAGAAAGGAAAAGGATTACAATAATATCAGAATGACCTTCTACACCATTTCCATGTGTAATTTAGAAATTTAATTTCAGAAAGTAGTAGTTGTAATTCACACTAACAAATTTTATTTCGGTAATAGTCAAATGTAATTCAGAACAGCCAATTTAATTTCAGAAACCATCACATGTAATTCAGATTAGTAAGAAGTATTTCAGAAACCGTTATTTGAAATTCAGAAAACATCAATTAACGCCTTCGTGTATTAAAACAAAATTGCACATGATTTCAATCAACACTGGGTGTGTTGATGAGGCAGCTACAAGAAACAGAATTTTATACAACTAATGAATAACCAGGGTTCATACTTACTAGCTCAGTTTCCCAAATTTATCTACCGTAATTTTTAAATAACACCAAAAATAGGTCAGAACAATAATAATAATTTTGTTGAACACATAAATTTGACAATTTGTAATATGTAATTTTAGTTAGCGAAATCAAAATAAAATACAGATAAACACCACATGAGATAATTAATCTACAAATGAATACGCTTTATATATTGAATTGATGTCTAGAAGTTACTTAAATAAACGTAAACAAAAGGCATATTCATCCGTCTGAATAATACATATAAACACTTCGTTAAGATCACACAAGTAAATTCAAGAAAAATGACTATTTCACAATGCAAAGAATGGTCATTCGGGACTTTCCTTTCTTTTTCAAAACGAAATCGCAATAACCCCTTCCGGTATTTTGTCGACGACAATCAGCTGGTTCTTAATTCTTAACTCACCTTTACACAAACTTTGGCAAATCGTTTCCGACTCCCATATACACATTTATTAAAACGAACTTTAGATTTACAGGAACTAATTAAGCGGTCTATTTACAGAAATTTTATTATTTGTTCGAGGTCCGCTGTGTACGTGAAACTATCATTTAACTAGAAACTTGTTACCATAAATCCGCATAAACGAAATGCGAAAAAAGTAGTTCAACAGAATAAAGGATCGGCAATTAGTAAAAAACAATAAAACCAAATTCTATGACCCGAAATTGCCACTATTGACAAATGAAATACCAACGATATAATACACCGGGGGCGTGTGAATTTCAATAATATCCCAACAAGTGGAAACGGAAAATGTTCTTACGGTAATGTTCGGTACACTCTCGGTACGGTATAACTAACTCCATGTTACTCCACCAACCCCTTTCACGTACATTTCGAAACCGCAAACAAAACGTGAGCCTTCGTGTACATATCTATCAAAGCTGACTTCAAGATCATCCAGATCCCGCTATCTTCAATGTAACCCCTTTTATATCTCAATTAGCCAATCATACAACCTCAATACTTTAAATCATCGTACGTGCTAAAAACGAAGACATATGCAAATGAAACTGAAAATTACGTCATAAGTAAACAATTCATTCTGCACAAGATCTCGCGGTACCTTATCAATGAAATCCGATATCCTCGTCAAAGAAATCCCTTTCAAAAGTCAGCCTTAAAATAACGTCTATAAAATCCAACCTCCTTGTTTAATAAAAATAAATTTATCAAAAGTACCCGTCTGACTAACACCTAAAAGCTTTTAAAACTGCAACTCCATACAAAGTAGTAATTTTAATGGTGAATATAATTTTTTAATTCCAAATACCGATAATTACCAATACTTCAAATAACTTTAATTTATGAAAGGTAGCCAAACCAATAAATACGTATATGACCCTTACGGAAATGGAATTCTAAATTTTAACTTGCAATAAAAAAACCAAACATCCTCAAACAACAATAACACAATTACATACCCACATCTTATATTTCTCGAACTGCGTTTCATAAATTGACATGAAATTTACGAAATGCGATGGACAAACATTCACGCTCTACCTTCCCTGATGATGCACCTCCTGCTACCTCACCTCACTATGAGGTGTAATCTGAACATTCATATCGCATAGACGACTTATAATTAACATTTTTTTAGATTGTTTGTTCGAAACAGTTTTTGACTGTCTTTGGCAAATAGAACTGCCAAACACGCTACCTTGATGGCTCCTGGACACCCTTTATGGAGTGTAACTACATTCATGGTCGCGTAGACGACTTATAATTAACATTTTACGATTGCCTGTCAAACAGTTTGACTGATCTTTGGCAAGACACTGCCAAACGAGCGCTTGGGCTAGAGCAACCCTTTAATGGAGTTACCTTCTTAATGGTCACGTATACCGCCTTGCCTGTAGGATGATCCCTTGCGACACCCTGACAGCGCTAGGGTACAGCAACATAATAGCTATAATACATTTATAAAAAAAAATGTCACTGTATGTTGCCATATATTAAAGTTCTTGTTTATTTGCAGTTCAACATGATGATAGACTACTCCAAATTTTTCACGGATAATCAGTTCATAATATTGAAGAACTCACTTGAAGGTATTGGTGGTGAGATTTCCTCATTAAAATTAGCTTATGGAGTAAGAGAAGGTGAATGCTTTGGTGGCATCATAATTGATGTGGACGTAGAATGGGTTAAAAAAGATAACACACTTCCATCAAATTTTACAGTCAAGGTCATTCCGACAAGTAAAATATTACGGTCGCTCATTCCCATAGAAAATAGTTACAAAAGAGAAATATACTTGTATTCAAAGGTGCTTCCAGAATTCAAAAAATTTCAAATTGAAAGAAATGTACATAAGGTTTTTAAATCGTATCCATCGTTTTATAAAACAGTAATTGCAACTCAAGAAATGTTAGTGTTTAACAATTTGAAAAAAATTGGATTCAGACGTATAAATTGGCGTCAACCCTTAGACTATAATCACATAGTTATGGTAATCAAGGAGTACGCAAGGTTACATGCATTAAGTTTGGCAATACGTGACCAGAAACCGGAACTGTTTAAAACGTTCAAAAAACATACACGAAACCATTTTGTAAAATTTGAGAAGGAAGCTATAAGGGCAGTCTTTTCGCATCGTATTGAAATTGCTTTAAAATGTATAAATCCTGAAGAGGACAAATCAATTTATGAAAAGTTCTCATATTATGTTAAGAACATGGTACCAATACACGATAAACTGAGTCATCAAATAAATAGATACGCGGTGATAAGTCACGTTGATACTGGAATTGCAAACTTATTGTTTAAATATAAGGTATCCAAGTTACCTTAAGTAGAATGTAAATTAATTAAACAGTTTTAGGATCACAACCTGACATTCCTACAGATGTTTCTATTCTGGATTGGCAACATTCACGATTGACATCTCCAGTAATTGATTTGTGTTCGTTTATATTTTCAGTTTCAGATAAAACTATGAGGAAGCGTTACAATATTTTAATTATGGAGTATTACAAAAGTTTATCTCTATTTTTAAAGGAACTTGGATCTGATGCCGAAGAATTGTTACCTTTTCAGATTTTACAAAACGAACTCAAAACTTATTGTATAATTAGCCTACATTGCGCTATTATGTTAATATATATTTACTTATCTCCAAAAACTCCAAATGTTTTAGATGATAGCTGCCATAAGGAGAAATTTGCTTTCTTGTATGAGTTAGAAGATCCATCTGAATTTAATCAAAGAGTGAGAGATCTTATAATTGATTTTGATAATTTCGGTTACAATTTTTGCTAGCACAAATCCAACAACAAATTATATGTTAAATATATGTATCAAATTTAAAGACACTAAAATAAAACAGGTCAAAAAATGTGTAATATAAAGAAAATTTTTTCACGTCACATAATTGGTACGAAAAGTATTAAACATATATATATATATATATATATATATATATATATACATATAGATATTTATGGTAAGTTTCGACATAGAATGTCTATTCACTAATGTTACAATGGATGACACTTGATATTATCTGCAATAGATCATTTACCGATCCATCTACAAAATACGCATGCACACACACACACACACACACACACACACACACACACACACACACACACACACACACACACACACACACACACACACACACACACACACACAGACAGACATTTTGAAAAATTTTGTAAAATTTTGTTTTTCGGATTCAGGGAGTCGTAAAACGTCAAAATAACGCAACTTTTTTTGTTCGATTTTTTTCCGATCGCAATACTTTCTTGTTTGGCAAGAAAGTAAAAATGATTTCTTTCTACCAGAATTTTCAGGATGATTTTTTATAGGTAAATACATAACGTTTTTGTAGCAGTCCTCAGTAATATTAGCAATACACAGGTGCTGATTTAAACCTTCTCGCCTAGCTCAGACGAAACAGATAACTATTAAAAATTTAAGGTGAAGAATAATTCCTCACAATCTAATTTTTCCAGCGCTCCTCAAAAGTACTTGCGTATATGTGTTGAATATTTAGTGATGGTTAAAACCTTCCAGAACCTACAGTTATTGATTTATCAGTTTTGACAAAACAACTAATTGACAAAAACTTATAATAAATTAAATATTGAATTTTCTCCTAGCTGCCTAATTTGTCTAGAGGATGTTTTGTATATAATATTTGGGGCAGTCCTCGATCCTGCTTGCACGTAATATGTGAAACACTTAGAACTGACTGTCGTCTTCAGTTACTTACAATCATTGATTTGCTACTTTGGAAAAGACAGTTATCGAACGATATAAAAAGAATACTGCATATTTTTTTACAGCTTTGTATGTCATCCAGCAATAGCTTATTCGTCGATAGAGTACAATGGGCACGATGAAGTGGTACCTAGTCAATTGGTATCTACCTGTACTGCATAGCGTTTGATCCTTTCTTTTGTACATACCTTTTTATATTATGCCGCAGAGTAGTCATACAGGGTCGGTTCAAGGTTACTCGCTCTGTGACGGTCACCTTGGAAATACCTTCGAAGGACAGGTTATTGTCTATGCTAAAAAGTAGGTCAAGGTTAAATGGTTCCTGTATTGTGTTAAGGTCAAATAATTGTCTACTACTAAAAGTAGGTCAAGGTGAGTATTTGATAAGTTGAAACGTGTTTTGGTAGGTACTCAAGCAAGGACACATTTTTCGTATGTAAATCTCAGTGTGGTGTATTGTAATCGCTCAGTTAGTTACTTGTGATTACTAAACATGGAATTACCAGGATTAAATCAAAGCACCTATTGCAAACCCATTAATAATAAGTGTGACCTTGATATATCTAAAATAGTGTATTAAACTAAAAGTATCACAAGTCACTCTATTGGTGCACGCATCCAGGTTTGGAAAAGTGACTTATGAAACTTGCGTTTTACGCTATCTTTTCTATTGAGGAAAATAATTTAAAAATACCAACAAAAATTGCGTCAAAACTAACTAAATTCATTGAATAGAACGTTTTATATGTGTGGCTTGGTAATACTCAAATGTCATATAATAATGTAATTATAGGTTTAATTTCACAACCTAAGAATGGTAGATAATGTTAGATTCCCTTATTTATTCTGTTACAGAGCATTGAACACACAAATTTATGTTTACAGTATAAATTGAATTATTTAATCGAATACAACTGATCAATACACTTGTACTCATTAACAGTTTCTTATTAAATTAGTTTCACAATTCGAGTAACTCAAATATCAAAGAAGACGTTCATCAGATAATAACGTAGTTGTATTCCATTGAATTATCTTATAAAAAATGAAAACATATTGTATACTTAATGTGACTATATATTCTCCTAAAATATTATCTGAAAATATATATATAGATAGATATATTTACTGTCATTATTCCTCACAATAAGATGAGGTGGAGCTTTATTTTTTAAGGGATTAAAAACGGACCGATTGGATATAAATATTAGAATGATATAGATGAACTAATTCGTGATCTGTGGGTAGTATCAGTATACGCATAAATAACAGTATAAGCGTCGATATAAGCGTCAGCATTAGTATAAGCATCAGAATTAGTATAAGCATCAGCATCAAAGTAAGTATAGCATCAGTATAAGCATCATCATCAATATAAGTATCAGCATCAGTATAAACATCAGTATCAGTATAAGCATCAGCATTCGTATGAGAATGATATCGTCGTCATCATGGTCATCGTCGTCATCGCCGTGGCCGTCGTATCGTCATTCTTATCATCATCAAAACCGTTATCGCCATAATCGTCATCCTCGTCGTTATCGTTAACATTATCGTTATCGTCATGATCGTAATCACCATTTTCATCATCATAATCATCATCACAACGCGAAAAGGTTTAATTAATAAGCAAGTGTGAGTGAAAACAGTAAAAGCGACTAGTTATTTAAACTGAAGTGTGAAAATAAGCAAGGCAGTTGCAAATGATTTAGTCTGAAAAAAAGGAAAGTGAGGCTTTCTCTTCAATTCACGTAATGCGGGAAAACTGTAAGAACGAGAAACTTTTTACACTCACCCGGTAGAACAATAAAATAAATTATTGCCAAATAAGACTTCTGTCAGGGAGGGGAGGGGGATGTTATCAAGGAGTTCGGTTACAATACAGATATATGACAGCATCGGACATGTAATATAGCCAAATTAAAACAGCATCGGAAGTATACCACATCGGAACTGTAATTTTGACAAAGTTTAACGGAAATGAAAAGAAACCACAATAGCTATAGTGATAACGAAAAAAAACTGCCTGATTCTAACGACACTACAGCAAGTCAAAGGGTGTATAATAAAACGTATAAAAAAAATTTCCACAAACTTCTAAGTTGTTTTTCGATAAACCATTAATCTTTCAGAATGCAAAATGTCTGCAACTGTAATTCTTTGGTATTCGCAGTGATAAAATACATAATTACACATAATTATATGCAAAATCTTAAAACATTAAGTAGTGTTTACGGGTACCTATATGTTATCGTTACATTAAGTCTTCACAGGTACACTATCTTTGAACTAGTATCATTTAAATTATACTACTCATATTAGAACAGGCGTTGGCGCACTTAGTAGTATGTATTGGGAGCTAGACAATAAGCGAATAAAAAAATTCCCGCCAATCTCCCCTCAAAAAGTGCTGGGACGCGTCCTCAAGTGTGCGCTATAATAAATATGTGTGTGTGTATATATATATATATATATATATATATATATATATATATTATATTGTATTTAAAATTAACTTTTAAAGTACATACAGTAAAAGATTAAAGTGGGACTTGAACACGACCTCCACTTTGCTAGAGTGGGGCTCTTCCATCTGAGCTATCGAGGAGGCAAGTCACAATCGATTCAAACTCTAGCAAAGTGGGGTTGTGGGTTCAAGTCCCACTCGAGTTAATCTTTTACTGCATGTACTTTAAAAGTTAATTTAAATACAATACAATTAATGATTATTTAATTGGACTTCTGTTCGTTCACTAAACCAATTTCTATATATATATATATATATATATATATATATATATATATATATATAACAGTATGTCCCGGTCGACTTTAAAAGAAGGAAAATTCTCTTATTTTTGATGTGCCCTGCTTGTTTTCAAACCCCCGAAACACAAATTACTTGCTATTTAACTCAAACGGTTCTCGAGATAATATCATTTTTCTTGAAAAATTCGAGCTTTTCGTAATTTTTTGAAGTAAATTGATTTGTTTCAAAGGAAAAATCAAATTGGTCTCACAAGTTTTAATTAATAAATTTAACAATTGATGGTGAAATGAAATGAAATTATTAAAAAGTGAACTATTAATTTTCTATTCGAATAATGCTCCTCCTTTTACCACACAGATTTCAATGCGAGCTCTGAATTCATTGAAACTGCGCCTTATTTCTTCGATTGCAAGGGACTGGACAGCATTCCGTATCCTATTTTTCAATTGCTCTTCATCATTGTCTAATGGCTCAGTGTACAAAATTTGTTTTAAACGACCCACAGATAAAATTCCATTATTGTGAGATCAGGACCTCTCGGCGGCCATAAAATGGGACCATCTCTTCCTATCCAGTTATCATGGAACTCTGTATTGAGCCACTGGCGAACAGTACCGGCATATTGAGCAGGGCAGCCATCGTGCTGGAAGAACATTTCAATTTGGTAGTTCAATGGCAATTCATCCACTTTATCAGTTAAAAAATTTTGCAACATTTCCAAATATGAATAACGGTTTAAATTTTGATCAAAAAAATATGGGCCAATAATTCCATGGTACGAAACCGCACACCACACATCAACTTTTTTCAAACATTGTCTGCGACTAGCAATTAGGAGGTTTGGATTCGTCCTACTCCAGTAACGGCAATGTTGGGAGGAAACGACTTCGTTAGTTGAAAAGGTCGATTCATCGGAGAACATTATTCGTTTATGAAAATTTGAATATTCCAAATCTCTATTGCCCATTTCCAAACAAAAATCCAGACGTTTGGCTTCATCACCGTTCTCTAAAGTTTGCCTAAATTGCGGCTTAAATGGTAAAATTTTGTTCTCCTTGAAGATTCTTTGTAAATGAGATTTACCTATCCCAATTCGTAGTGCCCTCCTTAAAGACAACCTTGGAACTTCTTTGCGGAATGAACGGCGAGAACAGTAGCAGCATCTTCTTCATTGAACAACTTCTTTGGCTTTAGGTTTAAAACCGAGCCTGTTTGAAGGAATTTAGTTACCAAGTTTTTGCTCCGGCATTCGAAATGGCAACCTCCGGGTTTTTGGTTGAATTCTCTGATAACCTTTAAATTTAAATTTAAATTTAAATTTTAAACTTTAAACTTTAAACTTTTTTAAATTTTAAACTTTAAATTTCTTTAAACTTTTTTCTTTAAACTTTTTTTTCTTTAAACTTTCTTTAAACTTTTTCTTTCTTTCTTTCTTTTTTCTTTTTCTTTCTTTAAACTTTAAACTTTTTCTTTCTTTCTTTTTCTTTTTTCTTTTTTCTTTTTTTCTTTAAACTTTTTCTTTTTTCTTTCTTTTTTCCTTTCTTTTTCTTTCTTTCTTTTTTCTTTCTTTTTTCTTTTTAAACTTTCTTTCTTTCTTTCTTTCTTTTTTCTTTAAACTTTTTTTTTTAAACTTTTTTCTTTAAACTTTTTTTTTTTTTTTCTTTTTCTTTCTTTCTTTAAACTTTCTTTCTTTAAACTTTCTTTCTTTAAATTTTCTTTCTTTCTTTTTAAACTTTCTTTCTTTAAATTTAAATTTTTTTTCTTTCTTTCTTTCTTTAAACTTTAAACTTTCTTTAAACTTTTTCTTTAAATTTCTTTCTTTAAACTTCTTTCTTTTTTTTTTTTTTAAATTTTTTCTTTCTTTTTCTTTCTTTTTTAAACTTTTTTAAACTTTCCTTTTTTCTTTTTTTAAACTTTTTTAAACTTTCTTTAAACTTTAAATTTTTTTTAAAAAAATTTCTTTAAATTTTTTAAATTTTCTTTCTTTTTTTTTCTTTAAATTTAAATTTTTTTTAAACTTTCTTTAAACTTTTTTCTTTCTTTCTTCTTTAAACTTTCCCAAACTTTAAATTTAAACCCTTTTTAAAAAAACCTTTAAAAAAAAAAAAAACAAACTTTAAACTTTCTTTAAACCTTTAAACTTTAAACTTTAAACTTTAAACTTTAAACTTTAAACTTTAAACTTTAAACTTTAAACTTTAAACTTAAACTTAAATTTAAACTTTAAACAAATTTAAACTTAAACTTTAAACTTTTAAACTTTAAACTTTAAACTTTAAACTTTCTTTAAACCTTTAAACTTTAAAACTTAAACTTTTAAACTTTAAACTTTCTTTAAACTTTAAACTTTCTTTTAAACTTTCTTTCCTTTTCTTTTCTTTTAACTTTAAACTTTTTAAACTTTCCTTTAAACTTTCTTTCTTTAAACTTAAACTTTAACTTTTCCTTTTTCCTTTAAACTTTCTTTCTTTTAAACTTTTCTTTAACTTTCTTTCAAACCTTAAACTTTCTTCTTTAAACTTTCTTTTCTTCTTTAAACTTTCTTTAAACTTCTTTTTCTTTCTTCTTTCTTTTTCCTTCTTTCTTTAAACTTTCTTTCTTCTTTTCTTAAACTTTCTTTAAACTTTAAACTTTAAACTTTCTTCTTTCTTTCTTTCTTTCTTTTTCTTTCCTTTCTTTAAACTTTTCTTTTCTTTAAACTTTCTTTCTTTCTTTCTTTCTTTTAAAAAACTTTCTTTAAATTAAACTTTAAACTTCTTTAAACTTTAAACTTTAAACTTTAAACTTTAAACTTAAACTTTAAACTTTAAACTTTAAACTTAACTTAAACTTTAAACTTTAAACTTTAAACTTTAAACTAACTTTAAACTTTAAACTTTAACTTTAAAAACTTTAACTTTAAACTTTAAACTTAAATTTAAACTTTAAACTTTAAAAACTTTAAACTTTAAACTTTAAAACAAACTTTAAACCAAACAAATTTAAACTTTAAAACAAAAAAAACTTTAAACTTTAAACTTTAAACTTTAAACTAAACTTTAAACTTTAAACTTTAAACTTTAAACTTTCTTTAAATTTAAACTTTAAATTAAACTTTAAACTTAAACTTTAAACTTTAAACTTTAAACTTTAAACTTTAAACTTTAAACTTTAAACTTTAAACTTTAAACTTAAACTTTAAACTTTAAACTTTAAATTTAAACTTTAAACTTTAAAAATTTAAACTTTAAACTTTAAACTTTAAACTTTAAACTTTAAATTTAAACTTTAAACTTTAAACTTTAAACTTTAAACTTTAAACTTAAACTTTAAACTTTAAACTTTAAACTTTAAACTTTAAACTTTAAACTTTAAACTTAAACTTTCTTTAAACTTTAAACTTTAAACTTTCTTTCTTCTTTCTTTCTTTAAACTTTCTTTAACTTTCTTTTAAACTTTAACTTTAACTTTCTTTAAACTTTAAAAACTTTCTTTCTTTAACTTTCTTTTAACTTTCTTTCTTTAACTTTCTTTCTTAACTTTCTTTTCCTTTAAAACCTTTAAACTTTTCTTTAACTTTTTCCTTTAACTTTTTTAAAAACTTTAAACTTTCTTTTTCCCTTTCTTTAAACCTTTCTTTAAACTTTAAACTTTAAACTTTCTTTAAACTTTAAACTTTCTTTTAAACTTTAAACTTTAAACTTTAAACTTTAAACTTTAAACTTTCAAACTTTTCTTAAACTTTCTTTAAACTTAAACTTTAAACTTTCTTTCTTTCTTAAACTTTAAACTTTAAACTTTTCTTTAAACTTTAAACTTTTCTTTCTTTCTTAAACTTCTTTCTTTAAACTTTAAACTTTAAACTTTAAACTTTAAACTTTAAACTTTAAACTTTAAACTTAAACTTTAAACTTTAAACTTTAAACAAACTTTAAACTTTTTTAAACTTTAAACTTTAAAACCTTTAAATTTAAACTTTCTTTAAACAAATTTTAAAATTTTTTTTTTTAATTTACCCAAACTTTTAAATTTAAATTTAAATTTTTTTTTAAACTTTAAATTTAAACTTTAAATTAAATTTAAATTTAAATTTAAATTTAAACTTTAAATTTAAATTTAAATTTAAACTTTTTAAAAAATTTAAATTTTTTAAACCCTTTAAATTTCTTTTTTAAACTTTAAACTTTAAATTTAAATTTAAACTTTAAACTTTAAATTTAAATTTAAATTTAAATTTAAATTTAAATTTAAATTTAAACTTTAAACTTTAAACTTTAAACAAATTAAATTTAAATTTAAACTTTAAATTTAAATTAAATTTAAACAAACAAATTTAAACTTTTAAATTAAACAAACTTTAAAAAAAAAATTTTTTTTTAAATTTTTTTTAAATTTAAACTTTAAATTTAAATTAAATTTAAACTTTAAATTTAAATTTAAACTTTAAACTTTAAATTTAAACTTTAAATTTAAATTTAAATTTAAACTTTAAACTTTAAATTAAATTTAAACTTTTAAATTTAAACTTTAAACTTTAAACTTTAAATTTAAACTTTAAATTAAATTTAAACAAACTTTAAATTTAAATTTAAATTTAAATTTAAATTTAAATTTAAACTTTAAACTTTAAACTTTAAATTTAAACAAACAAATTTAAACTTTAAATTTAAACTTTAAACTTTAAATTTTTAAATTTCTTTAAACTTTAAACAAACAAATTTAAATTTCTTTAAAAAACTTTAAATTTTTAAATTAAACTTTAAATTTAAATTTAAACTTTAAACTTTCTTTAAATTTAAACAAACAAATTTAAACAAACTTTAAAAAATTTAAACAAAAAACTTTAAACTTTAAAATTTAAACTTTAAACTTTCTTTAAATTTAAACTTTAAACTTTAAATTTAAACTTTAAACTTTTAAACTTTAAATTTAAACTTTAAATTTAAATTTAAACTTAAATTTAAACTTTAAATTTAAACTTTAAACAAACAAATTAAATTTAAAAAACTTTAAACTTTAAATTTAAACTTTAAAACTTTAAACAAACAAAAAAATTTCTTTAAATTTAAACTTTAAACTTTAAAAAACAAACTTTTTTAAACAAACTTTAAATTTAAACAAACTTTAAACTTTAAACTTTAAACTTTAAACTTTCTTTAAACTTTAAACTTTAAACTTTAAACAAACTTTAAACTTTAAACTTTAAACTTTAAACTTTAAACTTTAAATTTAAATTTAAATTTTTTTAAATTTTAAACTTTAAATTTAAACTTTAAAAAATTTAAACTTTAAATTTAAACTTTAAATTTAAATTTAAATTTAAATTTTTAAATTAAACTTTAAATTTAAACTTTAAACTTTAAATTTAAATTAAATTAAATTAAACTTTAAATTTAAATTTAAATTTAAATTTTTTAAACTTTAAATTTAAACTTTTTCCTTTAAAAAATTTAAATTTAAATTTAAACTTTAAACTTTAAATTTAAATTTAAACAAACTTTAAATTTAAATTTAAACTTTAAACTTTAAATTTAAATTTAAACTTTAAATTTAAACAAACTTTAAACTTTCTTTAAATTTAAAAAACTTTAAACTTTAAATTTACTTTTAAATTTAAACTTTAAATTTAAACTTTAAATTTAAACAAATTTAAATTTTAAAAAATTTAAATTTAAACTTTAAATTTAAAAATTTAAATTTAAATTTAAACTTTAAACTTTTTAAACTTTAAACTTTCTTTAAACTTTAAATTTAAAAAAAAATTTAAATTTAAATTAAACTTTAAATTTAAATTTAAATTAAACTTTAAACAAATTAAATTTAAACTTTAAATTTAAACAAATTTAAACTTAAACTTTAAACTTTAAACTTTAAACTTTAAATTTAAACAAATTTAAAAATTTAAATTTAAACAATTTCTTTAAATTTCTTTAAACTTTAAATTTTAAACTTTAAATTTAAATTTAAATTTAAACTTTAAACTTTAAACTTTAAACTTTAAACTTTAAACTTTAAATTTAAATTTAAATTTAAACTTTAAATTTAAACTTTAAACTTTAAATTTTAAACTTTAAACTTTAAACTTTAAATTTAAACTTAAATTTTAAATTTAAACTTTAAACTTTAAACTTTAAACTTTAAACTTAAATTTAAACTTTAACTTTTAAACTTTAAACTTTAAAAAATTTAAACTTTAAACTTAAACTTTAAACTTTAAACTTTAAACTTAAACTTAAACTTTTAAACTTTTAAACTTTAAACTTTTTAAACTTTTAAACTTTAAACTTTAAACTTTAAACTTTAAACTTTTTTTAAACTTTAAACTTTTTTAAACTTTAAACTTTTTCTTTAAACCCTTTTTTCTTTCTTTCTTTAAACTTTCTTTCTTTAAACTTAAACTTTCTTTCTTTCTTTAAACTTTAAACTTCTTTCTTCTTTCTTTCTTTCTTTAAACTTAAACTTTCTTTCTTTCTTTAAAAACTTTTCCTTTCTTTCTTCTTTCTTTAAACAAACTTTCTTAAACTTTAAACAAACTTTCTTTCTTTAAACTTTCTTTCTTTTTCTTTCTTTCTTTCTTTCTTTCTTTCTTTAAACTTTAAACAAACTTTCTTTCTTTAAACTTTTCTTTCTTTAAAACCTTTCTTCTTTCTTTCTTTCTTTCTTCTTTCTTTTCTTTCTTTCTTTTTCCTTTAAACTTTCTTTCTTTAAACTTTAAAACTTTAAACTTTAAACACTTCTTTCTTTAAACTTCTTTCTTTAAACTTTAAAACTTTCTTTCTTTCTTTCTTTAAACTTTAAACTTAAACTTTAAACCCTTTAAACTTTTCTTTCTTTCTTAAACTTTCTTTCTTTCTTCTTAACTTTAACTTTCTTTAACTTGCTTTACTTGCTTTAACTTTGCTTTCTTGCTTCTTTCTTTCTTTGCTTGACTTTCTTTCTTTCTTTCTTTCTTTAAACTTAAACTTTAAACTTCTTTTTTTCTTCTTTCTTTCTTTCTTTCTTCTTCTTTCTTTAAACTTTCTTTCCTTTCTTTCTTTTTCCTTTCTTTAACTTTAAACTTTCTTTTCTTCTTTAAACTTTCTTCTTTCTTTCTTTAACTCTTTCCTTTCTTTCTTTAACTTCTTTCTTTCTTTCTTTCTTTTAAACTTTAAACTTAACTTTCTTTCTTTCTTTAACTTTTCTTTCTTTAAACTTTCTTTCTTTCTTTCTTTCTTCTTTTCTTTAAACTTTCTTTAAACTTTCTTTCTTTCTTTCTTTTCTTTAAACTTTCTTTCTTTCTTTCTTCTTCTTAACTTTAAACTTTCTTTAAACTTCTTTCTTCTTTCTTTCTTTAACTTCTTTAAACTTTCTTTCTTTAACTTTCTTTCTTTCTTTAAACTTTTCTTTCTTTCTTTAAACTTTCTTTCTTTCTTTCTTTCTTTCTTTCTTTCTTTCTTTAAACTTTAAACTTTAAACTTCTTTCTTTCTTTAACTTCTTTCTTTCTTTCTTTCTTTCTTTCTTTCTTTAAACTTTCTTTCTTTCTTTAAACTTCTTCTTTAAACTTTCTTTCTTTCTTTAAACTTTAAACTTTCTTTCTTTAAACTTTCTTTCTTTCTTTCTTTCTTTAAACTTTAAACTTTCTTTCTTTAAACTTTCTTTAAACTTTCTTAAACTTTAAACTTTCTTTAAACTTTCTTTCTTTCTTTAAACTTTCTTTCTTTCTTTCTTTCTTCTTTCTTTCTTTCTTTTTCTTTCTTTCTTTAAACTTTTTTCTTTCTTTCTTTCTTTCTTTCTTTCTTTCTTTAAACTTTCTTTCTTTCTTTCTTTCTTTCTTTCTTTCTTTCTTTCTTTCTTTAAACTTTCTTTCTTTCTTTCTTTAAACTTTCTTTCTTTAAACTTTCTTTCTTTAAACTTTCTTTCTTTCTTTAAACTTCTTTAAACTTTCTTTTTTAAACTTTCTTTCTTTCTTTCTTCTTTCTTTCTTTCTTTAAACTTTAAACTTTCTTTAAACTTTAAACTTTTCTTTAAACTTTCTTTCTTTCTTTCTTTCTTTCTTTCTTTCTTTCTTTCTTTCTTTCTTTAAACTTTCTTCTTCTTTCTTTCTTTCTTTCTTTCTTTCTTTCTTCTTTCTTTCTTTCTTTAAACTTTCTTTCTTTCTTTCTTTCTTTCTTTAAACTTTCTTTAAACTTTCTTTAAACTTTCTTCTTTCTTTCTTTCTTTCTTTCTTTCTTTCTTTCTTTCTTTCTTTCTTTCTTTCTTTAAACTTTCTTTCTTTCTTTAAACTTTCTTAAACTTTCTTTCTTTCTTTCTTTCTTTCTTTCTTTCTTTCTTTCTTTCTTTAAACTTTAAACTTTAAACTTTAAACTTTCTTTCTTTAAACTTTTCTTTCTTTCTTTAAACTTTCTTTAAACTTTCTTTCTTTAAACTTTCTTTCTTTTCTTTCTTTCTTTCTTTCTTCTTTAAACTTTAAACTTTCTTTCTTTCTTTCTTTCTTTCTTTCTTTAAACTTTAAACTTAAACTTTCTTTCTTTAAACTTAAACTTTAAACTTTCTTTCTTTAAACTTTAAACTTTCTTTCTTTCTTTCTTTCTTTCTTTCTTTAAATTTCTTTCTTTAAACTTTCTTTAAACTTTAAACTTTAAACTTTCTTTAAACTTTAAACTTTAAACTTTAAACTTTAAACTTTAAACTTTAAACTTTCTTTCTTTAAACTTTCTTTAAACTTTCTTTAAACTTTAAACTTTAAACTTTAAACTTTAAACTTTAAACTTTAAACTTTCTTTAAACTTTAAACTTTCTTTCTTTCTTTAAACTTTAAACTTTCTTTAAACTTTAAACTTTAAACTTTCTTTAAACTTTAAACTTTAAACTTTAAACTTTAAACTTTAAACTTTAAACTTTAAACTTTAAACTTTAAACTTTAAACTTTAAACTTTAAACTTTAAACTTTAAACTTTAAACTTTAAACTTTAAACTTTAAACTTTAAACTTTAAACTTTAAACTTTAAACTTTAAACTTTAAACTTTAAACTTTAAACTTTAAACTTTCTTTAAACTTTAAACTTTAAACTTTAAACTTTAAACTTTTAAACTTTAAACTTTAAACTTTAAACTTTAAACTTTAAACTTTAAACTTTAAACTTTAAACTTTAAACTTTAAACTTTAAACTTTAAACTTTAAACTTTAAACTTTAAACTTTAAACTTTAAACTTTAAATTTAAACTTTAAACTTTAAACTTTAAACTTTAAACTTTAAACTTTAAACTTTAAACTTTAGACTTTCTTTAAACTTTAAACTTTAAACTTTAAACTTTAAACTTTAAACTTTAAACTTTAAACTTTAAACTTTAAACTTTAAACTTTAAACTTTAAACTTTAAACTTTAAACTTTAAACTTTAAACTTTAAACTTTAAACTTTAAACTTTAAACTTTAAACTTTAAACTTTAAACTTTAAACTTTAAACTTTAAACTTTAAACTTTAAACTTTAAACTTTAAACTTTAAACTTTAAACTTTAAACTTTAAACTTTAAACTTTAAACTTTAAACTTTAAACTTTAAACTTTAAACTTTAAACTTTAAACTTTAAACTTAAACTTTAAACTTTAAACTTTAAACTTTAAACTTTAAACTTTAAACTTTAAACTTTAAACTTTAAACTTTAAACTTTAAACTTTAAACTTTAAACTTTAAACTTTAAACTTTAAACTTTAAACTTTAAACTTTAAACTTTAAACTTTAAACTTTAAACTTTAAACTTTAGACTTTTTAAACTTTAAACAAACTTTAAACTTTAAACTTTAAACTTTAAAATTTCTTTAAACTTTAAACTTTAAACTTTAAACTTTAAACTTTAAACTTTAAACTTTAAACTTTAAACTTTAAACTTTAAACTTTAAACTTTAAACTTTAAACTTTAAACTTTAAACTTTAAACTTTAAACTTTAAACTTTTAAACTTTAATCTTTAATCTTTAATCTTTAAACTTCAAACTTTAAACTTTAAACTTTAAACTTTAAACTTTAAACTTTCTTTAAACTTTAAACTTTAAACTTTAAACTTTAAACTTTCTTTAAAACTTTAAACCTTAAACCTTAAAACTTAAACTTTAAACTTTAAACTTTAAACTTTAAACTTTAAACTTTAAACTTTAAACTTTAAACTTTAAACTTTAACTTTAAACTTTAAACTTTAAACTTTAAACTTTAAACTTTAAACTTTAAACTTTAAACTTTAAACTTTAAACTTTAAACTTTAAACTTTAAACTTTAAACTTTAAACTTTAAACTTTAAACTTTAAACTTTAAACTTTAAACTTTAAACTTTAAACTTTAAACTTTAAACTTTAAACTTTAAACTTTAAACTTTAAACTTTAAACTTAAACTTTAAACTTTAAACTTTAAACTTTAAACTTTAAACTTTAAACTTTAAACTTTAAACTTTAAACTTTAAACTTTAAACTTTAAACTTTAAACTTTAAACTTTAAACTTTAAACTTTAAACTTTAAACTTTAAACTTTAAACTTTAAACTTTAAACTTTAAACTTTAAACTTTAAACTTTAAACTTTAAACTTTAAACTTTAAACTTTAAACTTAAACTTTAAACTTTAAACTTTAAACTTTAAACTTTAAACTTTAAACTTTAAACTTTAAACTTTAAACTTTAAACTTTAAACTTTAAACTTTAAACTTTAAACTTTAAACTTTAGACTTTTTAAACTTTTTAAACTTTTAAACTTTCTTTCTTTAAACTTTCTTTAAACTTTCTTTCTTTCTTTCTTTAAACTTTCTTTAAACTTTCTTTCTTTCTTTAAACTTTAAACTTTCTTTCTTTCTTTCCTTTCTTAAACTTTAAACTTTCTTTCTTTAAACTTTCTTTAAACTTTCTTTAAACTTTCTTTAAACTTAAACTTTCTTTCTTTAAACTTTTTCCTTTAAACTTTAAACTTTCTTTCTTAAACTTTAAACTTTCTTTAAACTTTAAACTTTAAACTTTCTTTAAACTTTCTTTCTTTAAACTTTCTTAAACTTTCTTTCTTTAAACTTTAAACTTTCTTTCTTTTTTCCCTTCTTAAACTTTAAACTTTAAACAAACTTTAAACTTTAAACTTTCTTTAAACTTTAAACTTTAAACTTTAAACTTTAAACTTTCTTTCTTTCTTTCTTTAAACTTTAAACTTCTTTCTTTCTTCTTTCTTTAAACTTTAAACTTTCTTCTTTCTTCTTTAAACTTTAAACTTTCTTTAAACTTTAAACTTTAAACTTTAAACTTTAAACTTTCTTTAAACTTTAAACTTAAACTTTAAACTTTCTTTAAACTTTAAACTTAAACTTTAAACTTTAAACTTTAAACTTTAAACTTTCTTTAAACTTAAACTTTAAACTTTAAACTTTAAACTTTTAAACTTTAAACTTTAAACTTAAACTTTAAACTTTAAACTTTAAACTTTAAACTTTAAACTTTAAACCCTTTTTTTAAACTTTAAACTTAAACTTTCTTTAAACTTTAAACTTTAAACTTTAAACTTTAAACTTAAACTTTTAAACTTTCTTTAAACTTTAAACTTTAAACTTAAACTTTAAACTTTAAACTTTAAACTTTAAACTTTAAACTTTAAACTTTCTTTAAACTTTCTTTCTTTCTTTAAACTTTCTTTAAACTTTAAACTTTAAACTTTCTTTCTTAAACTTCTTTCTTTCTTTCTTTAAACTTTAAACTTTCTTTCTTTAAACTTTAAACTTTAAACTTTCTTTCTTTCTTTAAACTTTCTTTCTTCTTTCTTTAAACTTTCTTTAAACTTTCTTTCTTTTCTTTCTTCTTTCTTTAAACTTTCTTTAAACTTCTTTTCTTTAAACTTTCTTTCTTTCTTTAAACCCCTTTAAACTTTTAAACTTTCTTTAAACTTTCAAACTTTAAACTTTCTTTAAACTTTCTTAAACTTTCTTTCTTTCTTTCTTTCTTTCTTCTTTCTTTCTTTAAACTTTCTTTCTTTCTTTAAACTTTAAACTTCTTTAAACTTTAAACTTTCTTTCTTTCTTTAAACTTTCTTTCTTTAAACTTCTTCTTTCTTTCTTTCTTTCTTTAAACTTTCTTTCTTTCTTTCTTTCTTTCTTTCTTTAAACTTCTTTCTTTCTTTAAACTTTCTTTAAACTTTAAACTTTAAACTTTAAACTTCTTTCTTTCTTTCTTTCTTTCTTAAACTTTAAACTTTCTTAAACTTTAAACTTTCTTTAAACTTTCTTCTTTCTTTCTTAAACTTCTTTCTTTAAACTTCTTTAAAAACTTCTTTCTTCTTTAAACTTTCTTTAAACTTTCTTCTTTCTTTAAACTTTCTTTCTTAAACTTTAAACTTAAACTTTCTTTCTTTAAACTTTCTTTAAACTTTAAACTTCTTCTTTCTTTAAACTTTCTTTCTTTCTTTAAACTTCTTTCTTTAAACTTTCTTTAAACTTTAAACTTTCTTTAAACTTTAAACTTTCTTCTTCTTTCTTTCTTTCTTTCTTTCTTTCTTCTTTCTTTAAACTTTAAACTTTCTTTAAACTTTCTTTCTTTCTTTAAACTTTCTTTAAACTTCTTTCTTCTTTCTTTCTTTAAACTTTCTTTCTTTCTTTCTTTAAACTTTAAACTTTAAACTTTAAACTTTCTTTCTTTAAACTTTCTTCTTCTTTCTTTAAACTTTCTTTCTTTCTTTCTTTAAACTTTCTTTCTTTCTTTCTTCTTTCTTTAAACTTTAAACTTTCTTTAAACTTTCTTCTTTCTTTCTTCTTTAAACTTTCTTTCTTCTTTAAACTTTCTTCTTTCTTCTTTCTTTCTTTCTTTAAACTTTAAACTTTCTTTCTTTCTTTCTTTCCTTTCTTTCTTTAAACTTTAAACTTTAAACTTTAAACTTAAACTTTAAACTTCTTTAAACTTTAAACTTTAAACTTTCTTTCTTTAAACTTTAAACTTTAAACTTTCTTCTTTCTTTCTTTAAACTTCTTTCTTTAAACTTTCTTTCTTTCTTTCTTTCTTCTTTCTTTCTTTAAACTTTCTTTCTTTCTTCTTTAAACTTTCTTTAAACTTTAAACTTTAAACTTTAAACTTAAACTTTCTTTCTTAAACTTTCTTTCTTTCTTTCTTAAACTTTCTTTCTTTCTTAAACTTTCTTTAAACTTTCTTTAAACTTTCTTTCTTTAAACTTTCTTTCTTTCTTTCTTCTTTCTTTCTTTTTCCTTTCTTTAAACTTTCTTTCTTCTTTAAACTTTAAACTTTCTTCTTTCTTTCTTTCTTTCTTTCTTTAAACTTTCTTTCTTTCTTTCTTTCTTTCTTTCTTTCTTTCTTTAAACTTTAAACTTTCTTTCTTTCTTTCTTTCTTTCTTTCTTTCTTTAAACTTTCTTTCTTTCTTTCTTTCTTTAAACTTTCTTTCTTTCTTTCTTTAAACTTTAAACCTTTTCAAACTTTAAACTTAAACTTAAAACTTTCTTTCTTTAAACTTAAACTTAAACTTTAAAACTTTAAACTTTAAAAACTTTAAACTTTAAACTAAATTAAACTTAAACTTAAAACTTAAACTTTAAACTTTAAACTTTAAACTTTTAAAACTTTAAACTTAAACTTTAAACTTTAAACTTTTAAACTTTCTTTAAACTTTAAACTTTAAACTTTAAACTTTAAACTTTAAACTTTAAACTTTAAACTTTAAACTTTAAACTTTAAACTTTAAACTTTAAACTTTAAACTTTAAACAAACTTTAAACTTTAAACTTTAAACTTTAAACTTTAAACTTTAAACTTTAAACTTTAAACTTTAAACTTTAAACTTTAAACTTTCTTTAAACTTTAAACTTTAAACTTTAAACTTTAAACTTTAAACTTTAAACTTTAAACTTTAAACTTAAACTTTAAACTTTAAACTTTAAACTTTAAACTTTAAACTTTAAACTTTAAACTTTAAACTTTAAACTTTAAACTTTAAACTTTAAACTTTAAACTTTAAACTTTAAACTTTAAACTTTAAACTTTAAACTTTAAACTTTAAACTTTAAACTTTAAACTTTAAACTTTAAACTTTAAACTTTAAACTTTAAACTTTAAACTTTATACAAACTTTAAACTTTAAACTTTAAACAAACTTTAAACTTTAAACTTTAAACTTTAAACTTTAATTTAATAAAATTCAAATTTTAATTTTTTACCTTTGAACTTATTCGTTCATAACAAAAACGTATAATAATTTAATATTAGTCTTGTTTGGTATGTGAATCCTTGCGATATTGCAGGCTCACATTCCATTAATAAAGTTATTTGATAGTAACTTTTATATTTAGAATCTACATCAGATCTACTTACATAAAGACAAAATTTACATCGATTGGGGCTTGAACCTTGATGGCGCGGTTGGTTAGCGCAGTATTCTAAAAGCAAGTCTTGCAAATCCTACTAGGTAAATTTTTATTTATTATTTAAAATTAATAATTTTTAATTACATATTTACCTTTTAACTTATTCGTTCATAACAAAAACGTATAATAAGATTTTAGTTACTTTCCAATTACTAAAGAGTTAAGTAATCTGGGAAACGGGATGATCGGAAACCAGATTCCATCAAAACATCTTTGATATAGAAACAAGCTTTAAAATTCAACCTCTGTCACAAGGGTCTTGGTTTTATATGAAAACCTTACTGAAAATGAATAAATGCCTGGGGGAAAATGAAATCAACATCTTATACTTGCAATTTGTATCTTGCTTCAATAGAAATTCAGCAAATGCACAAACGCGTCTCACAAAGTCCTTATTGAAAATGGTCAAACGTCTGCGGACAATTTGATCACTGCACCTTTGTATGACTCACCAAATCAACATTTGAAATCATCATATTACACTTATAACGCATACTTATCAATAAAGTATGCGAGAGGGTGGTGGTGGAGTTGGATGAATTTAAGTGTGTGCTACCTGAGCGTTACTATAAGTTGTTCATGGCAGAGAACCGTCGTGTACAGCAATTCAATGAGGACTTGAAGAGCAAATGTGTTTCAATGTGTTCTTTAGGACCAGTAGGCAAAACAACCAATTTAATATTCGTTTAGAAAAACAGCTTTATTATTATAATTACTGCATTGTGTAATGATGAAGTTTTACCCTTTTCACTTCTGCTGGTATAAAAATACGGAAATCCAGAAAGGGTTGTCGACAAGACAGCTGAAGGAAGGTAAACAATCAAACAGACGGGACTCTGAAACCGACTGAGGCTCACGGCCTAGTCACGATACCCTAGTGTAGTTCGGAATTCTATTTCCAATTTTAAGTGTTATCTTCTCTTCTTCGGATACCTTTAAAGTGGAGCAATGACCATTCTTTATTATAGAATTCTGCATTTAGCTTTTTACAGAATACATAACTAGATGGCGGAATTCTCACACCTTCGATTACCTTTAAAATACACCTCTAGACGGAACCACGATCAGACCCTATTACAGAAATCTGCAGTTAGGTTTTTACAAAATACACATCTAGATGGCTCCACAAACAAACAAGAGGGCCACTGCAGTGGGGCTAAGTACCGGATAGAGCCACGATCAATCTCTAGGCTTCGGCTACCCGTAGACCCTCCAACCAGAACGCTTTGTATGCAATCATAAAGTGGCCGTGCCCACGGACATAGAATACCGGGCCTTAGACCCCAACCATAGTACAGAGCGTGGAGACTCGGCGGGCCCTCTAATAACAACCCTCAGCCTGAGGATCTATGCCTCAACCATCAGCTGAAGTGGACGTGGAAAACGGGGAAACCCCCCATTTTAACTGTGACGTCACCCGATTAAAAGTGGTTGGGGAAGCTCCCCCTTTCTACTCTTACCATATGTATTTGTGTGGCTTTTACACGTTGAAGTGATTTATCGATGTCTCACTTTCAGTAGATGATTAATTGTAAACGATGAAATAAATAGGTTGCTGAATACTCCGTGTTTTTACAATTTTACAGCGATAAAATAAAAAAAAATCGTTTTCAGTTAATGTATTGTTCTAATTAATGTTCATTACAGCGAGTGAAGGTTAAACCGATGGCTAACACTACATTGAATATTGCAGTTAATGATCAATTAAAGAATGCATACTCATATTTGGGTTATATCATAATAATTAAAAAAATTGTCTTTCCCAAACAACTTTTAATATGAATATGCTGACATATATGTTTCGGCTATATAAATTAGATAGTCATTAAGTTTCATCAATATGCTGATGACACTCAACTATTCTACGATTTTGAGAAATGAAGTACAGCACAAGCGGTAGAGTGCTTAAATAGTGATATCTGCAGTCTTATTAAAATATCTGAGGAGCACGGGTTGCATATCAATGCATCAAAATCATCTGTGATGCTATTCGGTAAAAGTAAGGCAAGGGACCGACATAAATGTGCCGTACAAAGTCGTGTTAAGGAGCAACTTAAAAATCTTGGAGTGATTATGGACCTTAGATTTAAGGCACAAGTCTCAGAGATGATAAAGAAAGCATTTTAAATTTAAAACTGATCTTTCAAAATCGATACACATTGGTCAAGATTTAAAATTATCCTATGGAGTCACTTGTCCTCTCGCAGTTTAACTACTGTGACGTTCTCTATGGACCTTGTTAGATGCTACGGAAAACAAAGAATTCAAAAATTCAGAATTTGCCTACGCTTAATTTATGGTGTAAGGAAGTATGAACACATTTCACACAAATTAATTGATATACAGTGGTTAAATATGAAAACAGAAGATTTGTTTGTACTCTGTACCATAAAATCATTACTGGCAAAATAACCACCTCTATGAAAAGATAAAGTTCAGTGCAACACCAGATTTTGTTCTTTAATTACCCCCTCAAAAACCTCACATTTTGAACGCTCTTTTAGTTATAATATCGTCAATGTTTATAATTCACTACCTGACTATTGCAAAAAACTAACTACAGACTAGTTTAAAAAGCATTTCCATCAATTCATACTTGACCGTCAAATGTTGCAGTAAAATAATGTTAAAAATAGTAAACTACTCATTCATAGTTAATCAGACATCCTTTCTTTACTTCTAATTCTCGTAAATTCTGGCTTTGTCAATTATGTCATTTACACTGTGTCCACCATCACCATGTACTTTTACATTTACATTTATATACATAAACTTCTCTCTAAATTTTAATCTTCAAAATTTATGCTAAATAAAATGGGTTAAGTGGAAGAGCAGAAGTAGTGGCGTATGTAACTACTAACTGAACTTCACCCAGTTGGTTACATGCACATGCATATTTATATAGGTAATTTTATACAATTTCATGTAACTATAACTGTGTGCATCAAACTAATAAAAGGCATTATTATTATTATTATTATCATTATTTTTTTTTTATTTTAGGCGTCGACAACTAAGGTCATTGGCTTCTACTATACTTATTAGATCCTATGAAACAAATCTGCAGCTTTTAGGAATCTAATAACATTTTTAATATGCTCCGACTGCCTAAGTAAATCTCCTTTCTCCCCAACCAACTTAAATAAAATCCTCAGATGCTGCAGTCCCGGGCATATACACAGTACGTGTTCAACAGATATTTGATCACCACAGCTCTGGCATGCCGGAGGAGGTTCATTGCGTAACAGGTGGACGTGAGTTAGTTGGGTGTATCCTAACTCAGGCGCTGGATTTTAATCCGTTCCGTTCGAGACAATTGCACAGGTGGTCTCCAGGGCTTCGTGTATCCAATCGACTCATCCAAGGCTGCCTTTAGCTCTACATGTCTCACCTCCGGAACATCCACTTGTTCTCCTGTCGTAGCACGTTTTGCCGCCTTGTCGGCCACTTCATTTCCTTCTATGCCTACGTGGCCAGGTACCCACAGTAGCGTCACACTTTTTCCAGTTTCCACCACGTTTTTGTATAAGGCCTGTAATCTTTGGACAAGCGGATGCCGAGAGAAACGGCTCCTCATACTCCTTATAACACTCAAACAGTCACTAATTATGACGAAACGTGTCACTGTGTAGCACATATGGCAGTACAAAAGGGCTTGCGATAGGGCATACATTTCGGCACCAATTATTGTGCACATATTGGACATGTTCCATCCATGTGCTATGCCGTCAATGCATATGGCACATCCTACCCCCGATTCAGTTTGCGATCGATCCGTGTAAATCACCTTTGAGTTACGGTGTGCGTCCATTATAGATGCAAACTGTCGCTTATAAATTAATCTACCTCAGGGACCATCCAAGGCGGAACTTCACCGTGACCTAACGGTAATACTTCTGGAAGGTGGACGTCCAGCGTGTTCAATAATTCAGAAGCTCTCACCCCAGCCGGTCTTGTAATCGATGGCCTATCGGTAAATTCACGACAATCTCTAAAGAGAATCCGATAATTCGGATGGTCCCGTTGGGCACAAATCCTAGCGACGTACCTACAGAGGATCTGGTCTCGTCGACGAGATAGGCAAAGGAAATCTGTCTCTGATAATATTTTAGTGATGGGACTAGTGCGAAATGCACCGATGGAGCATCTCATGCCTGCGTGGTGGACAGGGTCCAATCTAGCCAGAGTTGACTTGCGCTCCGAGGAGTAAGCTTCACAACCATATTCCAGCTTAGACAATAAAAGTGACTTATGCAACTGTAGCATGGTGTCGGGATCTGCACCCCATTTTGTTCCAGCAAGACCCTTAAGAATATTAAGAACAGATTTACATTTATCCACTATGTAGTCTGTGTGTTCATTCCATCTGAGTTTGTCATCAAAAATTAGACCTAAGAATTTGGTCGACCTTGAGATAGGGATTGGCCAATCCTTAAAGTGTAAAAGTGGGTCATAGTGAGGTTTTCTTAAACGACAGAAATGCATGCATTTGGTTTTATTTCGCGAAAATTTAAAACCCGAATTTTCGGCATTTTGGATAATTTTATTTAGAGCCGGTTGGAGACGTCTAGTTATTTTCCCGATAGTTGTGTCTGAACAAAATATTGCCAGGTCATCCACGTAAAGACATTTCTCTACGTCAGGACTAATACCCGATGCGATATCGTTTATTGCAATCGCGAATAGTGTGACGCTCAAGGGCGAGCCTTGAGGAATGCCATTCTCAAAAATCTTAGGCGCCGAGAACGCGTTTCCGCATTTTACCCTAAATCTTCTCTCTTTCAGGTAGTTGATTAGAAAGAGAGGCAAATTTCCTCTGAGTCCTCAGCCGTGCAGCTTTTGTAAGACACTGTACCGCCAGGTCATGTCGTACGCCTTTTCAAGGTCGAAAACAAAGCCACCGTATGTTTCTTGTCCCTAAACGCACGCTGTACTGCTTTCTCCAAGTATATCAGTTGGTCCTGAGTGGATCGGTTTCTACGAAATCCTGCCTGATGGTCTGAGAGATACCGGTTATACTCCAGGTGCCAAACAAGTCTGTTGTTGACCATCCTTTCAAGAAGTTTACCCATACAACAAGTAAGACTGATGGGTCTATAACTCGAAGGAATCTGTGAATCTTTGCTGTTTTTGAGGATGGGAACGATGATGGACCCTTTCCATTCCCCAGGGTAAGTATTTTCAGACCAACAGCGATTGTACAAATTCAGAAGGGACAACTTGGCAGTCAAAGGAAGGTTTTTGATAAATTCGTACGGAATTGTATCGGATTCAGGCGCCTTAGAATTAGAAAACCGTAGAGCCTCATCAAATTCCGCCATCGAAAAGGGTACGTTATATTCTAGGTGGTCAGCGGTAGTGAAGTCGAGAGGAGTTTCCCGTTCTATCTTGTTGTCACGAAAAGTTGGTTCGTAGTTTTGAGAACTGCTAATTGATTCGTAGTGTTCAGCAATTGACTCAGCGATTAACTACGGCATGTCGGTGGTAATACCATCTCGAGTAATGATTCGAGTGATGGACGTAGTTCTTCTGTCATTCACTAGAAGCTTTATCCTCTTCCAGACTTCCGATGAAGACGTGCTGGGGTTAATCAAGGAGACGTATTTGTTCCAGGAAGCTTTCTTGCGTTGAAGAACTATTCGACGAGCATTGGCTCTGGCTCTCTTAAAAACAATCACATTTTCTTCAATATCGTTGGTAAAGGTTTCCACCCCTTGGGATAGACTAAGCTCCAGTCTCCTTTATCAACGCGCCATCTAAGCATAGACACAATCGGCCGTCTCGCAATTTTTGTATCTATGCAGATGGGAAAGTGGTCGCTATTATGTAGGTCGTCCATAGGTATCCATGTGAAGCGCGATGCCAGAATCGGTGTGGAAAAGGCCAAATCAATCGCGTGGAAATCACGTGAACGAGAGTTGAAATACGTCGGAGCTCCAGTGTTCAGAAAAAGAACATCGTTACGATCTATAAAGTTTTCCAGTCGACGGCCCCTGGCGTCCCTAGATTGAGAGCCCCACAGAGGACTGTGAGCATTAAAGTCTCCTACAAGTAGAAACGGAGTTGGGAGCTGATCTGCAAGATTCTCAATATCTCTTAAATCCCAATCATCTCTGGGCAGGTAGATATTACATAGAGATAGGACAATAGGATATGAAATTCGCACAGCCACCGCTTGAAGGCGCGTGTTGAGACTTATTGGCGCAGAATATACATCGCTTCTCGTCAATATAACAACACCGCCACTAGCTCTAGCGTTCCACTCGCCATCTCTCCGTTCAATTGTATATCCCCTTAGTGCATACGGTTGTCCTTGTTGAAGGTGTGTTTCCTTAATGCACAGACACATTGGTTCATGCTGTGTTATGTCAGTATCATTTTAATGTCACAGTAACGCATTATTATACCCCTACAATTCCATTGTATAATTTTATTTATATCCATTGTAGGATTGGATAATTGGATTTAATAAATAACATAAATAAATAACAATGAAGTGTGTATAAGGACATCACAAATACTAACAAGTAAAATAAATAACGAACGAATGAACAAACTATATAAATATCACAGATAAATATCACAGATTGATGTAACTATCACAGCTATTTTCTCGATTTGCCTTTTGGCCAACCCTTTTTCTTTTTCTCCCCTTTAGCTGCTGTTAAAGTGTCCTCATCGACGGAGTTTAAACTAGATTCCGTTGATGTGGCTCTGTCAAGAATGCTCTTTCTTTTAGCACCACGTGTTTCTTCATCCATAGGGTCCTCGGAAGGTTTTGTAGATAGGGTAGGTGCTTTTGAGATACTAAATTCTGCCCTGAGATTGCATATCTCTTCTCTAATCATTTTTTGAATTTCAGGCATAATCTCTCGGAGAGATGTGTTTTCCGGTTGGCGACCACAGGGTTAAGTTTAGAGACTTCCTCTATAATCATGTTCCTGATGTCAGGAAGTATGTCACGCAGCGAAGCATCTCCGGCTGTAGCATTTACACGCGTAAGTTTAGATACTTCTTCTTGAATAATTTTTCTAATTTCAGGTATAGACTCAGTTCTCGAAATGCTTCCACTGGATAATGCCGCAGTCGCTGCATAACTAGCTTGGCTTGTCACTGCAGATCTTTCCATTTGTTTGGCTTGTAAGTACGAAACTTTATTTAAGACCATAACTTCCTGAATTTTACTTTCTTTTTTATAGACGGGGCAACCTTTATATATAGCAGAATGGTCACCTTTACAATTTGGACACGACTTTGGTGTTTCGCATGGAATGTCCTCGTGAGGAGGTTTTCCACATATGCAAACCTTAGTATGATTACAATTAATGGCCGAATGTCCAAATAGTTGGCAGTTATAACAGCGTAAGGGAGCCGGTATATATGGTCTCACTAATAGCGGATACATTGCCGCTTTAATGGTTTTGGGTAGATCATTCCTTTCGAAAGTGATGATGTGGTTAGGTGTATCGATCCACTCACCGCTTCGTTTACTTCTTATGCGTCTAACTTCGACCACAAATTCGTGAGCTAGTCCCTCCTTAATCTCCTCCATCGTCGAATTCAACAAATCGGGGCAGTACACTACTCCCTTGCAACGATTTAAAGTAGGATGAGGTGAAACCTCCACTTCATAACCCGATAACCTTTCCATATCCAATAACCTTTTGCTTTGACTCCTGGATGCTGTCTCTATTAATAACGCTCCTTTAACTTTTTTAATGCTAGGAATATTCCCAGCTACTCCAAACAAGGCCTTTGATTATTATTATTATTATTATTATTACCCAATGGATTACAACAACTACAGGCCATTGAGTATTTTACCTACTGTGGAAAAAATATTTGAAATATATATACGGATCACCTTAAAAAGTATTTATCAGAAAATAAAATTATTCACGTAAACCAACATGGATTTCAAACAGGTAAAGGAACTGGAACTCTATTAACCGAACTTATAGACCATATAAACACGCAGCTCGATAAAAATAATTACACAACTGCGCTGTTTATTGATCTCACAAAAGCATTCGACACTGTCAAACATGACCTGTTACTAAAGTACTTAAACAACGCCGGAATTAAACATAGGGAGTTACAGTGGTTTGAAATCTATTTAAAAATGAGATACTTTAAAGTTAGGGTAGGAAACGAATTCAGCGATATGACACAATCTGAATATGGTGTACCACAAAGAAGTAATCTGGGCCCGTTGCTGTTCTTAATATACGTTAATGAAATGTTCACGACAATAGACAAAACCAAGTTATATATGTATGCTGATGACGCTGTGCTTCTATACTCACACAGAGACATAGCTACTTGCAAGGATATACTACAAACTGAGTTTAACAACCTGGTGAGATGGACCCACGGTAGGCACTTGTATGTAAACAAAGAGAAAACAGTTTAGATGGTATTTTCAATACCGCACATGTTTAGACCGCAACAAATTGAATTAAAAATACATAAATGCACGTTCCTACCACAATCAATATATTGTAATTGTCCAATTGTAAAAACGTAAAACACATTATACCTTGAAATTACTATAGATAACAAATTTAAGTTGGATAAACATAGGCATTACATATACAACAAATTGAAGAAAACTGTAGGATGCTTCTGCATTCTTCAGAGATTTCTAGATACAAAGACATTGATTGTAGTATACCAGGCGTTAGTGGAATCCCAAATAAGATACGGACTTCAAGTATGGGGTTGTGCTGAAAATGTTCACATTAAGAAATTAGAAAACCTACAATACAGAATAATGAAACTAATAATCAAAGACAAGAAATTAAGCAAAAACCAAATGTATAAACTATGTGATACATTAACACCATACAAGTATTATAAATATTGGTACCTAACACAATACAAAGAAGACAACAAATACAAAGTGACAGAAAATCATAACCACCTTACTCGCAGAAAAAGATATATAGTGCCCAAATATTACAATAATTATGGATATAGGACATTAAAATGTACAATACCGTTACTATTCAATACAATACCCGACGATTTAAAAACTAGCTCAACAAAAAAATATAAATATAATATAAAACAGTGGTTACAAACACAAATAACATAATAACACAAAGTGATCTAAATAAATAAAGTTTATAGGTTAATAAGTCAATGTAATAAATGTAGACATGTAACATGACCTATTTAACTGTAGCTTACAATGATTGTGTACCATTAAACGCCACACTAAAGAAGAAAACGTAATCTTTATATGTAAATATACTAAAAATTTTATGTATAAATAAGGCACCAACGTATAAGTCATTTGACTTTGTTGGACCTTCAACTGTATATATTATGAAATAAATAAATTCAAATTCAAATTCAAATTATTATTATTATTATGACTATTATTATTATTATTATTATTATTATTATTATTATTATTATTATTATCAAAGCATAAAACATCAAATTACGATACAAATCTGTTTTTATGACATTCACCTGGTATCCAGATCAAATCGACTAGTTCCTCATTAGAAAAATTCATGATGAATTCAAAATTTGTACGTAGATAACAAGGAAATTAACCGTACAAAACTAAAATATTTATTTTACAAGCTTGATAGGCAAATAATACTACCTTCTATCAAATAATACTTTACATTCATGGCAAACCGTAAAAAAACCTGCAGTGCCAAAAATGTCGCTTTTATTTTTAAAAATCTAAATAAATTAATAACTGTAAGACTTAGGTGTAGGGAATGCGTAAGAAGAGTAAAAATATTTCTTAAATACTTTTCAGACATGATATAGAGGAGTTCCGTTTAAAATAACAGAGATAAATATTGGTGTGAGTTTTGGATCACCCTGTACAAAAAATAAAAGTTATCATAAAAGTGATAAGTTTTAACAAAACCAGATTATCACAAAATTATTTTACCCATGAGAAATTAGCCCCCAATTGTTTATTTTAAATAATATAGCGTGACGATTTCTTTACGATTTTCATATAAGAATGGCCCTATCGTTAAAAGTACCTTGTAGAACCTAGTAAGAACCTTTATCATTGGAAAAGTAAAAATGAGCCTAATTGAAATTTGATATAAGACAGGGTGTTCCTTTAAAAAAACGTAAATCTGATATGCTGTGACTTTATGAAATACCCCGTATATCATTATATTGTTTTAAAATATGCAGCTTGACTTTATGAATAACCTTTATTTAAAACTTTGTTTGGTAACTCTCAAGGTCAAGGAGCTATCGAACTCCGGAGTATAATTTGATCACTGTGAATATAACTTCCATAAAACGGAGGGTGCTGTAGTGAATGCAAATGTCTTAGGTAATAAACTTCTTGCGGATTTGGATTGGAATGGTAGTGCATCATGGTTAAGGTCTATTTTCACGAAATATGGTTTTAAGTGGCGTACAACTGAAAATATAGAAAGGAACGACAGTCGAGCACTAAGGATTTCCTACTTGTAACGAATAAAAATATTACTAGAAATTAAAACGCCCCATTGTGTGCATAGATGAAACTGATGTTGGCAGTGAACACACTCATTCAAAATCGTGGAGTGGTGGTAGTGAAAATGGGATAAAGTGTAGCATATACAAAGGACCAAGAATGATTGTAGTGCATTCGGGTGGTAAAATGGTTGCGGTTTGGTTTTAAAGTCTGAGTAAAAAGTGAAGATCACCATGACGATATCAACGCGACACACTATGACAAATGGTTTCTGGAGAAGGTTGTTTCGAATTTGCCCCCAAATTCGGTACTGGTGATAAGACAACGCACCTTATCACAATGTCCAAGTTAATCGAGCTCCAAACAGTATTTCTAAAAGAGAAGAAATGGTGAAACCGCAGTTATACGATATTATTTTAAACAACACAAAAAACAGTATATTACGTACAAATTTGATGATATTTTACAGAACGAAAATCATACCGTACTTAGACTTCCGCCTTACCATCCAAATTTAAATCAAATAGAATGAATTTTGGAACAAACAAAACATCGCAAAAAGGAACGAAATTTCGAATGTTACGCAGGACCATCAAGTCATAAATTTGGTACAAGAAAACAACTCGGACGAAGATTAATTCTTTTTATTGTATAATATAAATACTTTAAGTGTTTCTACATCTTTGTTAGTATTAGATTAATAAAATAGCGTAAACTTTTAATTGTGATTTTGTACATGTACCAACGATTTGAAGCTATTACACTTGACGATTGTTCCCGAACGCAATGACGTAACTGGACGACCTGAATTATTTCTGCTTGCGGGAGTTGTAATTTTTCTAACATTGCATTTATTATTTACATAGTGCAATTCGGCACTGACATTGCTCTGCTTATACTAGCAGATTACTAATTTATTACAAACCATGTCCTCTTCTGATAGAGTCTTGATTGACATTAATTTAATTTTTTCCACCGGGGAAACGGACAGTTTCTTACACTAACTTAATTATATACTCTCACACTGCACGGCGTTAAAATTACAACTCCTACGTGGTATATCAACGATGCATAGATTTGGAACAATTACATACTCAATGTGGTCATATTGCTGTGCTGTTGTGAGCCCAAAACGATATCTCTCTCTAATGCAGTCAGTGACGTCAAGGAGTGTTAAAATTACTCCAATACTGTATATCTCTGTTGCAGCTTCCCTTTGACGCTACTACACATCCGACGCAGTTATATTTTCGATGCTATTAAGCGTCGTTAAGATTACAATCCGATGTGGCCATCATTGGTATAGTTTCGATTTGGAAGTATTACATACCTGATACAGCCACGCTTCGATATAATTGGTATAGTTGTTAAGGGATAGCTTTCGTTCCATATATCATTTGACAATTAGCCGGGAAATCAAGATGGAAGAATATAAGCAACTCGTACAGTATGTAAATGGTAGAGAATACCATTAAGGTTAAATTTTTAGACCTTATCTTTCATTAGAGTACTTTCTTTAAAGGAAAACTATACTCTGGGCTTTATTTGTGTTTCCCCTACAGAGTCCTTTCGGTAGTTTCCCATGTAACTTGCTGTAACGATTAATTAAAATTACAGCTGTAATGCAATCAGACTGACACTCAGTTTTGATTTGGTACTATTGCTATTTTTGCTCGTCTTTGTTTAGCATACCCACGCAGCATGTCATGGTATCTCGCCTTTCGACCTGTCGGGTTTTATTATTCAATTACAAACGACATTACGTATATTTATGCTCTCCTTCAAAGTTCTTTTCAACTTTGTTTGACTGTACTTGCCCGCTTTTGTTCTCATGAGCGTATTTAGATTAAATTTATTGCCTGATTGGTGCTGGAATCTACATTTACCCTTTATATGTGGCTCGACCTCCTTTAGGATTGGACGTATCTGAGTGCGACCTTTCGAGGTGTAAGTCGTATATACCACATTTCTTCAGCGGACCTCTGAGTTGATATAATTCGGCAATAGGATTTTACCTGAAAACGAATCGCGTTACTCCATTGCCAACCCGTAAGATATAAATGCTGTAATGGGTGGACAATTGTGGTTTTACTGGTTCCGCACCCTCAGTCTCGCATAATTCGAGATTTCATCGGAAGTGTGTCGCGAATTATCACCCTTCTCTAGCAGGTTCACCTGTAAAGGTGTGGTGGATACGCGTGAACATCTTTACTGATGATCCTTTCGGCAGGTTAACCCACAAAAACCTTGTTTCTTTAAACACAAGTCAATAGTAGTCACGTTAAAATACTGGTAACTGTTGCAGGGTACCTTTAAATAAGATCATGTGTGTGTGTGTGTGTGTGTGTGTGTGTGTGTGTGTGTGTGTGTGTGTGTGTGTGTGTGTGTGTGTGTGTGTGTGTGTCATTTTTTATGTCGACGGTTTAAAAGCTTACCTGTGCTTTCTCTGTCAAAAGTAATAGGATTATAATAAATGTCAAATTATATAAGCATAACTAGATTATGTACGTTTATTATTAGTTTTGTTATGAACGAATAAGTTCGAAGGTAAATATTTAATTAAGAATTATTATTAATTTTATTAAATACATAAATAAAAAGTTTACCTTGAGTAGGATTTGAACCTACGACCTGTACTTTGCTAGAGTACCCCGCTAACCATCTGCGCCATCGAGATTCAAACCCCAATCGATGCAAATGTTGTCTTTATGTATGTAGAACTGATGCAAATTCTAAATATAATGAGACTACAATGAAATTACTTATATTAATTGAATGTGAGCCTGCAACGTTCAAAGGTAAATACGTAATTAAAAATTATTATTAATTTTATTACATACATAAATAAAAAGTTAACATAAGTTCTACATGCATAAATATAAAATTTGCATCGATTGGGGCTTGAATCTCTAGCAAAGTGCTGGTCGTAGGTTCAAATCCTACTCGATGTAAACTTTTTATTCAAGTATGTAATATAATTATTAATAATTTTTGATTACATATGATGTATTTGTTTGTTGCTTTATACCTCGTGTGATGAGACATGAAGCTGGAGGTTCTGTAACATTAACTGTATTAATTGTAGTAATAATAGTATAAATATAGGTGGTATTTTTTTTCTCTTTTCAATCTGGATGGCTTCTCACATTACTCCTTCTTTAAAAGTTTTAGCTAGAGCTTGTAAGCTGTTTTTTGCGTACGTTAATTTTTAATGTGTTTATTTACCGCCATTCTAACTCAAATCGAATTTTACGAGATAAAAAGGGAGGGTTGGTTCATTATTTAGGGCTGACCGATTACTGGCAGACGGTTCCTCACTTATCAGCGTACACTAAAACGGTTTTATACATTGTATTATACCTATTTAATACAATAGCTTAATATTTTACACTTACTCTAACTTATCTTATGTAATTGCAAGTGAATAGGTACAACCAAAATGCTCAAATGCCACAACAGAAAATATGTTCCAAAATAAAACCCACATCCATCATCCACTAAGGTGCCGCGGCTGGTTGGATTGGTCTCCTTGCGATCGGCAGCGGCCTTCAGAAGACAGCTTCGTACTTTCGTTAGGTGTACAGCGAAATAACACTAATGGCGTGTTAACACTTATGTAAAATGAATGTAGAAATAAGAAACGGAAAATTAAGTAAAAATACTAGAATATTTAAGTCCGGTCCTGCATGGTAGGGTACGATAACGGATTTGGAAATGTATCTACGATAATAAGAACAAGTTGAATGATTCCAATACACCTGCTTCTAGGTCACACAGAAAATCAATAATTTTATAGATACCTGTACTTGTACAGTGCTTCATAACTATATTTTGTAAAAGAAATCGTGTCTTCTATCATATAAATGCTATATTTATGCCAAACTTTTAAGAAAGAAGTTTAAAACTAATCTAACTAATAGTTACATTGGTTTAGTAACTAACTGCGGTCTTCCTAATTACTGTGTATTGCTAATTACGTGAAATCAAAATACACTCTTATTATTGTTAGTAATTATTTGGACCTGATTTCATACGTAAACTAGAATGCTAACTATTCCCTACTGTATCTACCATGAGCGGGAACGCATAATGCGTAGGCCGCTTGGATGCGCTTGCGCGTCTGGTTTGCTACCTGGCTAGCTTGCGACTCAGGGACGGCGTAAAATATTTAAGCTTTCTGTACTTTTCGATTTACAAGTGTATATATCAGGTAGGCAGGATACTGAACCAAACGTTGTGCTTGTATAGGTATTATTAAAGAAGGATTACTTCTTTAATTCTGTGTTATTGCGACATACCGAGTATGGTCTAATTGTGGGTGGCTTGTTACTTTCAATTCGTCGACTCCCTGTACGCTGTTTAGGTAGCCTGTGGCGCCGTGTTAGTGTGAGTTTGTGTAAAATGTTTGTTGGATATCAATTAAGATTCTTAATTACGCCCCATTGCGCTGTACAATTGGTAACCTAGGATGCGGCAGTATAAGTAAAAGACTACACCGGGACTAAACACCCGGCGTGAACCGTTCACTAATGTATGTGTAAGGTTGTGTAATTAACTTGCGTGCAGGTGACCACAGATTTAAGTAGCTGTAGACTCCGGTGTACGGAAGCAACTTCAGGCGGACGAAGTTAAGTTGACCCAACGGATAATGATGATGAAGAAAGATGCGGTCGGAAGCGTAGGTCGTCGTTTTATTTAAACCCTCAGAAGGCGGGGACGGTTTCTGGCGGTGATGCTAGTTCAGAGATTGGGTTCGGCTGGAGGGGACTCCGATGTAACAAAATTCTTAAAATTTTCGGAATAACGTTAGAGAGGATTAATACTCGTTATTTGATGAATTTTGCAGTCTAATTCAAATTGGATAATTAAGTAATTAATTAAAAAGATGTTGTGAAGGGTTCTTTACAAGATAATAGTTGAATTTTATTTGTATCTATGTAATGGCATGCGTCTAAATGGTGACTTTCCAAAGAAGACGTCTTATGTTGTTTAAGGGCTAGGCAACGTTCTTGGGCTCTTAACATTTAGTCTTCTAATTGTTTGTCCATGTAAGATTTTTGACAGCTGGAATAAAGAACTCTATATATACCTTGGTTTTCTTCGTGAGTTTTGTCTTTTGCATTACGTAGGAAGTAGTCATATAGGGCCGGTTCTGACTCAGCTTTCTGGCTGTGACCTTGGAAACTTATTTGAAGGACAGGTTGTTGTGTATGCCGAAATGTAGGTCAAAGTATTGTATTGACTAAATTGAGTCAAGGTGAAATAGTTGTCTAAGCTGAAAGTAGGTCAAGATAAGTATTTGACAAGTTGAAACATGTTCTCATAGGTACTCAATTCAAGGACACATTTTCTTATATAAACTGGGGCAAGGTGTGTTGAGATCAGTCAATTGGCAACTTGTAATTGTTACGCATGGAATTATCAGGGTTAAACCAAAGCACCTATTGCAAACTCTTTAAATGTGTGTGTAACCTCGAGACATCGAAAAAGTATAGTGATGAATGTGATTATAATTAATAAATACTGTATGGTGAACTTATAGTAATGGAAACAGCCGATTTTAAGTGTGTATTGCCTCAACGCTTTTATGAGTATTTCAAATAAAAACCCGCATAAAGGAATTTAAAGCGTTACCAAACACTGTATGCTTTAACTAGAATCATTTCTTAAACAGCGTTCAGTCGTAGTGCAATTGCGAACAAGTAAAGTCGTTTTCTAATTAAATTGCAAGCAACAATAAGTTATTTACCTAACTAGTTCGGAAAGTTCATTTTCCCGCATGAGCACATTGTTTGCAGCACGACCGCAAGGTGTGCTGCATTTAGCGCGAATTCAGGAAAATGTATTCCGAACAAGTTAGGTACAAAGTATTTTGTAACGAATAAATTAATAAAATTGAAAACAAATATTTTAACATTGTTTGGTTTTTTATTCTAGTTGGATTGATAGCATAACTGGCATGGTAATGTTGCATTGTTGTCATGGTTACATGTCAACAAAAATTCAAACGTTGAGTCGCCATTTTCTTTAAAATTATTTTTGTTACATTTGTGAAGAATAGGTGATTTCGAAGAAATTCTGATGCCACCTGATGTTAAAGAAACAACCATTAAGGCAGCATTGAATTTGCTTCCTCAAAAAGTGATGGGAGGTATATGACCACCTATAAGGAGTTTCTTGATTGGTGTAAGTAGAAGAACATGACAAAATTTACGGAAAAGGACAAAATCAAGGATCAATGTGGTCTACTCATTCAATGATAAAATTGTGTTTAATGGTATTTCTGGTGAATTAAGAAGGGAAGAACTGTAAAAAATAAAGCATGCTGACGTTGAGTTTCGAAATGATGTGGTAGTAGTCCAGAAACCAGAACAGGCATTCCCAGGTCGTTTGCTATCACAAACTCTTCATGTATCGGTAAAGTAAAAACATATCACAATATAAGGAAAACAAACCACTTACGCTTTTTCCTAACTTACCTTAATAGAAAATGTATAAACACTCCAGTGGGTATAAACCGAATTGGAAAAATCCCAATGAAAATTTCCAATACTTGAAACTTGAAGATTCATGAACATACACTGGTGATAGTTTTCGTAGAAGTTCACCAACCTTGTTGGCAAATCGTGGAGAGGGGTTGGTTGGAATTAAACAATTTGGGGGATGGAAATCATCAGCAGTTTGTGAACCATACATGCAAGGTTCGCTACGCAATAAAATTGAACTATCGAGGCACCGCAGCCTTCGCACTTCGCAACAGATAGCCCATCAACATCATCTACCACATTCAATATTCACAGACAAAACCAAGTATCCTCCACAATTACACAACAGTGCATTGAATCAGTTCCAGGGGTAGAAATTAAATATTGTAGTAAATGCACCATAAATGTGCGGATTTTCAATAACTGCACCTTTTCTTCGTGTTCATATAAAGAAAGACATTAAGATTTTTTAATTTAATGTTAGTTAGTCACTTATCTATTATTTTGTTAATTTCTTCAATAATAAAACCATTACTTCTTGCGTTATCGGTTGGCGTTTATTTGAGGTTGGGCTGTACTTATCGATCTTATCGAGTTATGACTAAGCGACAGACGTAAGTGCGCTTTAAGTAAGGCTTACATTTTAACTATTATTTTTTAAAATAAAAATACTGACATATATAGTAATAAATATACATCAATATCAAAAATTACATCAAAATATTGCCTTGTCGCGTTCGTTATATGGGCAGAATTTCAATTCTGCTACTAACCATACAAAGTAATTACCCTAGTTTCTGTTGGAAAGTAAAAAACACCTCAGTGCGGGAAAACAAGAGTGCATCGGGATTAACCGAGAAATACCTACTTTAAAGCTATGAGTACAAAAAGTTATTTTTGGAATGCGTATAGGGTGTGACAACTGCGATCGCGAAATTAGAGATTATCTAAATTGTAAAATATCCGCAAAAAAGTGTATTATTAGAGCAAACAACAATACAATTAAATGTGAGATAAACAGTTCATTTGAGATCGATTTTACTAAACAAAATAACATATTCGCATGCTTGTGTTTCAGTTCAAAATATTAGAACCAAATATCTTACATACGTTTACGTTAGGCATCCAAACACTTAAACACACTAAGCTATACGTACAGGGCAACATTATAAAAGGATCTTATCGAAACGGGAACCCTGCAAAAGTATTACATGAGATTGACGTTTTATTTCCTCCGGGATATCGTCTAGATAAAGCACCAAGCAACACTCAATATTTAGAAGTAAATACCGACGTAATTAGGGATAAAACAATTAATTTGACTAATAAAAAGGGCGAATTAATAGACTTTGGTTAAGGTGGGCCATTCACAGTACGTTTAAGACTAAAAGTACATGGGTCTGGAAATTAGTCGAAAACCCATTCTATCTTTCAAAAATTCATATCGAGGAAATGATCCCTACCACCCTACGTTAAGTATAAAACAATCGCGTTAAAAAATATGAACGCACAAAAGGGCATTAAATGTTTCGTTAATTATTGTAAAATTAAACACTCTATGATAAAACTAATTATCTAGCCAGATTTATGTCTTAAACTAAATACAAAAACAACAAACGCAAAACCAAACAATCTCTATTGAGAAACTCTTAATTTATTACGTTAAACGAAAAGCTTTTATTAAAAATCGTGTCAACTATAGTAATGAATTTACCACGGATACCTTTTAAAACAAGCAACTTTCGGTAATGAACGAAACCAGACTCGTATTAGTTTTGTATTTTTAAAATTCCAATTCCGTTGTAAATGCTTTCACTGTGGTCAGGCATGAGATTACAAATAATGCTTTAAATACAATACATTACAATTATATTGACTTAATATCAGTAGGAAACAATATATATAGAATGTATATCACTTAAAAAAGCGATATACTTATCACATGAAATTCTACGTAATCGTCCTTTAAACGAAATTAATCTTGCAAGATATACATAATTACATGGATGAAATCATTCCATTATGTATCATAATGCTTATATATATATATATATATATATATATATATATATATATATATATATATATAGTAACAACAATTTCGTAAATTCACCATAAAATAGGTAGTCAAAGCGTTGAATAGTTCAACTTCCTGGTGACATTACTTATTTCACCTGGTTATTTACAAGATATATCATTATTATTTTACAAGGTTCTATCTACAGTAAGTTTTGTTTCCTCAAATGGCTCTTTGCGTACGCGGTCGACCGGTTCTTCTTCATTAACTAAATCACGGCAAACTTGAACCGCTCTAAACTGTTAAACCCTCCACTATCGAGATGCACTTGATTAAATACACACCCCTTTCGACAACTACAAAATGATACAAAATATCCACCAACCAACACAATTCCTAAAGCGCTGACTACTTCAGAATCCACCCGCAGGTGCTTGGGTAAATAATCCCTACGAAGCGTTCACAAACCCAGGTCATTTAGTTATCTGAAGCCACCGCCACAACGCGGGCATACGCCACTTTACTCTGTGCTGTCCAACTTAAGACTGACTTACTAATCGCCAAAATCATTTTCCCTCCTGTAATTACATCATCTGTTGCATAGTCTTGTATCATATTTTGAACACCACTCTTTCACTCGAAACTTTCACAATCAACACTTCACATGAGCAAAACAGATTTATTCTATGAACTGATATGGCACAACTTATTTTCGAAACGGAACACATTGTAGCTTAAGCTTTTCAAAACCCATCCTCGTATTGAGAAATGAATCGGTGAACCTTTCTTTTAAAGGAAATCTTACATCACCCTTTATCTAAACGCGACGAAGCTCTCGTTATCCGAAACTATCCTTGGAAAACTTTTACAACAGTTTCAGTTCCAAGTAAATTAACACTAACAAAAAAACTTTTTAGATCCGAAACGGAATTTTATTCGCACTACAAAACTAAGCTTTACAATAAGATCAATAAAAATCTACAGCAAAAGACACGTCGATTTAATTTTTAATCTACAACCTTTTTAACACCAAAATTCGATAAAACGGAAAGAGAAAAAAAGATATAATACAAATCATCCACACGTGACAACAAGTAGAATTCGGTTAGCAAGAGGGAGAAAAATATTTTACAGTATGCATACCATTAAACCACATATTTGGATAATGGAAGATTATCGTCAAGTAATCGTGAACATGGGAGTTGTTGTTAATTCGATCTAGAAGAGATACAAACTACTACTATGGTGACGTTGACACAACAATAACCTTAAATAAGTGATGCTGCGAAACTTACCTTGTTTGAAGGAATCAATAAAAATTATAATTGTTCCATTTCGTCAATAGGAGTTATATGAATTACCTGCTTTAAAACAAGCAACATCAGACACGTGGCCAATAAAAACGTCAACGCAACTGGAAAAATCACTTTGGATAATTGTTGCATTACAACAAGGTAAAAGTACATATAGTCGGCAAGAATCGGAACATTTGGTCGCATTAACATCAAAAACCTTAAAGTGCATCTGAATCCCGAGTAGCATCCATATGAATCAATGCATTGGAACTTCAGTGCTAACCATTACATATACGACTTTCGCAATTTTTTGAAATTCCGATGTGATTACAATAGTAAAGATGAAAGATGCATTATTCAACTATTCCGAATTCAAATCATGTTGTAGTGGACAGCTCTATACAAAATTAGTCTTTCAACAACTCAACAGTAGCCATCAAGTAGGAAATGGAATCCCTAACACCTTTCGATAATGGAATCGTTATCTATGGTCTTATTCTCCACGATGCTATTGTGCAGCACAGCCCATTCAGTGGAGAGGTGGAAAAATTATTATTATCGTAATATGCACTCTGTATCTAAATAAGTATATAAATCAAAATCTAATTGTTCGTATATTTTTATTTCATCCGCTAACGGTGAAAGTAGTTGCTTAGAAAAAAAACTTCCAATTCAAAATCATTTTCTAGGTGATGAAAAGTCTAATATTCTAAAACATGGTGATTTTCTTCCTAATCATATACGTGGTTATTATATGCGGCCCCTCCAATTGTGTCAAAACAAATATAATGATTAGTCTACGTAGTGAGAAAAATGTTTTAAATTAAACATGTGTACGTGTACTCTAAATCGTTGAATCAGAACAAGTACAAACTTTTACCGGAATTCTTACTTCCAATGAAGGATATAGGTTACTTAACTTCAGTGATAATCAAAATGTGATTGAGCTTAATTGTGCAACATCAAACACTATTTTTATTTTCGATGATATCGCCTGTGGAAAGTAAAATAACATAAGGGCATATTTTTACATGAGTAGGCATAATGATATTGACTGTTTCTATTTGCATCAAACTTACAGTAAAATTCCAAAGCAATTAATTCGTGATAATGCGAATCTAACTATAGCAACATGAGTTAAACCAAAAAACATATGTATGTGGATAATGTAAGTCTCACCATAAGCATGAAATTGTTTCAAAGTGTTGGGTATATCCTTTGGTTACATGGTCATTAATAAGGATGCTGAATATGTAATACCTTAAACTGCTTTCAGTAGTTTAGTAGTTATTGATCCATTTAGTTATTGACAGGGTGAACCGATACTTGTTCAGTGAAACCGTTTTGCTACAGAGGATAATAAGGGAATGATATTAAAGCAAACATTGTTCAGGCTCGTAGAGTAATACAGTAGAAATACAACAGTCTTAAAAATACTCGCACTGATAATGAGAGAAGATTTAAAAGTACGTATACGCCCCTAACAGAACGTCTAACTGAAATAGTAAATAAAATCGATGCATATAAAAAACACCTAAAAAGGAGTCCATTGACGTTAAACCCAAAAAACCACCCCTATTCAGACTTCCAAGAAAACATGCTACTAATTGCACTACCCGCTAGTTCAGGTTCCATTATTTCAAAGGACTCCCGGCTCCTGTTCACCGTCATTAGGGAATTACGAAAGAGTGCTACTAGCACACTAGCTCAGATTCCATTTTTGCTAGGTCTTCGTATACATGTTTCTTAGATACATATGTCGTTGGAGAAATTAATACTCAGGAAGAAGAGGAAGAAGAACCTCTTAGTATCACACATGATTCTACTATCTTTAATGAACCCCGTCTCAGAAAAGATTCTTAACCAGTACAATGAATCACCTTCGTATGTACGTCCTGAAACTATTGGTCATACCTATGGAGTCCACTATGATACCAAAAGAGACAAATGGACAATTGGTAATACTCCCATCACAATTAAAGGAAACGATATGGCTATTCAAGGTGTCACGTATAAAGGCACTCCAGGTTTATTATACTATCTGCTTATTATGAATGAACCTAATTTAAATCTAGTAAATTCAAAAGATAGAAAAAGCTATAAAAGTACTTTAGAAGCTACGAATCTTACAAGGCGAGATTATGATGTCAGTAGGCTAATTCGAAGAAGCCACAGCAAAAAGTTTACACCAATAACCAAACCCTTTCTATAATCATCGCCCATAACTTAAGGAGGTGGAGCTGTTTTTTAAGGAATTAACTAACAGACCGATTGAATGTAAATAAATGGCCAACAATTGGCGGGAAACACATGTGTCATGAATGACAATTGTAAAAGAACTACATAAAGATGGACACATTAAAAACCAACCAGTCGTTTTTTAAACAGTATAGATAAGAATGCATTGGCGTCGACATATCATAACTAAAGTTCACCTTAATAAATCTGGACGTTCACATGTCCAGTATCAATTCAATAAATTAGCCCCTCAGTTTAAATCCATTCATGATAGTCAATTTGATATCGAGAATAATCCAATCCCATAGGTTTCTCAAGATGTCATCACTAACCAATACTATTTTTCGACAAGGTTCAATTCTGATGGAAACCGTTTGATACAGTTGGTCGACCTGGAAGAAGATGGTGATGCTATAAGTAAAGGATACCTCGATTTTTGTCAACAAGTAGTTTAGAAATCTTTTAAAGGAAACTAACGCTTATCCAGTGTTGAAGCGAATACTGTATAAAATTAAATAAATTGTAGATAAATTAGTACCATGTCTAAATTACATCTCGTCAACAAATTACACAAACCTGCCGACAAAAATTTAAACGAAGGCGAACAATAATTCAGAGTTTTGATGACCTTTTGTAAGCAGATTTGCGGAATTTAACACATATGCCAACAAAATAAGGGCTGTAAGTATATATTAGTGATTATGGACTGTTTTTCAAAATACTTGTAGACTAAAGGACTAAAAACGAAAACAGTTACCAAAGCTATGCAAAACAATATCAAAAAAGGCCGGAAACCTAAAAATTTGCAGGCTGATACAGTAAAAGAATTCTACAATGCGCACTTTACTAAACTAACGCAGCGTCATGGCATCAATCATTACTCTACCTATAGCATAAAGAGGGCTGCAATTGCGGAATGTGTTATCAAAACCATCAGTGTGCTCTATATAAGACGTTTAGCCTAGAAGTTAAATACAAAGGGATTGATATAACTGAGATTGCAACAAAGGACTATAACAATTGTAAGCATAGAATTACCGAAATGAATTATTCGATAGTTGTTTAGAAAAAAAAGCTGACATATTTTTAATCCATGCGAAATGATAAACAGTATTATTTTTTGTATCAATAACATATGCAAAAGAACCAGCGGCACGATAATTGGTAGAAAGTATAAAAATATTTGTAGGCTCCCGGTCACTACTTTGATTTTCACTTGATACAAATGGTAATATCCCTTTTCCTTTAATGCAAAACACATTAATGGAGAGGTTGTTTAACTTTTCAAATTTTTTTACATTATCTAGTTAAATGTAGAAGTGAATTGAATCATAATTTAAAGCATCTCTAAAATTGGGATTACTGTAAACCCTATCCGTATTATGAAAATGTAAACCTTCACCATTATCACACATAATAAAATACTTACCTTTTTTGGGATTTTTTTTAATGGTGTATTTTTAATTATACAATCTGAACGTTTCGATAATACTTACAGTTATCTTCGTCAGTAGTAATATCTGTTAAAGATTTATTAAAGATGTTGTAAACAATTTTGTCAAAGTTACACAGGATATAATGCCGAAACAAAAGTCCACAGGAAGCAGTACTTATTATCACTTGTAACATTCACTACCGCATGTTTTACTGATATGAATTAAGGAACTTTTACGTAAGTTGAGATACCACCTCAAATGAAGCATAGCTATTAATATTCACCTTTAAATGTAAAGCTCGGTGTAATACCCAACCGGAATCCTTTTCTCAAAGCTCTTCTAGTTTTTCTTGTAATTTATAATAAACGTTTACATTATACCACTCACGTAAATTGGTTGCAATATTAATTATTTTAAATTATATCTTGCAATAGCTTAATATTAGTGTTAATTGTGCGGATGTGCTTTACAAATTAATTTTTTGTTTTTAACTATGGAATAATACTTCTTGTTAAATTAACGATATCTCTTACTCACAGTTACCGTTAAAACTGTATTAAAAAAGGTAAAGCTCACACGCTTGTTTAACAACTGATTACATAATAATGGACTCTTAGCAAATATTTTATTTATTATAACTAATATCTAAATGAATAGTATAAGTAACTATAGAAGTACTTTATGTTTCCAAATGGAGTCCTCGTCACGATTGCAATATATTGACTGGTATAAAAGTGCTTTTTATCTACTTAAATAAACTTGTAACACGCATTCAAGGTCAAATATTACAAACTGGTTTTAGCTTCTATTAAATTGGAGATATCAATAGATCAAAAATGTAAAGGAATATACAATCGCAAGTAATAAATAAATTCTCAAGGTTACTAAGTAACCTCTGCATGAAACAGATATCTATTGTAAACGCATAATTACTTTTTTTATTTTTTATTTCAATTCTCGAGAGGTCAATGTCCCCCAAAAATTGCCAATAAATGCTTATAGATTATGTTGCATTTATTATAGTTTACAGAATTTGCTTATACAGGTGTTTCATGTTTGTGGGAATTTTTGTATTAAGTCAGTTCATCGTACGTAACACTTCCACTTGCTGACAATTTTGTTAACGTTAACAGATTTACTTGTATATAATCTTAAAATTTTATTCCAGCATTTATTTACATACCTGCATTTACAATGGCTTCAACCAGTAAAACAACATGATTATCCATGAGCAAGAATGAAAATATCTTACATTATGTTTTGGTGCCACCACCCACAGCAAAATATTTGTATTTAATGATACGCAAACTTTGTAAATGTGATCAGATTTAAATTTCATATAAAACGAGTTTCTGCATGTTGCACTACAGATTCAATTTTACGTAATTGCACATAAAATTTTTAAGACAGGTACGTTAATATCAAACAAACTGATTTATTATAATACATATAAATTGAAACTTTTTAGCAAGTTTATTTCTAATCATGATTTACTTTTCGGTATTAAAAGTTAAACTATGTACATAATTTCAATAGAAAATTCGATAGAACCATTTGATTGATGTACGAATTAAGTTTGTGGAAATGTTGATGAAGTTTAAAAAAAACTTTATTGCATTTTGAACAATCTACTTTTAACTGACTTCACAATATTAATCACTAATATGTACAGTTTACAATAATCTCAAATAAATGTGATAACGAGAAGATTTTGGTTTCTTATAATTTTGTTATTGTTCTGGACTTCAATTTTGATTAAATTATATTTCCGTTTGTTTTGAAAGATAAGTTACTACTGTACCTCTTCCTTTCCTTAAAAATAAGCTTCATTAGGTAATTGAAGATTCGTTAAATTCATCCATTTTCATTCTTATTCTAGGTGATAATTTTAATAATATAACAATTAATAAAAGATAGATTATTAGATAAATGTATACATAATGGTTAGGCTTTATATTTAGTTCTAGTATTACTGGAACGTTCTTATATTTGACATATTATTAATTATTAATGTCGTTTAATTTTATTATTGAAGTAGTGTTTATTATATTTACTAAGTTTCCGATTTCAAAATTTTCAAATATTAATTCTTGCCTGCAAATGTAAACTTTCACGATTATTACACATAATAAATTACTTATCCTTTTTGGGTTTTTTAATGGTGTATGTTAAATTATACAATCTATACGTTTCGATAACACTTACAGTTATTTTCGTCAGTAGTAATATGTAGTAAAATTGTTAGAGATGCTCAAACAATTTTGTCAAAATTTAAAAATTAAAACATAAACATCAGCCTGCTATTAATATAACAGTTTGAGAAACGTATAACAAAGATATAGCATTCTCAATAAATGCAAGTGTTATTAACAATGAAAAGCATAATGCCGAAAGTTTTTTGTAATTTTTAATTCCAATTTTAATTTCAACTACTTATGTAAATTACCACAGCACTATTTAATATAAGTAGTTGAAATTAAAATTAAAATAAAAAATTATAAAAAACGATCTGCATTGAAAGCTGACATTACACGAGGCATTTTTTCTATGCAATCGAATGCAGCAACTGACTGCTGCAACTAATTTCCTCGTCTAATACATAAAACGCTTGCGGTAGGCTGCAGTAACTGAAAGCACCTGCAGTTTTGTTGAATAGAACGTGATCTATGTCTCTTGCAATTTTATGAGGCCTATTAGTGATTTCTATTAATAATTCATATTATATCAGTCATACCAACACAAAAATTTGACGTACAAGTGAATGAAGTAAATCGTATCATTTTTATAACTTGTTTTTGAGGTTACAGTTTTATGCGGAATTTGTGTAGTTGTTTGTGTTCATTTAATTTTAATAAATGGACTCAACGGGTGACAATAAGGACGAATTTACTTGGTCAAAGACAATTTAAAATGTTTTATAAAATTGTATGAAGGTAAACCTTGGTTGTACGTGGTCTTCTCAGCGGAGTACAAAAATAAGGCCAAAAGGGAAGCAGCTTATAAAAGTATTTGCACCACCTTCAATGATGAAAGATCATGTAATTTAGTGGTTGCGGTGGTGGAAAAAAATACACTGCATAAAAACGCAATATCAAAAACAATTAAACAAAATCCTCGAAGACGAGTGGCACCGGCACCGATAACATATACACTCCGAAACTGTGGTATTTTCCACTACTTCAATTTTTATCTGAAAAAAGTTATCCGGTACGTTCCAGTGCCTCCACTTTAGATATCATCAGTGATCATGTAGGTTCAATTTATATATGCACATGTATCTCTTTATATGTTTTCAATGCTTCTAGAAAACTAGTGATTTGGAAAGTAATGATGTAATCAACTCCCAAGAACTCCCTTATAACGAATGATCCGGAAGATGCTAATGTGCTAACCCCAGATGATATACACTCTGTTGGTAGCACAACCTCTCAACAATATCTATCTATCGAAAAAGGAAAAGGCAAAGCAGTAACTTGCAAACGTCAAATGACCCGGTGGAGGAATTACTTTTACAGGCTACCAATATCATGGCTACAACATCCAAATCCATTTCTAGCCCATCTGTTCAAGATGATTTAGCAAGTTTTGCACAGTAAGCAATACTTATCACACAAGAATTTATTTACTTTAATTTTATGCATTTTCTTTTAGAACATTAGCTAATGAAATGAGGATCGTTAAAAAGAAGGAGAAAGTGCATAAATTAAAAAGAACCCGTCTTAATTCTGTTTTGACTGTCAGGAAGAAGATAGTTATGAATAGATGTGTTGTAAATAATAATTGTATATAGGTAGTTGTTAAACATTTAATTTCTGTAGTTTAAGCACTTCTTAAGATTACTATTTTTAAGCCATTATTTCTATTTAACAAATATAATAAAAAAGTCACTAGTGTACTGTACCGGTGTACCTGTAAATACTTAAATTACACTTCAATACATTACAGTTGATTCTGCCAGGCCACACTTCCAACCCCGTTAAAATATTCCATAAATTCTTTTCGAATATCAAGAGCTGCATTTCCAACCTGTTGATCTAATCCATTTTGAAATTCTCTCTGCTTCTTCTATTTCTCTATATTTCGTTTTACATTCTTTACGTAAAAAGTTGTGTAGGGCACAGCAAGTTAATGTTACGTCTTGCACTTTGCCAGCATTTAAATGTATTATTGTAAGAAGCACTCGAAATCTATTAGCTAAAATGCCAAATGCATTTTCTACTACATCTCGGGCTCTGTTTAACCTATAATTATAAATTCTTTGCTGCTGTGACATGTTGCAAAATGGATAGTGTTTTAAAATGTTTGTTGCTAGTGGGAAAGCGGTATCTGCAACTATAGCAAATGGTACCTCTTTGCTTCTTTCAGGTCGGGCAGAATTCTTAGGAATGTTGACTTTATTGTCAGTTATCGCTGCACAAAGGGTACTTTTTCTAAATTCACCTCCGTCAGAAATCCGACCATTGATTCCAACATCAACATAAAGGAAATTATAATGTGCATCTACTAAAGCTAACAACGCAATGCTATGTTGTCCTTTATAATTATAAAACATAGAACCTGCTATTAATTAATTAATTAAAAAAAGGGTTATAATATGGACAGTATAGACAATTTTCGCACACATTTTTGTTAGCGAATTAGTGACAAAAATTATAATACATGATTCACAAGAAGAAAAACATTTAGAACATTATGGCATACAAACATTTATAGTGCCGTACAATTTATAGTGTAAAAATCCTAAAAGAGTGTTAGACGATGAGACTTTTTCAATGCAAGACTAAATAACATTATGCATTGCAAATAAGTAGTGAGAACAATCAAGACAAGTTGTACAAACCTTAAACATAACATTTTAAGTGCTAAAAACATTTTTTAATATGAATTAATTTCATATTTAAATTTAAGTATGGTTACGTTGTAAATTTTAGATTTTTCACATAATTTTATACTTTTTCCACATTATTAGATTTAGTTTTTGCTCTTAAAGCAAATAATAGATGTTCTTTCACAATATAAATAAGTTTTTATAAGGATACAGCGTTTTTATCCGCAAAATTTTGCTAAATCTGAGGTGAATTCTAGACAAATTTACAAAAGCTTAAAATTTTCATTAAATTAAATGTTTCGAATTTAAAAGATATGTTTTCTTATGTAAATTGTCCTCAGAATTCCATTTTCGCAAGTAATTTTAGTGTAGCTTGTAAGTGTATATAGTTAAAAGCTTATTTTGATTAGATTAAGTTGTTTCGTTTATTAGTGGTAGGAATTATTGCTTATTAGGTGTCCTTTTATTCGAAATTTCACATAGTTTTCATTTCCGTTTTTAAATTTCATTTCCGACCATGTATAAGAAAGTTACGGCCAAAATTCCATTTATGTACAATTCTTAATTTTGATTATCCAATCACATCCATTGTAAATTTTGCAATATGGCTGTAAAAAAGTTGAAATTTCTGTAGCAACCAGAAACCTATAAAAGCAAGCGCTCAGGAATCATTCTCTCTAGAATTTGTTCAAAAGTGAAAAAGTTAAAACAGTGTTGCAAAATTTGTGTTTACATAACCTAATTTATTATCGTCGAGAAAGTTTACGTTACGAATAATTTCGAGAGCACTTGTTTTTATATCATCGGTTAAAATTAAATAGTTCGGTCACCGATACCTGTCGTTGTTAATAAAATAATTCTGTACGATTAATTGATGTCACGATTTTGTGTAAATTTGTTTTCGTGTTTTCCAATTTAAAATAATTCTGATATACCAAATTAAATTCCATTTTTATTTGGTCAAAGTTTGTTTTATTTCTCCGGACAATTCCTCTTAAATAAATATTATATTTCGGTAACTAAAATAAAAGTGTGTTAACAAAAATCTTGGATACTTAATAATACAATTTAAACGATATTACTCATAAAGATTTAAAACCATTTTAAATAAAAGTTACCATAGTAAATAAGTGTTTGAGGTTGCCGTTTTGGAAAGAAAACATCTTGAAGCTTGGAAGTTGGTGTCTTCGAGAACCGAGATAGCAGTTGGATATTAGTAACAACAATAGCCGAGTGAACATTGCCTGCCTCCAGCTGAAGTTTGAAGACATCATTCAATCGACAGGAAGGACTGTATATGTGAGTTTTAAAATTTTATAACCCTGTTTATTGGTGTTTCCCTGCAATTTATATTTGTTATATGTTATTAATTAAGAATTTCAATTATTTACTTGTGTAAACACCTGTGAAGCTAATTATTTCCTTTTCTTTTTCTAAATTTTCATTTTGATCCAAACATTAAAATTTCTTAATTATTTGACATTTTTGACAGCTTTAATTATTTTTCACTTAAAGTCATTAACGCATGCGTTAGAAAGCAAATTCTATTCAGAGCAAATTTTATACGTTAAATTCAATAACATATAGGATATTTCTTATATTAAAAAAATTTTTATCTTCAACTAAATCCTTGAACTCTATCCCCAATTGAGATCTTTGAGCTAGTCTGGTGCAATATAGTAAATATAACTTAAATTTTATCTTCTAACTCTATAATTAAGACATTTCAATTTATTGCCCATAATAATATTAATATTAATAAATAAAATCCTTTACATTTCAATATATATATATATATATATATCTAATAAACTGGACCTTACGTATTATTTACCTTTATATACTCATTCTGTAAATTTCTGTATATAGTTCTACATACTTTAGGAATAAACAGAGAGATTGTAGATTCTGATATTCTAATGTCGTACATTAGACTACGGTAAGTATTTCCTGTTGCAAGAATTTGTAAAGTGACGATCAGTTGGTGACGTGCAGATATACTTTGCCGCATATTGGCATCCTTTTTTTTCAATATCCTTTTCTATTAAGCTTTTCAAAAGTTTTATTCGTTCATTCTCACATAACTTAAATAGATTGTTGCTTCCTCAAACTCGTGTTGCCTTTTTCGAAATTACTATTGGCTAACCAAGACCTCACCCACCACCTTGTTTTGCGGATTGATCCATTTTCAAAATAAGTAAACACAAACAAGAACACGAGTAAACACCTGATTTTAATAACAGTTGTGTTATCGTTATCAGGTTGGCTTTACTGAATAGATAATGCTGGTATTTGCCCATTGCGTGCAAAAATTGCGTAACAAAAATGCACCGTGCAAATGTACATGTGCAGTCAATTGCTGAAATCATACTTTTAAAATAGTTGCAGCAGTCAATTGCTGCATTCGATTGCATAGAAAAAACGCCTCGTGTAATGACAGCTTTATTATGCTTTTCATTGTTAATAACACTTGCATTTATTGACAAAGCTATATCTTTGTTAGATTTAACTGTATTATTTTAATTGATGTCATATTTGTGAATGCTTCTATCATTTTCAAATTGAAGTTTTTCACAACTTTACCCTTACAACATAACGATTAAATTTTGTTAAATGTTTTTTGGCTGACATTTTTCATTGTTAGCCTTCGACCGTTTAGAGGGTGTTCTGATTTGTCATCTTTAAGACAGTTTAAACAATATTTAATTTTTAATGGCCTATTTATTCTTTACTATAATTTGATTCCATAGTTGGTTTATACATTTCCCAAACTGTTATATTAATAGCAGGTTGATGTTTATGTTCTAATTTTTCAATTTTGACAAAATTGTTTCAACATCTCTAACAATTTTACCACATATTACTACTGACGAAGATAACTGTAAGTGTTATCGAAACGTTTAGATTGTGTAATGTAATATACATTATTAAAAAACCCAAAAAAAAGATAAGTATTTTATTAATTCTTGTCCATTTATTTGTTTTGAAAAACAAATATCATTGATTTTACGATCGATTTTATTATTGAATTTGTAAATTCCTTTTACATTAATTTTTCTCGATTAGTTTGGACATTCGATAAATATTAATTTTGTATCTGGGCTGACCATTATAATTAAGGTTGATTTGTCTATTGGATACATGTGGAATTCCCTTTCGATTTCGTGGTAATTACAGTTTTCTAAATTTAGATGATTTTGAAACAATTTTGGTATACATTCATTTTTCTCAATAAAATTGTTTTACAGTAATTAACCCTTATTACATATACAGTGCTTAGATTAAGTATGGAAACGGTGGTATTATTTGAATACGGCCTAATTCTGATATTTGGTATAGAAGTAAAACATCGGTTTTCTACTAATATTCGTGGTTCCAATTTTTTTTATCAATCGACTGCAGCATGGCCAACTAGATTATTTTTTTTAATTGAAATGGGAATCGAAAGTATCATCGTTGGAAAGCTGTTTTTGTGTAGAATCCAACGATGTAGCACTTGGTATGGAAGTTTTGAAAAATAACTTTACTATACCAAATTAAACTTTGGGAATATTACTTTCAACGGCTTGCTAGATACGCTAAAAATTCAGTTGGCGGTGAATGCTTTGTTTTGTTTTTCAACTTTAAACAGTACATTTATGAAAAATGCCCATTTAACCATTGTATAAGGATTTTCGAGGAGTGAAACCAAAATATACTATCATATTTGAGGTTCGCAGGTGTTCCTTTCAAATACGATGCTATTCACAAACGGTCAAAATTTCTATTATTTAAAAATGCAGTTCTAAGAAACACATATTGATTTATAAAAACGGTGTTAACTATTAAATATTTTATCAATTTAAAACTCTCCTGATTATATTGACCGGCTGTCAAATTATATTATGAGTGCTTCAGTTTGTTTATCTCTATCCGACATTGTACTTTTCCATTTAAAGGATGCATTTTAGTGCAAACTAAATTTTTATTTATCACGTTCTAATTTCGTACTAAAAGAGAAAATTTCTCTTTATAATTAACGGCAATCTCTTAGATTTTAATTTTAATTTTATTTATCATAAATGATGTTATTCTAAATTTTGTAACACTTGTATATTTATTTGACCTTTATTACGAATCAATAAAACTACTTAATTCTACTCTTATCAATATAGAACGGTGAACTTGATTAATTGTCGGTTTCTCGTTAGCTGACTAAAGGAAAAAAAAACAATCTTTACAATAAAAATTTATTAGATAACTGAAACCCATTGTAAGCGTACTAAACAAAACAATGTCACTATTGTTTAACCAATATTAAACGTCAAAAATTATAAGTGTTGTTTGAATTTGCGTAGTTAGTGAGTAAATACCATGGAAAATCTTACAGAAAAGGAGGGAATAGAGATTCTCATGATAATAGGGTATCATGATGGAAGAAGTAGTTATACGGAAGTATGTAATTTATTTAATGCAACATACCCTAATCGAAATCCTATTAGTAAATCTACGGTTTCTAAACCATTAAAACGCTTCAACTAGACTGGCAGTGTTAAAAACCTAGCAAAATCGGGCCGCCCAATAACAGTTACTAATGATGAAAATGCATTAAATGTAATGTTGGACGTTGTTTAAAATGCAAAAACGTAAAACAGCTAGCTGCAATTCACGATGTGCAAGTTATCCACACTTAAAACTTTGAAGAACCAAACATTTCATCCCTATAAAGTTCTACTAGTGCAAGAATTACATGAAGACGATTTCGATCGACGACTGCAGTCGATCCAAATTTTGTGAATAACATTGTATTCACTGATATATTCATGGTTAGGTGAATAGACATAACTGTAGGTATTGGTCAGATAGCAATCCCGGTGGATGGAAGAATCGCATACCCATTTTCCAAAAAAAAATAACGTTTGGGCAGGTGTGCAATAGTAGGGCAGAAAATTTTTCAAAATAATAAATACTTCCTGCATCTTAATTACAGGAATTATTGGTAGGAACATACACTCTAACTACATCGAGATATTTACGATTGTTACAAAAAGATATTATGCCTGCCCTCACAAGATTGTACCTAAATCAAAACTTTCATTACACAATAAGCGATTAAGTTTGGTTTCAACAGGAAGGAGCCCCTCCTCACTATGCCAGGGAGGTTCGTGATCATTCAAATACAGTTTTTCCCCAAAGATGGATAGGACGACGAGGACGTATTGAACGGCCTGCGAGATCTCCGGATTTAACTCATCTAGACTTTTTGCTATGGGGATACGTAAAAAGTCGTGTATACATTAACAAATCAGGAAAATTAGTTAAATTGGTTCAAAGAATTTCACAGGAAGTGTGAGATATTCCTGGTGATTTCTTTGTATAGGGTGGTTCATTTTCGATGTTTTCTTATGGGAAGTACCCTTTCTACTACTGATAGACAAAAAGTAATATGGAGTCCTTGTGCTCGATTTTGGTGTTAATTAAGATCCAATAGTCATAATCAAGATATCTCTGACCGCTATTGCGCAATTAGCCAAATTTGAAAAAATGGCGATTTTGAAAAACTTGAATAACTTTTTATAACTAAATGTATCGACATACTGTAAAAATATTCTTAAGGCACTTTTTTAAGTAGAATCCGTTAGTGCATTCACATTTTTAATATCTCCTTAATTTAAAAAGGTATGACATATAGTTGTATTTTTTTATATGGAAGCCATAGTTGGCTATGACATTTTTTATGCTTTTTAAAAATATATAACACACCTATGTTATTTTAATAATTAATTGATTTTTTAAGTTTTTTTTAATTGGTATATTTATTAAGGATAATAGTTGGCTTAGAAAATCAGATATGAAGTTGAATGAAGATATTCTACTCAAAAATAAAATTCACTTTCTGTAAAATATTTTAGAGACATTTTGTAATTCAAATAAGTTTAATTGTAATGTTGTTTTTGTGGAATGGTAACAAATTATAAAATCTAAAGATTGAATATAAAATTATCAAAAAACCCCAAATTCATATTGAAATGCAATAAAAATAAACAATATAACATCATCACAAATTATGAAAAGCTAACAGCAAATCAATTTTTATACGTATGTAAACATCTAATTCTATAAAGGAACAAAAATATGAACACAAAATATCAATATAAAAAACACACTAAAACTACATATATTTTTCTGTGCTTTTCTTTTTGGATGTCGACTTCGCACCGTCTTCTAATTGAATTTATAGAGTTATATATAGATAATGGTATTAATTGTGTAAAAGCCACACAAACACTTTCTTTTAACACATTTACACTATTATTAGTTAATTTGTATACAATTTTTTTCAAAAAACCCCGTAAATATAAGTCTAGAGGCGAAAGATCGGATGAACGAGGAGGCCACAAAATTGGTGCTGTCGTTCCCATCCTATTAGGAAACGTAAATTTAAGTAGTCACTAACTACACGGGAATTATGTGCGAGAGCTCCGTCTTGCTGAAATATGACATTTCAATATTGTGCTAAAGGAAGACTCTCTAGAAATCCCTCCAAATGAATTCATAGAATATCGAGATATTTCATTGAGTTTAATGTTCCTTCATACATGTCATAATAAAACATACGTTTTAATGCAGCACCACACATTTATTCCAAATTTCCCTTGTCTCCTGTGGACAACACTAACATGAGCGTTAGTATCTTTCCAGTAAGGTAAATTGTGATTATTAAAAATACCATCACTACTGATATGCGCCTCGTCTGACCATCCAATAGAGTTTGCAAAATTAGATACCAGTTACAAAACTTAGTACGCCGCCTTCTGTCGTCTATGGTCAAAAAATGTTTTTCCGAAATCTATAGCAATGGTATTTGTGTTTCTTTAAAGTTCAAAGGGCTTTGCTACGAGACACGCCTAGATTAACCATTTATCTAGATGAAGTTATTGTCTCTGCTTCGACTTGTCCTAAGACAACCATAGAATTTTCTTCATAATTTCGTTTAAAGTAAGTTCTTGGCCTGGGATTTTTAAAAGAACCGAATTCATTTAAATTTTTCTTTAACCCAAAATTAATTAAGATATTATTATAAGTTTTGTTATGAACAAATAAGTTCAAAGGTAATATGTAATCAAAATTATTATTAATTTTATTAAATATAAATAAAAGTATATGAATTTGAATACTTATGTTAATATAAATAACTCTGTTCAATCGATAAATTTTGTCTTTATGTATTAGAACTGATGTAAATTCTAAATATAATGAGATTACAATCAAATTACTTATATTAATGGAATGCGAGCCTGCAATATCGCAAGGATTATATTATATTTAGAATTTACATCAGTTCTACATACATAAAGACAAAATTTACATCGATTGCTTGAACCTGTGGCAGTGTAGCGCGGTACTAAAAATACAGGTCGAGGTTCAAATCCTACTGAGGTATACTTTTATTTATGTATTTAATAAAATTAATAATAATTTTAATTAAGATATTGTTTTGAGCTAGCAAAAATTTTAATTTCTATTAACTATACCGTTCAAAAATATTTTTATTTGGCTGCTGCCTTTCAGGAATAATTCCGATAACACATTTGTAACACCCTAAGTGGTGTACAATAATTACAGTTTTTAATTTCCCTTGTTGCTAACTCCGGATCTCGGGAGGTTCGGTTTGCAATTTTCAACACTTTAGTGTATGTTGGGTTGCCTGGATGTAGAATCAAATAGTGGTATTTTAAAATATATAATTTAAGAATTAATCAAAGAATATAATACTTCTAATTATAAAACATATATAATGATTCTTTTAATTATAAAACACAATTAATTTTCTCTTGTGAGATCTAATCTTCGGTTGTCGATACTGGACTTCGGTGCGGTCGTAAGCTGGAACAAATATCATTAAACATATGTAGGTTATATTTCGTGATTCGTTTGCATTCAGTGAGGGTAATAATTAATTAACAAATTGGTTTGTGGTCTGGACGTCTGGTTACTAACTGGAGTGGATGTTGTGGAAATGGAATAACTTCCTCAGGTGAGATATAGATTTTATATTTTTTTTTCTGTATGTTAATTGATTAGGGGTAGTCAGTAATATAGGGTTGAAATCTAGGTGACTTAAGGGTTAAGTCTATTACAGATAATTGGTTGTTGATGATAGGAAAGTTGTGGTATTTAAAACTGGTTAGATAACCTTTGAACTACAATAGCGTTTGTACTTTTGTAGTCAGCTGTTAGTGATATTTTATAAAATTTGAATGACTGGAATGAAAATTAATTCTAATGTGTATTATTAAAATAGTTTGCACACAATTGTAATAAATGAACTGTGTATAATAACAGGTGTTTTAATTAATTGTTCTGGTGTATTAGGATTAATCGGATAACTAAAGGGAGAAGTTTTAATATCGTGTAGATCATGTGCAATGGTAATTGGTTTTGATATCAGGTGATATGAGTTCACACCAGGATTCGAGAGGGTGTGTAGTCGAGGGAGGATATAGGGTAAGTGGTAGTGGTATAAATTTTATTTTGGGATTCTGGATTATTATGTATGTGTAATAATTTCTATCCACCTTTCGTGGTAGTAACCGAATAGATGTTAAAAATGGTTCAGTGTGTGAGAGGATGATAGGAATATTAGAGGATATGATGTTTACTAAACTGGTAACGGTAAGGGTATGAGATTGAGAATTTGGATTAAAGGGAAGTTTAATGGTTTCTATCCACCTTTCGTGGTAGTAACCGAATAGATGTTAAAAATGGTTCAGGTGTGTGAGAGGATGATAGGGAATATTAGAGGATATGATGTTTACTAAACTGGTAACGGTAAGGGTATGAGATTGAGAATTTGGATTAAAGGAAGTTTAATGGTTTCTATACACCTTTCGTGGTAGTAACCGAATAGATGTTAGAAATGGTTCAGGTGTGTGAGAGGATGATAGGAATATTAGAGGATATGATGTTTACTAAACTGGTAACGGTAAGGGTATGAGATTGAGAATTTGGATTAAAGGGAAGTTTAATGGTTTCTATACACCTTTCGTGGTAGTAACCCGAATAGATGTTAGATAGAGCAGGTGGGTAAGAGAGTAATAGGAAATATTATAGGGATAATTATAGGAGATCACAGTATAGGATTACCTTACAATTGGGGTCGAAACCACCATTAATAAAGTAATTCTATTAACAATCTTTATCTATCCTTCGAGGTACGTACACCGATAGGGCAGATCTGAGATTGTTTCTCGGATATTAGGAATTAAACAGGAAAGGGTCTTCGTAAAGTAGCCTTACTTTTCCGCAGCCACCAGTAGTAGAACCACGTTACTAGGTAACTACTACTACTCCTCGTGGTACAAACACCGAGAAAGTGCAAATAGCTACTTACTGTTGCGGAGGGTTGTTGTAAACTGGTACTAGGATATCGAGAAATCAGGAAGTGTGTCAGGCAGGTTAGAATGTAATTAGGACAGGCAGGTTATTTTAAGCAGGCAGGTAATTAGAGAGTTTCTGGTTAAATGGTCTAGATCAAGTAGAATAGGATTCAATTGAAATAGAATAGGATGAGTGAAGGTGTGTGTGGGTATTTATAGGAGATTTGCTAGAGAGGAAAAGTAGTGGGAAACTGATAGGATTTATAAACAATACTACATTCAGTTTAAGGAAACAAATAGGAAAGAAGTTTTGATAGGAATTTCTGGACTAGGATTGATAATTAATTGTAATGAGTTTTTAGGATCATTACACATTCTTATCACCTTCGGATAATATAAAACAAAATTTTTCTGAATTTGTATAATTAGGCATGTTAATAACTAAATTCCAAGATCACCTTGTTGCACACTTCTAATTTTTAATTTATTATTTGACATATAGGTATCATTTGTTTTTACTTAAATAAATCTCAGCCTCCTATGCCTACTGCGTATTCTTAATATAAAACGTAAATAAGAAAAACATAAAAAATCGATTATTTATTAAAATAGCATAGAAGTGTTATACAGTGCGTTCATAAAGTGTGGAAACGGCCTACTATCTCATAAGTTAACTATTTTCAGAGGTAAAGCTCGGACACGTCGATTTTTATTTTTGTTTTTTTTATTTTTTTCAAAAATAAATAATTTTTACTCCCACTGCCTTATCAGATGTGACGTCATCGAGAATTTTTAAATAGAAACTGTATATTTGTATATCAAAAATACCAAATTTGCCACATAAAATATTTCAAGGTACAGTATACTGAGCATAATGAAAATCAACGTTTGGATTTTTAAACATTTAATTCAGTATTTATTTAACAAGGAAAATTAGTAATTAAAAATTAACAAATAACATAATTATGATAAATGCTCTATTTGCGCTGCTTGGGTTAATTGACAGTACCCACCTTCTCTTTCGTTCAACAATACGCCACTTCATTTGAACATTTGTTGTAATTAAGTTATTTGTTTATCTTTATTGAACTGTGACTACTTTACTAATTTTCCTTGTTAAATAAATATTGAAAAAAATATTTGATTTTCATTATGCTCAGAATACTGTGGCTTAAAATATTTTATGTGACAAATTTGGTGTGGTATACAGTTTCTATTTAAAAAAATTCTCGATGACGTCACATCTAATAAGGTAGTGGGGGTAGAAATTATTTTTTTTAAAACAAATAAAAAAAAAAGTAAAAATCGACATGTCCGAGCTTTACCACCGAAAATAGTTAACCCATGAAATAATGGGCCGTTTCCACATTTTACAAACGTACTGTATATTTTTGAAAAGCACAAAAAATGTCATAGCCAACTATGGTTTCCATATAGAAAAAAATATAATTTTATGTCATACCTTTTAAATTAAAGAGGTATTAAAAATGTGAATGCACTAACGGATTCTAAGTAAAAAAGTGCCTTAAGAATGTTTCTGCAGTTTGTCGATACATTTAGAGATAAAAAAATTATTCAAGTTTCTCAAAATCGTCATTTTTTCAATTTTGGCTAATTGCGCAATAACGGTCAGAGATATGTTGATTATGACTATTGGATCTTAATTAGCGCCAAAATCGAGCACGAAGACCCAATATTACTTTTTGTCTATCTGTAATAGAAAGGGTACTTCCTATAAGAAAACGTCGAAAATGAACCACCCAGTACATGCCATTTGGAGATTTGTAAATCGAATCCATTACTGTCAAAAAGTGAATGAGGAACAATTTGAACATATTTTGTAAACATTTGCTAGTTTTTTAAGATTAAATGTTGTTTAGTAACTGTATTATGCTTTTTTTGCTTATGTTTGGGTTTTATGCTTATAAATTATTTTTATGCTTATTTTTTGCTTATTTTGCAATTTTTAGGCTTTAATTACGTTTCTTTATGGAGATTTAATTTTCATGAATGCAATATTCGCTATTATTTTCGATCAATTGCTTTAAATTTTAAATTATTTATTTTATAAAGAAACCTCTAACCCCTACTGCGACTTTTAAATGCGCAAACATCTGCCTTTCAAATTACTTAAACTTGTGACAACAAGGGTTGTTTGCATACTTACTTATTATTCTACTAATCCTTGGGTCTAACAGGTAACAAGATCTTTGGTAATTTAAAAAAATTCTAGAAGGACTAAATTTTAATCCATAACAGATCGTTCAATGCAAATCTTTCTTAGAATTACTGCCAGATGGTTTTTGTTACTCACGGGGCAGTTTGAATCGTATAAATCGGATAAAGGGTTTGTATATTTTACAGTGCTTAAATAAAATTGGTTAGTGAAAGTTGTGTGTAACAATTGTGAGATCCAGCTCATAGTAACACAATGCCAAATGTTGAAGAATGGATAAAGGATTTTCCTGAAATAAAATTTGAAAATAATAAATTATTTTGCAGAGCGTGTATGAAAACGGTAAGAATTAATTAATAAAATTACTAAATACTCTTTGATAAATAATACGTGCTTTATTTCCCATTGCAGATTGGTTGTTCGAAAAAGTATAATATAATACAACACACTCAAACACATTACCACCAAGAACAGTTAAGAAAATTTCAATCCTGTGCAAATAAATAAGCAACTATTATTGAGTCGTTGGCTACTACTTCTAAACAAGATGACCAAACCACGTTTCACCATGACCAGTGTGACGCATTAGTGTCGGCCAACATTCCTTTTAGGGAATTGGACAATGTGTTGTTTAAAGACTTTTTAAAGAAATATTGTGGTAGGAAAATTCCAACTGAATCTACGTTGCGTAAAGGTTATTTGGACTCAGTGTTCAAGCAAGTGATGGGTGAAATAAAAAATACGGTAGCCAATAATCTTATTTGGTTTAGTGTCGACGAAACTACAGACTCTTGTGGAAGATATATTGCAAATCTAACATCTTAATAAAGATATACAAACAAGAGCATTTTTAATTGCTTCCAACCAGTTGGAAAAAACAAATAGCAACACAATTTCAAGATTTGTTAATGATACTTTAACAAATTTCTTCTTGCCTAATCCAGTTCCCAATGAAAAGATACTGTTAACGTTAACAGATGCTGCACCATATATGGTAAGGGCGAGGATTAATTTAAAAGTGTTTTATGCCAATTTAATTCATTGCACATGTTTAGCCCATGGTTTAAATCGCGTTGCCAAAACCATACATATGCAATTTCCACTGGTAAATGAATTGATTCGTTATGGTAAAAACATGTTTGTAAAAGCTCCTTTGAGGGTTCAATTATTTAAGGAAAGATTTCCCGAAACTCCATTGCCTCCTCAACCAGTAATAACGAGGTGGGGTTCCTGGTTAGAAGCAGAAATGTATTACGCCGATTTTTTTAATAGTTTCAACGAATTTGTTACTGCTTTGCCAGAGTCAGATTCTAATTCCATCAAGGAATACCAAGAGCTCGTAAAAAACCAAGAGCTACAACAAAACTTGGCATTTTTAAAAACCAATTATGGGTTCATAAGCCGATCAATCAAAAATTTAGAAGAAAAAGGCATGCTTTTAACGAAACCAACAGAAATAATTCAACACTTTCGCACGGAAGTATTTAATGTTAAAGGCAAAATAGCGAAAACAATAAACAGTAAACTAGATGCAATCTTGGAAAAAAATGCAGGTTATAAAGTTTTACAGTAAATATCAAACGTTTTTCAGGGGAAAGTTAAGGACAGTTTGGATGTTCATATTGATATTAGTACACCACTGCTACCAAAATTTACATATGCACCTATCACTAGTGTAGATCTTGAAAGAAGTTTTTCTCGTTTCAAAAATATATTAAGTGACAAAAGACAAAATTTTACAGTTCAGAATTTAGAAAAACATTTAATTATTAGTTGTTATCATGGTGAAGATTAAGATTTGTATTGATTACTTTTCATTTTATATTTCACGTAAAATGTTTTCCTGTATTGCATAAAATATTCCGTAAATAATTAGTGTTTTAAATATTTTGTTAAAAAATATGTTCTAATCTTGTAATAAATAAATATTTTTACTTCATTTTTTTATGCTTAACACAAGGTTTTATCACGATTTTAAAGCATATTTCTTTACTTTTTTACGCTTTTTTAAGCGATTCTCATTTTTTGTGCTTAAAAATCCGCACCCTAGTTATTACTAGTCAGTATGATGTTATTGCGAGTTACTAGTGTGTTGTTCATTGTTTGAAATTGTATAACGAATATTTGTTTACTCCCAACATCAAGATGGTTTCGCTCCTTGAGAACTCTTATACAATGGTTAAGTGGGTATTCTTCATAAATGTACTGTTGAAAGTTGAAAAACAAAACAAAGCAATCCACCGCCAACAAAATTTTTAGCAAGCCGTTGAAAGTAATATTCTCAAAGTTTAATTTGGTATAGTGAAGTTATTTTTCAAAACTGCCATATCAAATGCTACATCGTTGAATTCTAAATAAAAACAGCTTTCTAATGATGGTACTTTTAACCCCCATTTCAATTTAAAAAATAATAATAAAATAAAGTTGGCCGTTCTGCAGTCGTAACGATCGATAAAAAAATTGGAAATCCGTATGTTTTACTTCTATACCAAATTTCAGAGTTCTATCAATGGCCGTATTCAAATAATACCACCGTTTCTATACTTAATTTACACCCTATATAGTTTTTATGCCATAAATTTTGTAGTTATATTTGTATATTAGTTGTTATGGAATATTTAATGTTATAATTTTACTTTTTACAATTGTTGGAATTGCTGCTATTTGATATAAATCATAATTGTTTTCTAAATACAATGGTATTTGTAATAAATACTTTATCATACTGTAAGATATTTTACAATGACTTTCAATTAATTTGAAGAATGACCAACAGTTTTGAAATGATAATTTAGTTTCGTCAAATATTTGTTTTGTGATATTGAAGAGAGCGTTCGGTGAGATAGTGCTGCTATGAATTAATTAATATTACAAAAAATAATGACGCTTCTATTTTGTCTACTATCTCAATTAAATTAATGCTAATGCCTATTATCTGATTAAAGACATCTTTTATTGAAAATATATGTTGTCATTCCACTTGTTATTTAATAAATGGTTCCATTTGTCCAATTTTTGATTTTAAATTTGGTTCATTAAATTTAATGATTGCTAATAGACTAGGGGCCCGTGGCATAAAAAAACAGGTGATCTGATACATTTTCTAACCCATTTAGAACGATAGTATAACATGCCACAATAAGTTCCTGCGCTATGCCGTACACGTACTCTTCTGTCCTTGAGCCCTATCGTAATTATAAGGTGCGCTTTTTTCTTGCCCGAAAATGGCGAAATGAAACTGTACGGCATACATTCTATATGATAGAGGAACTAAAATAATTATTATAGAACTCAACGCCGTACAAAAATGGAGATGCAGGAAACCGGGGAAATTTTTTGATTTTCCGATTTTTTCCCGCCCGAAAATGGCGAAATGAAACTGTACGGCATACATTCTATATGTTAGAGGAACCAAAATAATTATTATAGAACCCAATGCCGTACAAATATCGTGATGCGGGAAATCGGGAAAATTTTTTCATTTACCGATTTTTTCGTACCCGAAAGTGGTCACATGAAAATATACGGCATTTGTTTCACTGGATTCTATAACACATAAATGAACATGTAAAAATAGTGCCGTACAAAAATTGTTGTGCATACACATATAAATTAATAATTATCTAATATTCGGGTTTAATTTCATTACGGTTATTAAAAGGTCAAATGATACTGTACGGCAAATCAATTCTTCAAATCACTGAATTAAAGACTATAGTTAGGCGATGTTGCCGTTCATAAGAAATGCTTAGAAATAGAAATATTAACAAATAAGTAACAATGAAATTTTCAATAATTATAACATTCTTAAATTATCCATAAATCAATAAGAGAAGTAAAAATAACATATATTATTGCTGTTATATATTCGTCAAAGACGTCTAAAGAAAGTAAAACACATGCCGTACAAAAAAAGTTAGTACGGAAAACCGTGGAAAATTTTGATTTCCTGAAATTTTCCTACCCAAAAAGTGTAACCTGAAAATTTACGGCATGACTGCTATTGGATTATTTAACATATATATCGAGATATAAAAGGAATGCCGTACAAAAATGATTTAGCATATGAGTATAAACAAATAATTATCTAAATTTCAGGGTTATATTTTTACCTATGCGAAAAACGAAACTTGATAAAATACGGCATTTGTACCAGTAAATTCTTCAGCACATAAATGTTAATGAAAAAGTAGTACCGTACAAAAATTGTAGTGTATAAATATAAATAAAAAATTATGTAAATTTCAGATTCCATTTTATCATGTTTGTTAAAAGATTACATGATACTATACGGCGATGTATTTTTCATATCATTACTTTAAATTCTATAGTAACACTATGTTGCCGTCTATAAAAAATGATTCAAAATAAAAATATTAGCAAGTAAAAATGAAGAATTCGTTTGCATTCGCATATACACACATATGCATGTACATCATGCGCAGTTCACGTACAGCGCATCGTATTATACAGAACTCCACTGTATATACCCACGCTGGCAACGTCGCCTGAATGGGCTATGGCAGCCATATTATGAATAATTCGTGTAAAACTTCCCGGGGCGTTCTTTTCTCGTGCACGTGTTTGCAGCTTATTTAATTATATCATCTTGTTTATTGTATTATATCATCTAATTATACTTATTTAGTGAGCTGTATATAGTGAATAATTCGATTTTACAATGTCAAATGCCGATGAAGACGGTGATAGTGATGTACAGGAAGAGGAGGATATTTGTTTTTTTTTGCAAATTGCCAGGTGATGTGATACAAAATAAATTAAAAAAAGTAACTCTCGACATGTTATCTAAATGTCAAAATGCTATTGATTACCGAAAAAAGTTACCACAAGGTCGACAGTCTTTGGATGTTAATAGCATAATGCTTCCTAAAAGTATTGATCGCAGCTTTTATCACCAAAGTTGCTTCAAACAACTAACTAATTTGTCTGGAAAAATTAAAGAAAACATTGTGGAAGAAGCAGCGTCAAGTGATTTCGAACAACAAAGGTAAGAATTGTATTTATAATTTGAGGTTTGTGGGTTTGAAAATTTGGGTTCATTCTTGTGATTGAGGGAGATATCTCAAATCTGTTTTAGTTTAGAAATTATAGAAAAAGTGCATTTTTTGCTTGGATTTTGCGATTGTGCGGATTTGGATTCAGCACACCAAAATATTAGATAATTATTTATAACAATTGGCGAAAATTTTATTACGGACCTGATTATCCGCTACCCAAAAATTGTATGAAAAATTATATGTACATACATATATCGGGCACATTTAATTTTCATTTTAAAATACGTAATTTTTTAAGTCAAATTAAGTGCAATTAAACAAAATCATAATTTTGTTTTCAGAGACGAAAATGAAGGAAGTTTAGATACATCTTCCAGACAAATCAAGTCTGAACTCCCTTGCGTTTTTTGTGGAAAATGCAGAATAACAGTAAATCGTAGTATTCAAACATGTAGCTGTTCAAGAACACGGGATAATTACGAATCGTTTGAACCAGTTATTAACGTGGTAACTGAAATTAATGATGTTGCCTTGTTTGCTAAAATCGATGAATATCAACAGCAACTGTTACCAATTCCATATCACCGGAGTTGTAGATTACATTATTTAAATAAGAGTCGGCAAAAAAAGGAAAACACGGAGTGGCATTATAGACGTTTGAGGTATCAGTTAGCCAGAGAGCAATTGTTTCAGTTTATTCAAGATCATGTGATCGACAAACTTTGCATTTTACAATTTTCATTTCTAACTAATTTGTTTCGTGAGTTGCTAATGGAGCATAGTGATGCGCAGCAACTTCCCGTGGCATTCGATACAAGAGCCTTAGAAAGTGACATAAGCACTAGATTTGGTAAGAAAATAAAGTACATATACAATAACAATAAAAAGTACATTGTATCAACTACGGCTACTTTAGAAAATATGAACATGAAAATGGTGAATGATACTAACACTATTAAATCTTCCGCATTACTCTTACGTCGAAGTACTTTAAATATAGTGTAGAGAAAGATAGACCGTAATATTGATGCAAAAAAGCTCATCGAGGGAGAATGCGATATTCCTACAGATATACTTGACTTCTTCTCTCTTTGGCTGACTGGTGGCGTAAGTGAGAAAATCAAACATCCCCGCTTGTTATTACTTTGTGAATCACTATCCCAAGACATTATTTATGGTGTCCATAGAGGAAAAATAAAAACTTCGAAACATATAACTTTAGGTCTTGCTATGAAAAGTATAACTAGCAGTAAAAAGGTAAATATTTTAAACGCATATGGCCATTCCATATCGTATCATAAAGCACTGGAATTTGAAACTGAAAGTAATTTCTACCTTTCTATGTACAAAAATGTTTGCCCAGCTGAAATGATTTTAGAACAACAGAAGCGAAGCGGTTTCGCATGGGATAACTTCGATCGATACATCGAAAGTAGATCAGGTGATAGCACGGTTGGAATAGCTTATCAGAATCATTCTCCAAATTATATGCCTACTGCGATTGCTGAGGTTGAAGACGATGACAGTAACAGTGACATCGGCGAGCCTCCCATAAAAAAAATGAGAAGACATTATGAACCAGACCATGTAAATCTTGAAGGTGTAACTCATAAGTTGACATTTGAAAGAACGTTGGTAGTGCATGGTGAACAAAGTGTGCCTGTAAATTTACAAGACGTGATTAGGCTAGACAGAACTTGGATGTTGAGTCATTTTTTGAAAATACCAACACCAATGTGGGTTGGATTTAATGTGAAGATAATTACCGACAAAAGTGAAAAGCAAGACATATTTTATTTGACACCAATAAATCAGTCGCCAACTCAAAATTCAGTGGGCTGTGAAACTATGAGGCAGAGTATTAAGGGTTCAAAAGAGTGTGGGCAAGAATACGCTGAGGTTCATTATGACCTTGCGATAGCTGCAAAAGCATTTAAAATCCAACACACCATGGATACATTTTTAACCGATAAGGAGTTTGAAAAACTCTTTATTCATTTAGGGCCCTTTCACACGTCCATGTCGCAGTTTAAGGCAGTTGGCAAATTTATTGATGGATCTGGACTGACGGAAATTTTAGTGGATGCTAGAATACTAGCAAGTGGTTCCGTGAGCGGCTTTTTGCAAGGAAAACACTTTAATAGGTGTAAGCGAATCCATCCGCTTACAGCTCTTACTCTTGAAATGTTGCATTTTGATTATTTCATTGAAACTGAAAATGTCGAAATAGATCCAGATGTCATCGATTTCTTACAAACATTTCAAGACCCATCGACACAGCAAAGTACGGAAGTTATTTCCTATCGCTCTACAAATAATGTTAAATTGCTTCAGTTTCTTGACAGGTATGAAACATTCCGTCAAAATACGATTGATGGCGAACATGGTAAAACGCCACAATATTTCTTGACGTATGTTGATTTCATTAATAATTACCTATTGTTTGATCGAAGTGTACATACAGGAGATGTAAATCTATATATTTATAGTTTGCATAAATTTCTAAATATATTTTTTACCTTCAACCATCAGAACTATGCTCGGTACCTTACTTTGTATCTGGTTAATTTACGAAACCGATTCTTCACACACCACGCTTAGAAGTTACTTTTAGTTTAAAAAACGAGCAAACCCTTTTCTAAGCAGCCCATAGATTACACTGTAGAAACTACCATTAATTTGGATGCAGCCAAGCGCACAAGATGTTTGACGAATTCTATATCTGCTCGCAGTAGATGGAGCAAAAGTCATTCATTAAGAACCCAAATCATTTCTCATGTTATAAATGAAGCTTTTCTACGGCCCCATGATGACATAACAAACGATTTGAGAAGAAATAGGATAAAAAAAGCTGCAGAGGACATCGCGCAACTGAAAAAATGCATCCTCGAACGCCTTAACCCATTTTCAACTAATATGAAACCAGACTTGCTGTACAATATTTCAAATGGGCAGGCAGCAAATACTGATGCTGAGGCGTTTTTATTAAATGCAGTTAAACTCGGCGAAGAGCAGAAGAACAAGTTTTTGGAAGAGTGCTCTACTGATCCGAAACGATTTGAACAACCTATAATAAGAAACAAAATTCTGACGATTAGCAATGCAGTTATCAAGAAGGCAAAGTGGAAGAGGTTAAAATTCAAAGAGACTTATTTGGTAGACTTTTAGGCATCGCTCTTAAGAAAAAGCTAGAGATCGAGAAGGTTTTAAGATATCCCTTAGTGCCTGTACCTCTTGCTCTGTGCCACCTAAATGGGGTTATTAATAAAACCGACAAATCGAAATTGGTTGCATCTTTAATGAGACAACCACTGAATGATAAATTGTTACCGAAGGAATTGGATACCGTAATCATCGACGGCTTTTTCTTTATCTATACGCTTATAGACTTACCTTCAACTTTTGGTGGCATCAGTGAATCTCTTTTAAAGCATGTCACGAGTCATTCAGCAAAGGAAGTGCACATTATTTTTGACACGTATCCTGAACCTAGTATAAAGGATCATGAGCACATGATTAGGAATAATTGTAGAGAAACGGATTACACTATTGAAGGACCAATGATGAAGCGGCCAAGTAACTTTTTAGCAGAGTTGAAAAATATCAAGTTGAAACAGGCATTCGTCCAGTTCCTGATCAATGATTGGGCTAGTCGAGAAAGATCGTCACTGATTAAACCTACACAAAAGATATTTCTTAATTATGAAGTATGCTATTGTTATAGGAGGGTATCGGATGATGTAATAAGAGAGGTTTCTGACGACTTTACATGCCCCGGACATGAAGAAGCTGACACGAAGATTGTGTTTCATGCCACAAATGTACAGAAAGGTAGTAAAATTTTAATTAAATGCTCCGATACAGACATTTTAGTTATCATGCTATCAAATTTGAAAGTTCTAATCGAAGATTCAAATGGCGCCTCAATAATTAACAGAGAAATTTGGATACAAATGGGTACAGGAAATCATGTCAAAGTTATAGATATAAATGCCCTATTCGATGTCCTTGGAATGCAGCTGTGTACTTCCTTGGCTGCATTCCACGCGTTTACGGGATGCGACTTTAACCCTGCCTTTTCTAGAAAGGGTAAAGATCGTCCCTTTAAAATGCTGCAAAAATCAGTGATATTTCAAGAGGCTTTTCAAAAAATGGGAAACTCGCACTTATTTACTGATCCAGCTGTTATAGAACAGGTATTCAAAACGATAGAAGAATTTGTTTGCTTGTTGTATAATGTAAAAGCGGTGAAAACCGTTAATCGAGCTAGGGCAGTGATATTTGATCAGAAATATAAGCCTAAAAGCACACGAGAAAACTTTAAAAAAAGCACTGCTAAGTTGGAAGCTACGAGTTTCCCTCCATCATGCAGAGAATTGGAACAGCAATATCGCAGATCTGTATATATTGCCCAAATTTGGTGTAATTCAAATGTGAAAAATCCCACTACGTTAAATCCTTTGAATTACGGATGGAAAATAAATACATTTTCCATTGGTTTGATGGCAAATAGTGCCCTGAAAAGGTTTTGGATGTTACTGAAGGTGACGAAGATGTGGACAAGATTAGAATGATTCTCATAATGAAATTGTCATCCAGTCGGATGTTGAAGAAGAAGGTAAATTATAGATTTTTTTTTGCACATTCAATCTGTTTATTATTGCAGTAATAACATATAAATAAATGTTTTTACAGATGGCGATGATGACGATATGCAGTCGGAATCAGTGCATTTTGACATTGATTCTGACATGAATAGTGATGAAGAAGAAGATGAAGAATTTTTCTTATAATAAAAAAAAAAAACGGTGTTGCCATTTTTTGTAATGTATGTAAGAAGTGACATTTTTTTATATAAAAAGTTTGTTAATAAAAATAAAAAGAAATAAAACAACAATACAACACAATACAATATTTCCCACGATCTCCCGATCCAATCCTTTTGTAGGTAAATAGTTTTTAATACAAATATTTAATTTAAGAAAAAATCGTATGTTCTATATGGCTCAATCTCAAAATATTAAAACTTTCTCACGGCTTCCTGCACTCGTATTTTTCTACGGCAGGATTTTTCGATTTTATTTAATATGATTGCAGTAGATGCTGTACACTTTCAGATGACCTTTTTCAGGTAAGAAAAATCGGAAATAAAAATGTTTTCACCGCTTTCCGCAGCACTATTTTTGTACGGAATTATGTTTTATTTGATAAGTATTTCAAGTGCTTACAAGATAACTTCATTTTAAAAAGTATCAAATGACCATTTTCGGGTGCGAAAAAACCGGTAAATGAAAAAATTTTCCCGATTTCCCGCATCACGATTTTTGTACGGCATTGGGTTCTATAATAATTATTTTGGTACCTTTAACATATAGAATGTATGCCGTACAGTTTCATGTCGCCATTTTCGGGCGGTAAAAATAAAAAAATTTCCCCGGTTTCCCGCATCTCCATTTTTGTATGGCATTGGGTTCTATAATAACTATTTTGGTTCCTCTATCATATAGAATCTATGCCGTACAGTTTCATTTCGCCATTTTCGGACGGGAAAAAAGTGCACCTTATAATTACGATAGGGCTCAAGGACAGAGAAATACGTGTACGGCATAGCGCTGGAACCTATTGTGGCATGTTATAATATCGTTCTAAATGGCAAAGAAAGTGTATCAGATCACCTGTTTTTTTATGCCACAGGCCCCTAGTCTATAATTGTTTAATAAAGTTTGTTGTTAATTCTCTGTTGAATCCAATGTTTCGCAAATTTTAATTTTGTAATTTACTTTCATTTTGTTTGATTTTTTAAATAAATTTCTGTACCTTTCGCCGTCAGCTGCATCTAAATTACCAGAGAGCCTTTATTATGGATCCAAGACCGTTTATAGCTCCCCTTTTATTTATTTTATTAAATATGTTTATTTTGTTCATTAATCTATTAAAACTAAAATTAAAAATATTTTTATGTGTTTCTAATTCTTTGAGATTGTCAGTTGTTCTTTGTTGCAAAATGTCTTGGAGTGATCCATTTTGTCTTTTTTAATTATGATACTCAATTAATATATTGGTTAAAATTGTAATAATAGTAGATATAACACGGGTTTGAAAAACTTTGGTTTTACCTAATTTTATTATATTTATACCAATGTTTTCGACTATGTCTTGGAGATCTTTCCATAAGAGTATTTTGTCCATCTGAAAAAAGACGAGGACGTTTAGGTTTATCAATTCTATGTTTTTTACCATATTAATCTTTAATTACACCTAATTTTTTGTTATAATTTTTAAAATTGATTTTTTTGTAAATGGGTTTAGATATTTTATTGTATCTACAGGAATGTTCTTTTAAAAAAGCTTCTTGAGGAAATTTATTAGGATTTGGGCGAGGTTTATGCGTTTTTCTTTTTTTTTAATCGTATAGTATGTTTTAATTATGTCTAATGTTGTTTTGAGTTTTTGTTTATGGTTTTCTATTACATCCTGATTAGTGCTGTTACTAGTTTGAAATACAATTCGGAGTTTCTGAATTTCCAAATAAAATTTCTTGTCGGGTTCTTCTTGTTGATGAATGAATTGAATGATTATAAGGTATTAGGGCGTAATTAATCTTATTTAATAAAGTTTCCTTTTGAAATTCTGCTCTATCTTTTAATATTCATAAATGTTCTATAATAGTCGAAGGAAACCTTTCTACAGGTGATTTTGGATTATCTACGCAGGTTATATGGAGTTTTATTTTGTGAAGTTTTAACAATTCTTTAATTAATCGATTGTTAAATTCAGTTCCTTGATCGAAGATAATTTGCTTAGGAACGGTATAAGTTGCAAAATATTTTATTAGTACATTAGTTATTTCAATGGTATTAAAATCAGGTAGAAACTTGTTTTTTTCTAAGGGCTATGTATCTAAATTAATTATTTCAAATGGTATATTTGGTGTTGGTGTTAGTTTATCAGATATTTCAATCGGGTCACGTTCATACTTGTTTTTTAGGCAAATTTCACATTTATTAGTATAGTTGCTTATTGTTTTAATCATGTTAGACCAAAAATAACATTTTTTTAATTTTTGCCAAGTTTCGTTGATACTCTTATGATTTGTTTTACCTTCATGGTAGTTAAGTACCTTTTCTATTTGCTTATATAGCAATTTTATATCTTCGACAATCGCTGAACATTTTATTAATTGTACAGTTTTACTAGCGAAGGTTTGTTATATTATATTATTAAAATTTGAATGTAAATCGTTATCGAAGTAACAGTATTGCTTTATATTTGAAATTATGAATTCCTTTAGAAATTTGATTATTCCATCATTAATATTATTATAAATTAGTTTTACTATTATTCTTGTTGTGTTGTGAAATCATGTTGTGAAATAATACACTGGTTTTTACTAATATTTACATTTCCTTCAATGTAGGTAGTTCCATTTATTTCGTTGTCTTCAGCAGAACGAATGGTATCTGCATATGATCCTGAATTTGTGATTATACTGGAAGTCCCTGATATAAATATTTCTTTCTTCAAAATTGTATAATGCTAGTTTTAATGATCACTTTCATATTTAATCTCACGTTTGTAACAGATTATGCACAGAGAAGTTTCTAACGCGCCACTACAGGGCAGGCCAGGGAAACGGCCCAAATGTATCCAAAACTACAAAATCGCTGCTACCTTGAAATGTTTACAAAAATTTTAACAATTCCTCGAAGCGACCCAATTTCACATTCCAGTTCTACATCACATTCAGGTCTAGATGCAACTTTTTATAAAGGCCTCATATGTGCGCAAAATTTAGTAAATTCTAACACCATTAATCCTTGAACGTGCATCCCTTTTTTCCACTGTTCATTATTATGACATTTATACAATCAAAAATATACATATATGTATGTATATATTCCTCTTCTACATTTTAATACAATATCAACATATCATAAACTCACACGTTATCCGTTTACAGCAATTTTAAACTCACATACCTTCAAATACAGTGGCCAAATACAATAGCATTTACTGCAATTTACATTACGTACACACAAAGAAAATAATCTCCGGCAAACTAACGTTCACATATTGTCAAAAAATACGTTCCATGTACCACAAAGGTCTTCATATACCCAGTGCGTCAATATAATCTTATAATATTAACATATCTTAATGGCTAGAGCTGTTCCTAACGTCGAATGTTTCCACCAAAGCGATGATTTCAGAACATTTGATAACTAGTAGAAGTAGGCAAGCACTATAGATCCACTGATATTCTTAATTTTTTCTGACTACAACTGTTAAATCTGCATCATCTCCGCCACTGATGCTGAACACAATTTGAAGCGATTTCTGAACAGTAAAATTTATTATCGGTTTGATTACAGATGGTTGTGTGATTTGATCGCATCACAGACGATTTGATTAGCAGTTTGATACAATAAAATTTTATACGATAAGTTAACATCTATATGTCTATTAACGCCTATATGACCTGAACTTTTAAACATCATTGTGACATAGGTTATTGTCTTTGATTTTACAATGTTGCTCACTTTCCTTATGAATGTATAGTTATCCTAAAAAAATTATAATTAAAGTCGTTTCATTTCTTTTAATTTTAATGTAGGTTGGTAGGGTGTGTGTTGTTTCACACCAGATATGTAATTCTATTTCTCCTTTACGGAAAAACATTGAGATCTACGTTCTATGGGTAACGAAAGCTAGAGAATCAGTTAAATTACCAAAGTTGGGCAGAAGTAAAATGGGAATCTAATGCCGATGAAAAAATGCAACAATTTTATCAGCCTACTGAGATATTCGAAATTCAATCGCTCATTATTCCTGTAATATTTAAAATAAAAAGAAAACGCATTTCATAGATAGTTTTAAGCTAAATATGACCCAAACTTACTTTTTTTTTAAATGCAATCATAGGTGGCTATGGATTCATTCAGTTAAAAATTTGTTCCTGATTTCAAAAATGTATGGTTTGCATATTTTTTATCCCTCTTTATCAGACAATGTATAAAGAATCATAATTTTGATGTATTAAGCAAAATAGTGTGCCGTGAAACCGGAACAAAAGTTGTCTTACCAATAAATTGAGAAACCCCAATTTAAAATAATTTCAATAATATCAGAATCAATTTCTACTACTAACGAATTAAAATAGAACACACTGTAATAAAATACGTAGAATAGTATATTAAAACATTAGTTTATAATGTAAGTGATTATGATAGGAGTTATAACAAAAATGACTATCATAATCGCACATTATAAACGAATGTTTTACGCTATTTTGTAGTCGAGTAGACGCAATGGAATATCAGTTAATTTTTACTTTTACCTTCATCTTAACAAAACTACGAAAAATACAAAATTGCAAAGTGTGCTAGTTGCTATGGCGTTTTTTCCAAACAATTCCCGAAAAACTACAATAAAAAATTGAAGCGTCATCATTAAAAAACGAAATTAGCAAAAAAGCGGAAGGAGCAGAGCTTAGTTTAGTTCTCAGTAGATCTGAAACCACTTACAACAAAGAATTTGAAAATTGAAATTGAAAATTGAAAAATGTTGCCTTTATGGCACTATAAATCGTGCTGTAATGAAAATCGTGCCATAATATGACAGATTACAAACAATTTTTAGTGTGTTAACGATACAATTATAAGACTACTCGACTACAAAAAAATGTTACGATAACTGTAAAAAAACTATTTAAACCCTAAAATCATAAAAGGGCTTCAGAATGTCCACCATTGTTTTGTACACATATCTGACAACGTCTTAACATCTCTCTTTGCGTTTTTAATGAGGGTCTGGGTCGAATTTGATGGTTAGTAACTTTTATTTTATTTTTTAACACTTCCCAATCTCAAGGTTTTTCTTTATACACCTTGTCCCTTAATTACTCTCCATAAAAAAGTCCAGAGGACTTAAGTCAGGAGACCGTGGCGGCCAAGTAATAAGACCCGGATTGCCTATCCAATTATTAAAATGTTCTTGCAAATTGTTTGACACAATTTCGAATTTTTCATAAAAACATGGTCCAAGAATTGTGGTATCCAGAATACCGCACCAAACATTAACCGAAAAAGCACGTTGATCATGTCTCTCAATAGTAATATGAGGATTTTCTTCCGCCCACTGAACGTTGTTTCTTCCGTTAAAAACCCAGTTGTTAGTAAATTTTGCCTCCTGCGTAAAGAGAAGTTATCGTCAGTTAAATTTTCATTAATACAAAGTATTTCCCACATACGGATGGCATGGTTTAAAATTATTTTGTTTTAATATAATATGAGCTTTACTTCTTTACTTTATTTATAGAAATCAAATATACAAAAGTAAAAGCACGAACTTTTAGCTATCCTTCAACTTAATCACCGCAAATCATAAGGCACTTATCGCAGCGAGGCACAAGCTTCTATATACACTCTTCGTAAAAGGTACAATCCAAATGCCTTATCTCATATTGAAGTTCGTCGTCGTTTTTAAATCTTTTACGCGACAAATGAGATTTTAACGGCCCAAACAAATTAAAATCAGAAGGAGCCAGGTCTGAACTGAGTGGCGGATGGATAATAACTTCCTAATTGTGATTTTGAAGTCACGCCTTCGTCTGAGCTGAGGTGTGCGGTCTTGCATCGTCATGCAACAACCTGATTCCTTTTGTCAACCTTCCTCTTTGTTTCTGTCGAATCGCTTGGTGTAGTTTTTCGAGTTTGATAATAAATATCGCTGTTGATTGTTGTTTTCGGTGATAAAAACTCTATGAGCAAAATGTCTTGCATATCCCAGAACACAGTTGCCATTGTCTTTTTTGTAGACTGCTGAACTTTAAACATTTTCGGTGTTCGTGAACTCACATGCTTCAACGTCATCGAGTCTTTTTTTATTCGGGATTATGGTAGTGTACCCAGGTTTCGTCTCCTGTAACTATAGACTCCAGAAATATGTTTTCCTGGCGATAAGGTGTTAAAAGTTCCATTGCCGCCGCCATTCGTTGCATTTCGTGTTGGTCGGTTAACAGTGTTGGTACCCATCCCGCGGCAACTTTTCGAAAGTCTAATTGAGATACGATTTCTTGAACAGAGCTTTTAGGAGCAATTCCTGTATTTTCAATCCATATTGACCTTTAATTGATTCTTATTTGTTTTTGTTGTTCGCAAACCTTCGGGACCATCGTTCAGATTTGTCCGTCCACTTTTGGAACTGCTGACACCAAACTTGTTTACGACACATAATTCCTTCTCCATGTGCGTTCAGTTTTTTTTTATTAATTTCGGAAGGTGTTTCATTTACATTTTAAATATTACATGAATAATGAGCGATTGAAAATACAAACGATTTCTAATATTTTTTAATATTCAGTAGGCTAACAAAATTCCTACATTTTTCATCGGCATTAGAGTCCCCATTGTCAAAGCGATTATTTTTCTAAACTCTTTTTTACATTTCTATCTTAATGGCAAGAGGATTTGCATAAAATTTGGTACTTAGAGGTTCTCTATGATGAAAAATCCAGGTTTTACCATAGTTTAGATGTATCTTCCAGAGGGCGCAACCAGCAGCCTTTTGTCTACATTTAAAGCTCCATAACTTTTTTCTGCTTCGATATATCAAATTCTAGTTAGAAATTCTTATTCACTGATATGTTTTCTTCAAAAAAGGTATACCTTGTAGATGTCACTTTAAGCAGCCGTTTCTGTGATAATGGAATTTAAATGTTTCATTGCGTACTGAAATTCTTCATACCAACGCCTAAACATTATTAAGTATTATGAAAAAGTAAATTTTCACTATTATCACACATAATGAAATACTTATCTTTTTTGGGTTTTTTAATCGTATACTTTAAATTATGCTATCTAAACGCTTCGATAACACTTCGTTACTAGTAATATCTATTAAAATTGTTAAAGATGTTGTAAACAATTTTGTCAAAGTTGAAAAGTTAAAACATAAACGGCAGTCTGGTATTAATATTGCAGTTTGAAAACGTATAAAGCCAACTATAGGACTGAATTTTAGTAAAGAATAACTAGGTCATTAAAAATTAAATATTGTTAAACTGTCTTAAAGATGACAAATCACAACACCCTCTAACGGCGAAGGCTATCAGTGAAAAATGTTAGCCAAGTTTTGAAAAACTTCAATTTCAAAATGATAGAAGTTCGATGAACGTACGGCACATAACCTGTGTTTTCAGTTTTCTACTAAAATTACATTCACAATGTTAATTTAAATGTGGACACTTTCTAAGTACTTGATTATGTAAGTTTCTTTTGTAATCTTTGTTCACTTTCACTTAGTTCACTATAAAGTTCCATGAACCTTTTAAACTTTTGTCTTTTATCATATCTTTGTTACGTACGTTAGTCCACTTATGTTGAATGATATAATTCACATTCTCTTTGTTTTAGAATAGAAGTTGGTTATGCGACCACTCTGGAATCTGCATGTATAATTGGATTACGTATTGGAAAAATATATGTGATATATATATATATATATATATATATATATATATATATATATATATATATATATATATATATATATATCAATATACAGGTTCTCAAAGTTTAAATATCTATCTTAATAACAAGAGGATTTGCATAAAATTTGATACTTAGAGGTTTTCTGTGATGAGAAATCCAGATTTGATCATAGTTTCTGTGAAAATCGAATTTAAACGTTTCATTGCGTGCTGAAATTCATCATACCAACGACTAAACCTTATTAAGTATTGTCATTAGTTACAAAAGAGTATTATCAGATAATTCAGTCTCACCAATATTCATTGTAATTTTAATTTACTTCTTCAATTTTTCGCTATTGCTGTATCCTACGCTAACGCAGAAACGGTATGGAATCGGTCAGAGTACACCAAGAAAGATTTCCAAATAGGCGCGTTCCAAACCATCAAACATTTACCGCTGTCTTCGAGCAACTGGTAGTTCTTATCCTGCTACGGTTGATTATGGACGGAATCGTACTTTTAGAACAACAGAGGCTGAGAAAGAAATTTTAGAACGAGTTGAACAAGTTTCGAGTCTGAGCACCAGACACATTGGTTTGGAGCTTGAGAGTTTCTAACGATACGGTTAACAGAACTTTAACCTTTAGGTACCAAATTTTATTCAAATACTGTTATTGTTAAGATAGATATTTAAAAAAGAGTTTAAAAAATAATAACTTTGGAATCATGTATTTCGAAAACTATCAACTTTTGGACCAAAGTAAATTAGGATATATACTCATATTTTAGTCTCAGGAATTTGTCCTGGAATTTATACAGATCTTTTAGAGATACGCAGTATGTACAGGGTGAGTCGCGACCGACGCCACGGAGTTCTACAGCGAAGCGGCATATAATCGTTAATTTCTAATAGCAGTAATATTATGTAAGTTAATATGAGCAACATTTTAAAAGTATTTTTAAATATACAGGGTGCTCTAAAAAAGTGACATATCAAAGTTATGTATTTTTAAATTACACCCCCGTATATTATTCCATTTTCGAATTTTACATAAAAAATAAGTAGCACTTTCATAAGGGTCCTCTATACCTACATACAGAGTGTTTCAAGTTATATCAATTTTTCTGAAAATATAGGGTTTTAGGAAAAATTAAATATCCCTAATAAAATTAACTCCATCAAATTTACTCTTAGTTTTAGTCTATTTATTGACTGAATAGTAAACACCTCACAGGGCGTTTTTTTTTTCGTTAAATTAGTAGAACATTCATATTGAAATATTCGGCTTCTTTTAAATGAAACACCCAGTATTTTATTCGCTTATCGTTTAGCTTACTTAATTACCTGTCAACCTTGTAAATACCTAAATATTCAAATTTCCAACTTTTAATTTAATAATTTTTTGAGTTTGTCTGTACCGGTATCATTTATAGATTGAAATATCCTTCCAAAATGCCTACTTAATGTCTTTTTGCTAATGTAGTAGTATTTTTATTTACCAATAAGTAGAAAGCTCGGTACCAATCTTATGTGTACATGATATACTTCAGATATTTGTAATTTACATATTAACAATAAATGTTAATATGACTAATCTTGTAAGTTTTGTAGTGTGTTATAGAATTGCCGGTAACGCATTTGTTAATATTCAAATTCTGACATTGGTCGTCACTTTTGTCATTGTGTAGTGTTATTTTTCCCGAGTCTGTTGAAAGTTGTTGAAATATTTTCAATTTAATAACGGTTTATTCACAACAAGAAAGAATTTATATGAATTCAACCATTGGTGAATGCTATGAAAATTGCTTACTTGCATCAAGAGTGTACTCAGAAAAATACCCTGAGCGGGTGCATCCCGATAAAAAGGTTTTTGAAAGGTTACTTCAAACATTTCTTGATACAAGATGTGTAGTGGAATTGTTGGCAATCATGTTATTGGCCCGTGTTTCTTCGATGGCAATTTAAATGGTCAAAAATTCCTTAGATCTTTAAAGAGGTTTTTGGGAACTTTTAGAAAGTATTCCTTTAAATATTAGACAAAATACGTAGTTGCAATTAGATGGAGCACCTGCACATTTTTCACGTTCTGTTAGAGCATATTTAAATAGGAAGTTCCTTGATAAGTGGATTGGGAGAGGCGTACCAATTACCTGGCCACCTAGATCTCCTCAACCAACATTCATGGATTTCTTCTTTTGTGGCTATACCAAAAATTGAGTTTACAGCACACCTTCCACCACTGCAAATGATATAAAAGAGGAATCAGAAATAACTTTGAGACGGTCGCCCTGATATGTTTCAAAACGTAAGATATTCATTGGAAAAAAGAATAACACTGTGTATTCAAGAAGATGGACATCATATCGAACATTTATTGCAATTTCTTTTAATTTTTTGAGCAAGTTATCACACCACATAAATATAACTTTAGTTTCCATCGTGTACGTGCTTTCTATCCTTACTCTGTGAAACTGTTGCATTATGGAGACAAAACTGAAAATCGCAATAGATTTTCACTTTATTTTTTAAAATTGAAGCTGATCGGTTTCGCTTGGACGATCCAAGCATCGTCAGAACTTTGAAAGGTGATAATTTGTTGTTACGGTTATCGAAAGTAAAGGTAAGTGTATAAAAAAACTATTCCGATTTTTAGTCTAATCTATATAGTGTGGAAATAACTTTATAAACGATTAAATTAAAGTTACTATTATTTGAATTTGAAAATGTGTTACCTTAACCAAAAATCATTAAGAGTAGGCATTTTAGGAGGATGTTTCAATCTACAAATGATACAGAAACAAACAAATTCCAAAAGTTATTAAATAAGTTGAAAATTGGAAGGTTTAGGTATAGAAAACCTTTATAAAAGTTGAAAGTTAATTAAGTAAGCTAAACGATAAGCTTATAAAATACAGGGTGTTCCATTTAAAATAAACCGAATATTTCAATATGAATGTTCTACTTATTTACTGAAAAACCCTGTAAAGAGGTGTTTACTATTCAGTCAATAAATAGACTAAGGGAACAGTATTTTACTTAAACCTAAGAGTAAATTTGTTGGAGTTAATTTTATTAGGAGATATTTAATTTTTCCTGAAACCCTACATTTTCAGAAAAATTTATATAACTTGAAACACTCTGTATTATGTAGGTATAGGAATCCTTGAAAGTGCTACTTATTTTTTATGTAAAATTCGAAAATAATGCAATAATATAGGAGGTGTGTCATATAAAAAAACATAACTTTGATATGCCACTTTTTTTGGAGCACCCTGTATATCTAAAGATATTTTTTGAATGTTGTTCATATTGACTTACATAATATCACTGTTTTAGAAATTAACTATTATTTTGTTGTGAAGCAACGTAACTGAATGTTTTCCTTGTTATGTTACAAACACGCATTGATTAATTAAATTTGAAAAATATTTTAAAAGACGAAATCTCGAAGAAGTGTTTTGTTTATTTTGAACATAGGATTCCAAAACTGATTTGGTTTGATAATCTGGTTCTTCTAATGCATACTGGTCCCCTTTGGGAACATGCATTCTCTGTTCTGCGTACAGTACGATAGATGGTGCGGTGGAGAAATTACAGATTTGTCTTTGGCGGGGATTATAAGCTCAAACCATTCGTATTTTTGTGCGGTTTTCCTGCTTTTGCACAGTGTGTAAAACTGAAGTAAAATTATCGTAGTCATAAAAGTATGTTAACTGAACACTATTACCTGTTGACATGGGGTGTAAACACTACTACCTTGGGTTGACAACCCCTTTTACGTCATGAACCAAATACAGTAAACTGTTTTCTCCATCTGAATTTTATTTTTAGAATCACAGCCATCACTTTTCTATGAAAAAGTTAAATTCAAGGGAATGTTCTGGCAAAAGTTTAGATTCTGAACTTGAAAATGACATCATAGCAGAACCAACTACTGCTGGAACATACGATATTATAGATTACGACTTGCCGTCAGACTGTGATGAAGAGGATAATATACTACTAATATAATTATTGCCTGCTGTGTCAAGACAACAATCATCAAAAAGTCGACCACCTGCATACTTGAAAAAACCTACAACAAAACGCAATGCAAATGAAATCAGATTTGAAGGTAACACGATGTTACCAAATGAATATACCACACATTTTATTCAGTCGTTTCATATCCGAGAATTTTCTCATCGAAGTTGTTCGGCAGACCTGTATATATATATATATATATATATATATATATATATATATATATATATATATATATATATATATATATATAGTGTCCAGAGTCAGCTAAATAAGCCTATCACTACATGTCTTGATGAAATAAAACGATTTATAGGAATACTTTATTGGATGTCGCATATAATATAATACACTACACGACGATATTGGTGACCAAATGCTCGAATTGGACAAATTACTGAGGTAATGATGGTTAATCGTTTCGGAACTATAAAAAAATTCCTGCTCCTGAATACATACTCTAAGTTACAGATACGACAAGCTTGTTTGAAAATACCGTTAGAGGAATCGCTTTCATGCGATGAGCAAATAATACCCTTCAATGTGCGCTCAATGCTAAAAACTTACAATCCTAAAAAGCTCCATAGGTTGGTTTATAAAATGTGGGTGCATTCAGCACTTTCAGGAATGCCTCATAATTTAGAACTATACTGTGGAATGGCAGGAATCGAAAACATTATGAACCTGATTTTGGAGCATCGAGCAGTGTAGTTATGATAATTATCTCTCAAGACTTCCTCTGGTGTCATATTTCGCAAAGCGTAAAATACAAAAAATGGTACTTTCAAACGGAACGTGAGGAGGAGAAGCCCAGATAAGAGTATACTGTACACAAAGTAAGAATCAGGAAGTGATATCTACCATATGCTGGATGTGGTGGCCGTGAATACTTGGCTGTTTGACGGAAGGATCAAAACTCAAATTGGAAAGCAAAAGTAATCAATTTCGTTATTGGCATTCAAAACTCTAACTCGAAGAAATGTGCAAATGAGGCTTCATGAGGTTGGAGGGTCCAGTAACTCCACTCCTGAACAGATTATAAAAAGAGGATACCTGGAACCTAGACCGAGCCAGTTTGTTCAGCAGGACCGCATAGATCGTTGGCTGTTTTGGACAGAAAAGAGAGAAAAATGTAAAAAGAACAGCTGTCGTGGAAAGTCTAGAGCGAAATGTGAAAAATGTAATGTACTCTTGTGTTTTCATTCAAAAAACAACTGTTTCAAAGATTTTCACGTCGTTTTTCAAGTCGTTAAGGAGTCTGAGAGACTCCATGTCAGTGTGTGTGCAATATAATTGAATATATGATCATGGCTAGTTCTTCACGATCCGTGAATATTTTAAATCAAAATTTCGAGGAAATTTGTAATCAATGATATGACGAGGCGAATAGTGACATATGTGATACTGAGAACGAAGACGAGAGTGTTATACTCAGTGAACCTGATTTTGTATATTCATGTACTTATGATAATCACTCGGTTGTTTGTATACATAATGTGCCCGGTCGGGAACAATATGTATTTTCTATATAACAGTAGTTTTGGTGAGAGGTACAAGGGTTGAATTTTCATTACCACACATTGCTCCTTAAGGCGTAAATAAGCTGTAGTAATTTTTTCAAGTAATTCAGAAATATTTATAAAATTCATGCAATGGAGGGTGAATGATTATTTGAATTACTACTTTAATTGCAATAGAATATTTTAAGCTGGATAATGAAATATTCTCAATAAAACGACTATTTATTGTAAGATATTTTTTATTCAATTGAGAACAATAAAGTACATTTATTGAATTATTTACAAAAAAAAAATTAAAATTTAATTGACTGTTTTATTAAGCTTTCTATGTTTGTTCCTTAACCCTTAACTGCTGACATGGAGTCTATCAGACTCCGCCCACTGTACTTTGATCTGTAACGTCCACTCAAATACATTTACAAATGCCTGGCTCTCTGTACCTTCTTAACATTCAGTCTAGTTTGACACCTTAAAAAGATATTATTGTAAATTTTTCGGTGTCCGAGTTATAGTCGTTAAGGAGTCTGAGAGACTCCACGTCAGTGTGTGTATAATATAATTGAATATATGATCATGGCTAGTTCTTCACGATCCGTGAATATTTTAGATCAAAATTTCGAGGAAATTTGTAATCAATGATACGACGAGGCGAATAGTGACATATGTGATACTGAGAACGAAGACGAGAGTGTTATACTCAGTGAACATGACTTGTAGTGAGCAAGAACTAAATTCTGAAGAGGACAATTTTCAGCAAGAAATTGATTTTGAAAACAATTTGGAAGAAGAATGTGCTTCAGGTAAAAATTTGGAAGTAACAAAAAAGGCTTACTTTTACGGAAAAAAATCGATATAAATGGAGCAAAATAGAGCCAACCCGAAATGTACGAACTCCACAACATAATATTATGCATTATCCACCTATTTTCAAATGCAGTTTTCTCAGGACATGTGTGAGTTAGTCATAAAGTGGACCAACCAAAAACTAGAAAACATGAGAAATAAATATAAAAGAAAAAATAAACCAGAATTAGCAAATATAGATGAATCCAAAGCGTTTTTGGGACTGTTGCTCTATACATCCATATTCAAATCGAATGATGAAGATGTACGTCGTAGTCTTTTCGCTGAAAATGTTAAAGGAAGGAATGTTTTCAGGGCAATTATGCCAGTGCAACGATTTTTGGCAATTCTAACTGCTCTACGATTTGACAATCCTGAAGACAGGGATAAAAGAAAACAGATTCATGCTGGCGCTGCAGTACATGAATTTTTCGAAATGTTTATTCGAAATACACAACTCTTATGTTCTTGGTGAATCTGGATATGTAGATGAGATGCTTGTGGGATTTCGCGGTAGATGTTCATTTAAAATGTTTATAGATAATAAACCTTGTAAATACGGCCTAAAAATAATGTATTTGTGTGATGCGTGGACTAGCTATTTGTACAACGCTTACCTCTATGTCGGAAAAGATTCAGATAGTTTCAATCTAGACAACAAATGAAAAGAAACTTGCAAAGCCATACCAAGCTGTCATACGTCTGACAAAACCCTTATATGGCTCCAACAGAAATATAACAGCCGATAATTGGTCTGTAGAGAAACTAAGTTCAGATACATTTTTGCTTAATTTTAATTGTATAAGAAATACCTTTTTTTAAATGTTTTATTGTAGATATCTTCCGTTTTTGCTCAAATGATTCAAAAAAATTATATTATTTGAATTTTTGTAAACATGTTTCTTCTTAAGCAATAAACTTTGTTGTTTTTATATGAGAACTCTTAATTTTTATAAAATTAAGGAAAAAATGGCTTTTCCCTTTGTGGAGTCCTCCAAACTCCATGTCAGCGTTATAGTCATAAAATGAGATGTCAGCAGTTAAGGGTTAAGCTGCCGTCTAGGACTTTCCTCCTTGTTCCCTTTCGTTGTTGTGTTTGTAAATTTCGAAAATTCATTCGAATAATTGTTCTTAATTTACAAAAGAGTTTTATAATTTCGTGGGGCATTGATTCCCTTTTTGCGACTTTCATAGCAAGATTGCGAACAACAGAAATCCCTTTTCGAATTTGCGTGCCATGGTGCTTTTGGAAGAAGGAATCCCACCTTTTAACTGTCTGTAGCCACTCTGCGGATGGTTTAATTAATCCACCGTACGACAACTGTTGTACTCAAGATGGTACATTTTTAGTCTTAACTGTATACGAATAATTACCCACATGTGGATAATTATTTTTAAACCTCTTTTCAATATACCCAGCAATATATTCTAAACTATCGTCCATAATTTCTTAAGATTCATTTTGAAAGTCTAAACTTTGTGAAGAATCTGTTGATGAAAATAAAGTGCTATTATTTGACAACTGGGAAGGCACCCGTTTTTTTCAAAAAGGCGAAACGTCGTACCGGGAATTACTTATTACCATGAGGTGTAAAATTAGTGGTAATGCAAAATGTTTTCCGTTTCATTCTGTTTTCTCCATTTAACCTACTTTGTAGCTCTTACCATTTACGAAATCCCCATAGTGGCCCTCCTTATCTTGGACTGGGTCCATCAGCAGAGATTTGATGACAATATTTTCAATATTGTGGTACCTCCGGACATACTGGTAGTTGAGCCGAACGTTATTATTTGCAACGATTTCTTGTATTTTCTTGTTAAAAGTTCTCAATATCTAGAATTAATAATATTACCGAGATTTTTTGCCGGAGAATCTTGACAGAAAACTCTAATATCTCGACAACAATGAATACTAGCAGTAGGCTCTTTATCGAAATAAGTCAAAGCACTACGTCGAAAATAGCTTACAGCAAATCGGAAAATTAATGACATTTGTACACTAATGACCAGACAAAAACTTTATGAATTAACTATAATTTTTATTGAACATTATTTGGTTCGTTGCTAATGTAGGGCCTACTACTCCTTTAAAGATGTCAGCCTATTTATTGTTGTTGAGACTTTAATTTCTTATACAAATTTTAGATTAAAATTGTCGAAAACAAAATTTTCAGAAAATATTAACTCAAGGCATAAGGGAGCATTAAAAAAATATTAAATTAAGAAAGCTAGGATAACTTTCGGTATGTCCGAAGTGCCACAATATTAAAGATATTATCATTAAATATATATATATATATATATATATATATATATATCATACCCTGTAAGGCTATAATGAAGATTTCAAATTAATATCGATTTCTACCTAATTCTAATGTAAATTAAATGAAACCACACTGTATAAGCATTCCATTTCTGGAGAACCCTTACTTATTATCAAAGTAATCAAACTAATGTTAATGTAGTAATTCTATTTGTAAAACTAGTTGAATATTTTAGGGAAAGTTGAAAACGGAATCATTATGACAAATTTTTTTTTATTGGTGCCCCATTTTACCTATTTAAAGCACGCCTTTGCGTATTTAAATCGAACTTTCAAAAACGCTGGTTTTTTTAAGTTATCATGGCAACATCAACAACTCAAGAAACGTGAAGCCTAAATGACAATTTTTTGATGATTTCAAAACACGACGCGCAGAGGAGTGTTTTGTAAGTCGCAAGGGCTTTAAAGGCCTCTTATGCACACATATCATACGCTATTTCTTATTACGAATGCATCATAATATCAAAAATGTTTTAAACATTAAACAATTAAATAAAGGTAGGTCAAACGTTTCTATAGCAACATTTAAAAAAGTAGGCGCATCATAAACATCATTTTACGCACGCTCCAGCGTGCGATAATCGTCGATTATGATGCATGCGTAATAAAAAAAAAATATTACTAACAAATTCAAAACCTTTATTTAAACATTATTTAACACTTTTAATTTTATAAATGAAAATATAAAGTACAGTTAGTATTGTTAGTTATATTAATTTTTATTCAAATATTTTACAATATTAGTTCTTATTTCTATTTTTTGTAGTAATTGTACTAGTATTTATGATTTTAAGGTCTACCAATAAACAAAAAATAGCGTAAAGTATTCGTGGATAACTGGTCTTTAAAACACTTACCCTATTTGCAACATTCCTGCTGCGCCGTCGTGATCGAAAATTCAGGCGTGTTTTACAGACCTTTTTATCCAACTATACTTTAATATACTAATCTACTTACCTACTAAATCTGAATTTAGATTCGAGAACAATGATGATTAATTACCTAGACTAAACTAACTAACAACTACAATTATAATTAAACATAACAAAGACAGTCAAAAACTAACGAAAACCCAAACTTCTACAAAGCATGTAAACGGTCTTCTGGTTTGAGACAGACTGGTAAATTCTGGACATTATTGGTTGTGTTACCGGTCTTTGCGTGACGTCATCGGGGCTGTCGGCGCGGATAACATTGCAGCATAGGGAACTGGCCATCATTCCCTCTATAATCGTTGGGTTTAGCTCTGGTAATGTGCAGGTTTGTAATTTTGTAACGTGAATTTGCATCCCACAATGGTTGTAATATTTTGCTTTCAATTCTATTATATAATCTGAAAGTTCTTGTATATCTAGTAATGTCCTAAATCTTGTAAACTATGCTTTTATTTGTGCACGCATACGTTTTTCAATTACTACTTATCTTCCACTGACATTTTGACAAAAATTCAAGTTGAATTCTCAAATAACTACCCGAATTAAAAATTATTATTAAATACATAAATAAAAATTTACCTCGAGTAGGATTTGAACCTACGACCTGTACTTTGCTAGAGTACCGCGCTAACCAACTGCGCAATCGAGATTCAAGTCCCAATCAATGTTAATTTTGTCTTTATGTATGTAGAACTGATGCAAATTCTAAATATAATGAGATTACAATAAAATTACTTATATTAATGGAATGTGAGCCTGTAATATCGAAAGGCACTTGACTGTATTTAACAAAATTAATAATAATTTTTAATTAAATATTTACCTTTGAACTTATTCGTTCATAACAAAACTTATAATAACTACCGAATGTTTAAGTATAAATAACTACCTGAACAAATCTGATTGAGACAGAAAGATACCAATTATTTTGTGTAATTATTGTTCACTGTTTTTAGTTTTTCTATTTGATTCAACGTTGGTATTGATATCCGGCTTGGATTGGGACCAAAACGTTAGTTCTCTATGTAATAAAACTAGAATAAAATGTTAAGATAACTTAAAGGACCTGGTCAATGGGATTAAATGTGACAGTAAGAAGCATTTAGGACACACGGAAAATAAAATCTAATTATTCATGGTTATATTTATATATAGATTCTTAAAAGTGGCGATCTCTAAAAGGTAGTATGCAACTGCTGGTGGGTGTTATTAAGGGGGTTTTCGCTGTAACTACGTATTGTAGGTAGCGTACCGCGAACATTTTATTATTATAATAAACGTTTGTCAAATCGCCATTATTACCGCAAAAGAATGTTTGTAATTGATATTTGAGTTAAGATTGAACAGAAAAAGGAAGCATATATTAGGGCAGAAAAACAGGTGTTCTGGCGAAACGGGCGTGACGAATTGTTGATAATTTCTATACGCGCGCTCTTGATGTAAAAATGGCACTGATTTAATAATTCACTACGGCGGAACAGCGCGAATCCAAACAGATCTTTGGTTGGTACGTTGAAACTTGAGACCTAAATGTAGCGCTGGTTACGGACGAATGTATATTTTTAAAATTAAGATGTCGTTCAATAACTTATATGAAACTGTTCCAACGTAATAGTTTTTTTTTATAGCTAATAACTAATTCTAAAACGGCAAAATACCTAACGGGCGAATTACGGTGAGAGAAATCTATATTATGAGTAAAATAAATACCCAAGTCTTTGATCAATTAGGATCCCACTAATCGAGTTAATTGAATGTGTAGTTAAAAGACCTGGGAGTAACTTGTTAGTGTAGCTTACGTCAGAGAATTATATGTTTTGTGATTAGTAGTTAGCATAATTGCAACCTTCTAAAATAATCAATTGATGTTCTACCTTAAGTTATTTCTCATAAAAGAACATAAGGGAGAATAGCTTCACAGGGGAAAAAAGTTTGTCATAATTAATGGCATCTGATAAATAAGAAGGAGGGATAAAAGTGGTGCAAAATTGGATCTCTGAGGTAACTAAACTAGGTAGTCAGATGTTATTATTGTATCTCATAATTTGAGTGCAGCGTTAATTATGTCCAAGTGTCAAGCGTTTGAGAAATGAATTGTGCGATATATGTTAAGTTGGTAGAGGTAGAGCCTTTGTCGATGAAGCTATACTATGTGACCGAACAAATAAATTCGCTACACAAGAATTGACACTTCTACCTCTAATAAAATAATAGACAAGGATTGAAATTTTAAAAAAGTTTTTTTTTTGTTGAGAGTAAAAGTTACTTTTTGTCCTGACGGTCACTTTTTCTAGTGTGAACAACTTATGCCTTATCTAATGGATCTATATGGTATACATCCGTGTTGTTTTTCTACATTAAAATTGGAAAATAGTATTGTTTGTTCTTTAGTATATTTGATTTCATTGATTTTTTTAGTAAGTATTTGTTTTATTTTTAAGATAATAAATATTTATAGACAAAAATAATTTACGAGTAAGTGCTATAGATTAATTTATCTTATCGTTTACCTCAGAATTTTGTAAACAAAGAATTTCAATGTTATTAAAATTCTAAGTTAAAACTAAATACCTGTTTATATCGTATCGTATATTCAAAGGTTGTAGAGCCCCAAACGCTGGCTTTAATTAGTTAATTTACTTTATCCTTTGTAACGTGTAAACTCATTTTGTGTTTTAGAGCGAGTTTGAGAATGTTTATGCCTGATGTGTAGGCAACACACGTTGGTTTCAATTATAAGAAATTTGGCAACATGGTGTATGTCAATTGAATTTCAAATAACGTTAAAAATATGATAACTTCGGAAATATCTGATTGGTTAAAATTATCAGGTGACTTCTTTTTGGGTTTGAGTTCTTCTGAAAAAGAACGCCATTTTAAGATGGCAAAAATTGCGTTGTTAGAAACTAGGTATGTTGGACAGATTTCTCTCTGTCATTTTTACAAAAATTTGTTTAATAAAAGTTACATACTGCGTAGTGCTGGTTTTTTGAATGTCCACAGTTAGTAGAAAACTATACTAACTAATTTACTTTCGTTTTTACGGATATAAAGTTTCTTAGCAAAAACTTCACGTCCTGGCAGGAATTTTTTTCTGTTGGGTATTATCATTCTTCGTCTAGACAAGATACTGCTGTGATCGATTGTGTACCTATACCTGGTCAACGTTCTTTCGAATGATGGTGTAACTTAGTAATGGTCTCCGATAACTAAGTCAAAGGTACATTCTAGTTGTTACTTCACATCGGGTCATCCTGTCCCTAAGAGCATGTCTAGTAATATACTCGGTCAAATAATTATACACAAGAAACATCCTGGTGAGTTTATTTTATTGGTATTCCTTCATGACGAAGCTCTCGCTATATAGAGATTTGTTTTAATTAACCTGTAAAGTACTTGAAGAGCGTCCGTTACTATAACGATCTACAGTTATAAATATAGCACTGTTCTCTAAATTCGCGTATATGACTACTTTTTGTTGGAACATTGAAAGGTATTACATCTAACGAGGTAATGTACCGGTTATGTAAATGCTTAGTCGAGCTTTATTGAAAATTTACTAAGTTATACTCACACAAGTGCTCATTGCGTACAGCTGCTGATCTAGCTTCAACCTTTTGCTATTTTCATGCATTATAACATTGTTATAATTCAACGGTTTCTATACAGAGTGCTACACGATATGTTAATAATTGTTCGTTTATGAACGAAACTGCTGATATTGGGTGACTCGTATCACGATTTCATGGATTATTGATGATAAATGGTTAATGCATGTTTATGTTGTTGTTGTTGTTAATTTATTTGTTTGCCGTTTGGCGTAAAATATACACAATACTTACAATAATAGAAATGTACAGGTACATAAAACATAGATATCACATAATGGTATTTAAATTCTTTAACAAAAACTCTAAACATACTGTTACCTAAGCTGCAACATTGACAAAAGGATCATCCAATGAATACAATGCCTTTTTGTTGAGGACTTTTGAAACTTCTTGTTTGAATTGTTTATATATCGTTATATACTTTATATGTTGAGGAAGAGCGTTGTAGAATCTTAGACCCATTTGTAAATATGAGGTGTCATGTGCTCTATTGTTTGATGCGGCTAAAGTAAAGTTGTTTTTGAATCTCGTGTTATACAGTGATGATCGGAATTTAGAGAAATTGCGATTTATTTTTGAAAACAAAACACAGACATTCCAGAATATATAGGGCATAGATAGTTTTAATGCAGTGTTTTTCAAAAACAGCTTGATGTGTCTCGTTTTCGTAATGAAAACATTGTACGAATAGCCTTTTTTTGTATCTTAAATATGTCATTAATCAATTTGTTGTTTGCATTTCCCCACAAGATAACGCCGTACCTCACCTTTGCTTCGAACAGTGAGTAATACACTTGAAGTAACGTTTTTTGGTCACAAAAATTTTTACATCGTGACAGAGCAAAGATAGATTTGTTCAACATTAATTTTAAGTTTTCTATATGATGCCGTCAATTAAGATTTCGATCTAAAGTAACCCCCAAGAAACTACAGGATTCACACGTTTCGATGTTTTTGGATTCAAACTTTAGGTCTCTAATACTAACTGTTGAGTTTTTACTATATATTAAAATTCTTGTTTTGTCTACGTTCATTAAAAGTTGATTTGCATTAAACCAGTTTACAAGCGTTTTCATTATGTTATTTAGATAACTTTCTAGCTCATCGTTTTTACAAGCAACAATTACGTTGGTGTCGTCTGCATAAATTAAGACGTTGCACGGAGATGTAAAATTAATTGGTAGGTCATTAATAAATATTATAAAAAGTATGGGACCAAGGATAGAGCCTTGGGGCACCCCATATTCTACTAAACTTAACTCTGACTTGGCCCCTATTATTTCTCCCGAACTGAGAATTTTTTCACTTGTAACATATTGATACCGTTCACTTATAAATGATTTTAACAATTTTAAGGCAACCCCTCTAATTCCATAGTGGTACAGTTTAGACATCAACAAACCGTGGTCAACCATGTCAAAGGCCTTGGATAGATCGCAGTTTATGGATGCCACCACCTTACCCTTATTATGTGCATCGTGGATATAACTTAACAAAGTTTGCAAGGCTGTTGTTGTTGACTTATTTGATCTAAAGCCGTGTTGTGATTTATTGAAAAGATTATGGGATTCGAAGAAAGACATCAACCTGTTTTTTAAAACCGATTCAACTATTTTTGAAAAAGAGTTTAAAATTGATATAGGTCTATAGTTTTGGATCTCCTTTTTTGATTTGGATTTATGTAAAGGCTTTATTTTCGCAACTTTACCGTACTTTGGAAAGACCCCAGTAGTGAAAATCAAGTTTATTAATGAAATCAGTGGTTCCTGTATAAGATCAAAAACTTCTTGGTAAATTTTAATAGGTATATTATCGCAGCCACATGCGTTTGTCTTATTTAGATTACTTACTACATTATACAGTTCGTTCTTTGTTACAGGTGACAAAAAGAACGAATTCTGTGGCGATGCAAAATCTCTTGTAGAATCATAGTTTTTAGGAACTATTTTTATGTGTATTACTTATTACTATAATGACTTACGCTATAACTATGCGTATCAACAAACACTATCATAATAAAGAAGCTATTCAATTTTTTCTTACAACTATTTCGTCTCTCAGCCACTGCGTTATACATATTTTCTTAACACTTTTTTTGTAATTTTAATAATTCTAGCTTACGCTTTTGATATATGCTTATAGAAATAGTAGCAAACTAACCCTTTCCGTTTGCTGTATGAAAATGTATGCTTCATATTTTTTGGTACTGTTAATTAAACTTAAATTGATTCGTGTGTTTAAGAAAAACGCAATGGCTAAAATATTCTGACTATTTATATCGGGTATAAAATTACTGTTCGTTTGAATTAAAACTGATATGCCAGTTTTAAGCAGAGCTCTTCCTGGAACTACGGTTTATTGTTTATTTGATTTTGATTATGTGTTGTGTCTTTGATTGCTAGGATTAACGCTGGATATCGGACAGTGAATCATATTTTTGCGATTCGAGTATTGTATAGTATTTATTTTTTGGGGTTACATTATAGGTATAGAACTATCCAGAAAGGTAAGTGTATTACTATTACAACACTTGGTTGTAATATTTCGCACAAAGAATTTTATAAATTTTGTTCACATACCGTATATCTATCCAAACTTACGATAAAGATTGTATTAGTATTTATTATGATTTATAAACTGCTATAATTATCTATCCATATTATTGAGGCTGTACCAAGATTGTGTTATTAATCATATTGTGTAGAGTTTTAACGAAAGCATTGATTTGGGGTATGAATTTATGTTCAAATTAAGCTGAGTTGTTTCTTTATCACTGTGGTTTAGCAGTAAATTCCTAGCCGGACCCATTCTCTTTTTGGACTGTGACCAATATTATTTTAACTGTATCGTAGCTCTTCCTGTGTCGTTGCCCTTTTCTTGGCCTAAGCGCGATATATAAATAAATCAAGTGATGCCTTTTAAAACCTTCCATGTATCTACGCCAACCACACGCCTACACATCCAAGTGCCTAACCGACCGACTGATCTTCCGGCCTAATCCCTATTTATTGTTAGAGCCCCCTTTTACTTTTGCTACGACCATACTTTTGCGTATGTAACAGTTCTACAGCGGCTTTTTGTGGTTTTTTGATTCACTTAATTAGATAACTCAAAATAAGTAGTGCACAGAAAGTTTTAACACATTTATTTACCTATTGGCCATAATTTAAAAAAATGCAAATCTACTACTACGGTTGTAATCTTCAAACAGACACATCTTTTAAACTTACAGTTTGTATTGACGCTGTGTCACAAAAACGAAGTGAATGTGAAGATGCTGGTGGTAAAGATGCACTCGAGTATGAGACTATAGTCTGAAGATACCATACAAAACAGGGATTAATTGCCCCTTAGATGCGTCAATCTCATAAAATTTGTTACGTTTGAAAATGACAGTAAGATTTACGTAACAGGTAAGGGTAATGGCCGATAGGTCAGTGGGAGGAGAAGACGTGGATGTTAACCTGCTTGCGGGATGTATAAGAATGTTACTAATTAATATCGCAAGTCATTAATCAAAGGGCACCCAAATAAGCTCTAGTACTCTACAGCAAAGTTCAACAACAAAAAACGTGCTTAACTTTCGTATGATTTAAACAAGTTGAACGGTATAAGTATTTCTACTGGTGCTATGTAAATAAAATCATCAAAATAGACACACGCAATAATAAGTTAAAGTAGTCTTGCGGTGAGATGAATTGAAAAAACCCAGAGATTGCAAACACAACTAAGTAAATGTCATAAATAAATCGCCTGATTCGTAAAATATCGTTACCACTGTGCGTTGGGCGGAAATCACACAACAGTATATTTGAAGTAAGACGACTAAAAGTTATATTAACACTTTATACTACAATTCAGATATCTAAAACATTTGTTTGAAATGTGAAGCTCATACATGAATTTTGTACGTAAAATCACAGCTATAGGACACGGGAATGGCACTACCTTCGTCCAAATGATCGGGAACAATAATCGGCTGGAATCTTCCTTTACATATGACCCCTACAGTGGACCTAACATTTCAATCATGACAATTGAAATGATCAGTAGTTCTTTTCATTACACCTGCGGTAAAAATACTCGCAAACTGAGAGCGAATTAATTAATTCTAGTCCAGGTGTCCTTTATCCACTGAATCACCTGATTTTATTAACACAATTTAAGTGTTTAGATATACGTAAATCTTCTTTGTGCACACTATTATGATTAATTACAGTTCGGCGCCAGACTTTCAAAAAATCAGAGTACCCAAAACACAACAAATGTAAACCCGTTACAACGCGCTAACTAATCCACCATATAGGGAAGCCCTAAGTATAAACAATTTTCCTCCTACGTGGAAACGTGAATGTTGAATACACTCATTAACTAACAAATAAAACCCTCTATCTCCACTGTAGCAACTTCTTAACGATATATCTACCCACCCGCCATTAAAATTTTTCCTATAAAAATGCAACTCAACATATCCCACGAAAATTTACTCAAGAAGCTATTGCGTGCAATCTGAAACCACACATTAACGAGAATCGCAGTAAAATAATACCCTTCTTTGTATATAAAATCGAACACGTTACAGGATCCAGTAGCCCAACTAAATCTTCAACAACTAACTTACTTACTTAACCTTCACGCCATTCCCTTGCGGGGTAGGCAAAACAATCCCTGCCTATTATTTATTTTTCATTCACAATATTTCTCTATGCTTTTCTATCTCCGCATACCTCCCTAGCTTCCGCAAGATTCATACATAGTTTCTGACATGCCCTTTTGTTTTTAAAGCTCCTTATCTTTCTTTCCTTTATCATAGATTCTACTACGTTCAGCCAAGTTTTACGCGGCCTACCAGGGCCGGCTATTCCCCTAACCTCAACCACATATATTTGTTTCGTTAATCTTGCGTTGTTCATCCTCTCAATGTGACCAAACCAACGCAATGTCCAACTTTTATATCTATCCATCATCGTCTTTTCCTCACCACACTCCGTCATTATGCATTCATTTTTACCTTGTCCCTTCTCGTTTTACCACATGCGCTTCTTAGGAATCTCATTCCCACGGCATTTATATTCCTTTCGTGCTTTTTTTTGACATACCCATGTCTCACTTCCATACAGTACTGACGGGACGAATAAACCATTATTGCTTGTTTCGCAGCTAGGCTCATACTTTCATTTCTCATTATCGTCCACATACTTCCAATCACTTTCCTTCCAGCATTGACCCTTCGTCCAATCTCATTCTCAATTGTACCATCTGTAGTAAACATTCTACCGAGATATACCATTTCGTCGACTTGTTCCACAGTTCCATCTTGCAGAGTAAATACTCCACCTTCCACCTTCCCGATTGAACACCACAATCTTAGTTTTGTTCACATTTACCTTTAGGTCCATGCTTTCATAGACTATATCAAACTTCCTCAGAGCGGTTTGCAGCTCATCCGCACTGTCACTTAATAAGACTGTGCCATCTGCATACACCAGAAGTCGTACATTTACGTCACCAATCATTACACCATTTGTATCGGTGCGTGCTTGTCTAAGACATTTATCCATGTATACATTGAACAACGACGGTGACATCACACAGCCTTGTCACACCTCCTCTCACCCTAACACATGCCCGACTACCGTTGTATACTGTTCTTATTCCATTTATTAGACCTTTATTTACGCCATATTCATTTAATATTTCCGACATCTTCTCCCTATTAACTCTGTCATATGCTTTCTCCAGATCTACAAACGCACAGTACAACTTCCTTTTTACCTTTAAACACTTTTCGATCACCTGTTGGAGAGCAACTATCTGATCGACACATCCTCTCCCTGGTATGAAGCCACCTTGCACATCCCAATTCTTAGTTCGTGTAGTTTCTCGTACTCTATCTATCAGTATTCTTCCAAGTACTTTACCAGGCACGCCGAGCAAGCCTATTCCTCTGTAGTTCTTACAATCACTCTTGTTCCCCTTACCCTTATACAATGGTACAATGATCGCGCTCTTCCAATCACTCGGCACTTTTCCATACATAATGCATACATTGAATAATTCACACAATCTTCGTATAAGCTTTGCACCACCATACTTGAGCATTTCACCAGTGATTTCATCTACGCCTGCTCCCTTGCCGTTTTTTAACCTTCCTACCGTTTTCTCTACCTCATTTATTCCAATATCCTTCTCAGTTTCATTCATCATTTCTTCTATATTCTGCTTATTTAACCCTTCAGTCTTACTTTCCTCACTACTGTACAGCTTTCCGAAATATTCTTGCCAGCATTTCCTCACTTCACAATCGTCCCATACTATTTCGTTTCTAGCATTCATCACTCCTGCAGCGTTCTGTTTTGGCCCATGTTTTGTATTTTGACCCATTTCCAGAAGAGTTTTTTGTTTCCCTCAAAATCATTCTGCATTTTCTCTCCTTCCACAGCCATCACTTCCTCTTTACTTATTCTCACTGCCTCCTTCGCTTCTTTATTTCTTAATCTGTACACCTCATACAATCGCTTCTTCTCAGTCTCATTTTTTGCAGCCATCATTGTCATGTACGCATCTTTTTTCTTACATACTGCCTTTTTTACCGACTCATTCCACCAAGCACATTTTTTCTGACTACCTACAGGCACTCTTCCACATATTCGCACGGTACAGTTGACAACAGAGTTTTTCATGCTTATCCATGCACATTCAACTCTTTACTCACAGCATCTGTGTATTTCATTCTCGCACCATTATCCACTCTCGATACAACCAAAAATTGGTCCGATCTACACTCCGCTCCGCGCATTACTTTTGTGTCTTTCACCAGGTTTCTAAGCCGTTCATCATACACTATCAAGTCTATCATACATGTAGATTCACCTCTTTACCATGTATACATATGCACATTTTTATGTTTAAACCACATATTGGATACAAACAGGCTTCTCTCCACACAGATGTTCAGCAGGTTTTCACCGTTCTCATTGACTCTTTGGTCTCCGAACTTTCCTAGAACGCGGTCACTGTGTTCTCTCTGTACACCCACCCATCTGTTCATATCCCCCACTATAATCACTCTTTCGTTTGGCTTACATACGTTCAACACGTTTTCTACTTCATTCCAGAAGTTCTCACACTCTTGGTCTCTTTCTCCATTCACCGATGCATAGCATGCAATACGAAAAATTCTTCGAAACTCCACTTTCATTCTAACCCATATTACCCGGGAAGATACCAATTCGTACTGTTTAACACATCTTTTTGCTCTTTCACTTATAATCTTCAACAACCCTTACATTAATAATTTTACTTATTAATAAATCGTTAGAATCAAACTAAAACACTACAAAATTTACAATATAATACCCAATAAGCTCATATGACGGAATTTCTTACAGAAGAATCTATAAATCAATTACACCACAGCAACACTTTGTAATTACACTTCTTTGCAGCAATAATTACAAACGTTTTTCTCAAATTAATAAAAATAATGTTCACGGAAATAAGTCCTTCTAACCATATTTACAATACCTAAATATTAACACACGAAAAAGAAATTCTAAGCCAAACTTAAGCACACGTGATAAATTGTTAAATTGCGCTGACAACCCTCTTGATCCTAAAAAGAAGCTTAAGTAACAGAATTGATAACTGTGTGTCAGTATTTTTTTGCACGATAGGGCGATTTTAGTGAATTACCGGGTTTGTTGCGAGATTAGAAGGTTGTTTTTACTGGTGACTAGATACACACATCGGGTAAGTAATTCACTTACCGTTCATGTAGCGCGGTAAGTAAAAATCTAAATATATAATTATATAATTCAGAAAACATTCAAAAATATTATTTGGCATTGAAATTAATCGTACAATTACTACAATTTAATTGTAATCCCGCTGGCTTCTGCAGTACTTGAGTTTGCAGAAACTGTTTCTGAATTCAAGAAAAAATTTGGACATATCTACTTAAAACGTCACTTTTGACTTTTCGTTTGTTTAGTAGAAATTAAATAATTTCTATTGTGATAAATTTAATACAATCGTGCAAAACAGTATGAGCATCACGAACATTAAGAATTGTACCGGCTCGGCCAAACATGACCGTCGACCGGTAAACGTCCCTTACTGTTCTTGATACTCAATATACTATGGTGAACGTTTTATTTGGAAGTTACTGGGAGTACACGGGTGGTTAAAGTAAGCTGCAGGAACCATTTTAACTTGTTGTATAACAGTATTTCGCAGACAAAGGCGACAAAGGAGACCTTAAGTTAAATAAATATTGTCTAACAATAATTCTATAGAAATTACTTTAAGTAAATTATCTACGACTTACCTTTGGGGGGGTGATTAGTCTTAAGTGATGCTGGATTTCAATTCAATTCAATTAGCATAACTTTCTGTCCTATTTGTATATCTGAAGATCTCACATTTTTATCATATTTCTTTTTCATCTTCTAACAGTTCAGCTGTGCTTTCACGACAATTCATAATTCTACGCTTCATTTCAGCAATGTAGTCGTCAAAGTTATACATGGTTCATAGATTGCTGTCTTTAATTCTATTGATAAACGCGGAGTTTTATTGAATAATAGGAATAATGGGAAGCTTTTTGTTCTGCCGATGTTAATGACCTACATGCATATTCGACAGGCAAGTCAGTTCCACAATATTCTTGATTTAGGGACTCCCCAACAGATTTTGCACTGGCATTAGAATAAATCACGAAATCACGATCAAAATCAGGATATTTTAAAATAGGTTCTTTTGAGTTGTTGAAACAATTTTCATCACCAAGAAAATTTTGCATTTTCTTCAACATTTTACGAAATGGCTCCATATTATATTACATATAATTTTTTGGATAATTTCTTATACGAGATGTTTGTCTTGATCTGCTCTTGATTCCAACTTTGCTTAATGTACGTACAAGAAACGAGACTTCTTTTAAGAAAATTTATACTTTTTTGGATTTAGTTTGACGTTGAACTTTCTCAATCCTACAAAAACTTGTTCTAAATTATTCAGAGTATTGTTTACACATTTTCCTGTACAAACAGTATCATCTAAATAGAAATATGAGTTAGGTACTTCACTTAAAACTGTAAGCCATTTGGCTTACAATAATTAAATTGATTTGTTTTATTTTGCCTCGGTCTTACTCAATCGGGTCTTTCAACAAGACGGGGTCGTGGTTCGATACTTTATATTTAGGCTTAACACGGTGACTTGAATAATTAGAATAAAATGGTTTAAATGTATATTATCATATAAGTTTATAATACTAAATAATTTATGCCTAAAATTAGTAACTATATACAACAACAAAACAAACTTAATTCGTCCTGGGTATCGGCTGCAACCAGAGGCGGTCGTGAGACCTCTCACTGGATCCTTAGGCGTTTCTGGAGAAATATAGATTAATGCTACCTTGATATAAACTCGCCCGAACTCTTTTTATAACAAAATCTCAGTACATGTGATATTTAAATTTATTATAATAATGTAAGAGTCGCAGTAAACCGTAGCGCCCCCGAAATATTTACAATGGGACCAGGTAGATTACAGCGGCAAATGCTCGCGCTTCCATGATATAGCGCAGGTCAGTTATAAAAATCGATATTACAATTTGACGATGGTGCTCAGGACGCGTTTTGGAAGTTATTAGACTTTTAGTCTTAATACAAGCGTAACCTAAAATGTTTATTAAAGGGATAGTTTTATATTTACACGCTTCTGGATGCAAATTGTTGTTGCGTGCTTTACCATCTACACTGTCATCTATCAATACACTAAGGAGTCGCATTGAATTGGGATTAATTAATTACGAATGTATTTACATTAATTAGTACCGATTAGTTATTTCCTCCGCTTAAAAGAATATTTACCCTTTTAATATAAGGAAACGTTTCTCAATGCAAACACGTATAAATTTCTTATGCACGAAACGTTCTTAAATTATTAAATACGGAGAATACTGACTTTATGACGAACTTATTTTCTTTTGATTATTAGTGTGAAATCGTTCTAATACTGGAAAATAGAGGATTACAGCTAATTGAAATCCATTGGTACATTACAATACGCGTCATTTAATAGATTACGCGTATGATTCAATACAAAAGGCTGGTATATTCGTACAAGACCTATCTTAATTACGTAAATTGAGATAAATTAAAAGTTTTGCTTACACGCTTTTAGCACCGCGGTACCGAAATGAAACAATTATTTAATTTTGTTTAGAACGGAATAAACCTGAATTATCTTTTTTATTGCTAGATACGAATTTAGACGTACCGCGTTCGCGTTAGGTTACTTCCAGAAGGTGTTCACCTTTAACCGCGATTGTATTTTACAGGTTCTCGGATGCTGGGTAACTAACGTTTTCTTTATAGGGACGGATTTGCTACCGGGCTTTTAGGAAGAAGTTTGATTACACAAAACTACGTTTTATGCGGATATATAGCTGGTTTTAAAGTCCCGGCTAGGAACTCGCGACGTCTTCGGATAGCTGGCGGTTCTTTCTATAAACAACGGCGGATAATAACGTTCTCTCTTCAGGTGGCGCGCTTCCCTTTTATCTATTTACGTTGCCTGTGGATGGGCGTGCTAGTGTGCTAGTGTAATTAATGTTTAGCGAAGGGTCCTTTGCAAGAAGCTGGGACGAACCCGTTAGACTGTTCCAAAGGGACCTTCAGGGAGGGGGGTAGAACTAAGGCGGTGGCCTTTCTTTCCACCTGAGTAAATGGAAGATGACGCTGTACTGTATAGCCCGTCGTAATAACGTCCGATTTGTATTTATAGGTAATGTTTGTGACAGATGACTGCAGGCTTTACAGCCCGTCGTTTTCTGATTTGTGTACTGGAAATGTGACATAACTTCCGGGTTCTACAGCCCGTCGTCTATCTGGGTGTCTGGTATTATTTTGATGTAATCAACTCGCGTACATTCAACCTCCGAATACGTTGGCCAGGTGATCGGTTAGCTGGAGCGGGTTCTAAGGCGGCGGCGAGTATCGCGACCGTTCAGGATGAACTTAAGTGGCAATCGGTAATTCGGCAGCGTACACGACGAAGCTAAGAACGGCAGGCGCGCGCGGTCTGGCTCTGGTTCAAGTCTCGGTTATCGCAATAAGGATCAGGATTCTGGACAGGATTTTCAGGGTTTATCGCAGTAAGCGATCAGGCTTCTGGTTAGAGTTCACCTGATTCGGGAGCGTCGTCGGAACGGATCTACGAGCAAGCGGTGGGTGCAACAGCCCAACGCACAAGCAGGAAGTAGACTATGGACCGGATCGCGCACGAGTAGCAAGGTGTCGCAGCAAAGACCCGACACACAAGCATCCTTTCACGGCAAAATAAAAAAGGAAAAGGACACGTAATTCATTCCCTCCCTAAGGGGGAGGGCGGGCTGCTCGAGCTTTCCGAGCTCCTTCACTCACAATCCTGGATTCCTAGCATACATACATGCGTTACGTATATATGCATAATGGGATTAAAGGTGAGTGTGGTCAGGATAGGATTGGAAGGAACGGAGTTTTACGGTAGCGCGCCTCGCGGTTTTATAGAGAATCCGCGGTGGGTGGATCGGGCTTCTGTACACGGGGTCCTCAGGTCGCGATTGACCCGGATTACTCTGACGTAAAAACATTCGATGTTTTTTTTTAAATCCACGTCGGAGGGGATAAACTAATTTGTTTGCAATCTTGTGTAATTTTATGTAATTTGATTACTACAGGATAGTTAACAAATAATTAATTAGAAATATTTTGGTAAAAGCGGCTGGATCTTTACAAAACGATGTTGAGCATTCGTTAAAAATTTGCAGGGCTGTTTGCCATACCAAAAGGACTTCGACAAAATTGAAATTGTCCTTTCGACATCGAAAGACTTGTGATTCCACGTGTTCAACTTGATGATAACCATTAGCACAGTCAAGAACAGAAAAGTATTTACATTTTCCAAGATTACTGAGTACTTCCGCTATTTTCGGAATTGTAAATTTTTCATTGATGATATTTTTGTTAACGTTTCTGAAGTCTACGCACATTCTCCAAGTTGGTTTCTCGTCAGGAACTAAAAGTAATGGCGAATTATACGGACTGAAGGATACTTTTATTACACCGTTTTTAATAGGTTTGTCCATTTGTTGATTCATTTCGTTTCTTAAATTATATGGAATGTTGTAATTTTTAGTGTGTACAGACTCATTTCTTTTCATTGTTATTATCTTATGTTTGTCAAATATTTTGTCAGATAATGAGTGTATATTATAAATAAGATAGTTTTGTAAATTATCTAACGTGATATTATTGATATCGATACTAACACTTTCCGTATTTACGTTAAGTATTTAAACGTATGGAGCACTTGAAGAAATAATACTTGAACCAACAAACACACCGGTTTCAATTCATGTTTTTCAATTACTTTATTCGATTTATCATTCCAAACCAATGAATCAATTCTCTTCAAAACTTCGCATCTTGGAGGTATGATAATTTTTGATTTAGAAAATTTTTCATAAACTATAATCGATAAAGCATGAAAATTTCTTGAGAAAACATTATCTTTGTATACTTTGTTCCAATGGACTGATTTGATTGTTCACTTATATCATACTTGAATTTCCAAAATTTACAATTTCTTCTGTATTCTACTTGTGTTTGTTTAACCAAGGAAATGTCTGTTCTCGAATCAATAATAAGTGTTAGATCTCTATCACCAACCATACGAGTTTTTACAATTATAAAGTTACTGAGTCAAAGTTGAAACACCTTAATTTCTACCTCTCAGTGGACCAATTTGAGAGGGGTTTGGGCAGTTTTCCAATAGTTGAGGATCTTGAGATTGAGATTGTTGATCCTGAATGTTGTAGACATTACGCTGACCAGAATTTTTATTTGGTCGTTGTTGGTTAGAATTCTCTAGATTCCAATTTCCACTCTGTTGTCCACGACTGTATCTGTTTAATGAGTTGTTTAGACCTCTAAAGCTGTTTTGACGATAACATTTTCCTATGTTCTTAATGCTGAGAGCATTGGCTGTCGATTTTTCATCGGACAACTTACGAATTTTTTTATTAGGTTGATCAGTTGTAAATTCAGATAATTCGAAAAACAATTTTGCTCGTTCGTCTGACACATTTTCTCTAACAGTTTTAATAGTAGCGTTTAGAGTAAGTTTTTCAGCCAAATTATCAGATGCTCCTCCATTTAGATAGCATCCCTTCAGTTTCTCTGCAAGGTCTTCTATTTCCGTGGCAGATTTAGTACTACCTTCATAATTCTGCTTACTGATCTGAAGAGCATTGGTTATCGATTCAATGGTGTCTGTTCGTATTCCTTTCTTAATTTACTTATAATCGTATTAATAGTATCTATACTAGCTATTAAATTTCTAGCACGACCTGAAAGTCTAGTTTTTACCAAAGCGTTCACTATACCTTCATGACCTTCAAAGTTTAATTTTAGAAATTTGAGACCATTTAGAAACGAATCTAGTTCAGAAGCATCACCGGTAAATTTTTGAGGCAAAATATTGTTTGCAATATCGTGAAAGGTTGTGTTGACGCACCCTGTATGTAAGATGTTATAATGACGTGTATTACGTGTTTTGAGTACGGTGTATTGAGTTTGAACGAAAAAAATTTTTTGTGTATATGCATAATGTAGTGGGTGGATGATACGCCACTGGAAATTTAGGAGAAATATCATTCAGTATGTAGATACGTGTATTTGAATGTCATAGAGACATTGGTGTTGGAATAAATATATTCTGATGAATGTAAATGTGAAGAGAAATTTGTCGATGGGACGATAATGTTTGCTACTGTTGACTACTGAATAAGGAATGGAATGTTGGAAGATAAAGGAGTAATCTTGGCCGGAAGATGTGAGTGTATAAGTGTAGAATGTTTTAGAAAATATGTAGAGAAAGATTTGGTATGTTTAATTGTTGATTATAGAAAGTTCTCGTAATGTTGTGCAATCAGTTTTGAGAATACGTGTACGTATATGGGATTTGAGACCTTAGACTGTACTTATTTTTCCAAATGTTGCGGAAGGAGGAGGAGCGCATGTGAGAGATAAACCTTGAAGGTTGAGTAATGGTCCAGAGTGGCCACTGAATGAATATGATGACGAGAAATGGCTTCTCCATAAAGTAATTGTAAAATTTGCAGGTAAGAACAAACATGGCGATGTATTGTAATTACAAGCGTATTTGTACAGAGGGCAGCATCAGTCGGCACTAAGAAAGTTTGAGTGAATACCATTGGTGAATATAGCGAGGAAGTCAGACATGCTTAAAGATGGATGGCTTGAGGTATAAATAGGAAAGTCAGAGATTGACGGGGGCTTTTTGGTTTTGCTTTTGGTGGATGTCGGTGAGAGCTCGGTGGAAGACGCGCGCGCGAGGTGAAGTGTGACCAGAATGGGTTGAGTTGAGTTATATTTGTGAATAATATTGAAGGCAGTCATTGTTTAAACAACTGCGTAACCCAAAAGGGGATGAATCGTATAAGACATTCATAAATAAAACAATTAATAAAATTGAGATTGAAGATAAAATCAGTTTTGTTTTTTCTTCAAGAAAAAAATGCGTAAGCAGATTTATAATAAGATAACAGTTGTTACGTTATAGTGTTGAGTGCGGCGGTTGCTTGTAATGAGCCTTAGTTCAAATTATTTATGGGACCACCTTTAAGTGAACGAAATATTCGTAGTAAATTGAGCCAATGTTAAAGTAATTTTATATGACATTAAAAGTTTATTTGTGTAAGAAGGCTAAATTGTCCTAAAGGTTGCAAGAAACTTTTAGAGGCAACCAAACGTGTACATATTATTACGGTTTGTTGGAGTAATAACCTCGTATAGTTGGACTATTCGTGAGTACCGAAAGGAATAAGTGTTTGTGAATTGTGAAGTACTTGTTATGTGCCTTCAGGCAATTTAAGGATACAATGGACTACAAATAATTGGTTTACGGAAGAGAGAAGAAAGAAAAGCGAAGGATGAATGGACAGTCTTTAAGTAAGAATTACATTTAAGAACTTTGAAAACTCAGTTAGCACGATTATCTCTTTGGTTAGTTTTCTTTGCGTATTGTTGTGTAATTTTTTAATTAATTAGTTGAAGGAAAAGGTAATCGATCTCGAGTTATGTTGTATTGGCTGTTTTAGTAGTAAGAATTTTGCAGAAACGCAAATTTGTATTGACAGTGATGTAGTGGTTTTGTTTTCAACCACGCTGATGTAGTATGTAAACATTTGTTTTTTTTGTGCAGGACAATATATATATATATATATATATATATATATATATATATATATATATATTTATCGTTAACTTTTATTCTGTTGTTTATTTAGCCAGTTATGAGACACATTTGTGACGTTTACTTAATTGGTGACCTAGTTTTGACAATTTAAATGTAGACTTTGCATATTTGGTTTAAGATTAATGAACAACCTGAAAGGTTATATTTTCCAGGTTAATTTTAAAAGAAATTTTCATGTTAGTTTCGTTTAACGCAGTACACTAATGACGGATCAGCTGTTGATTTAAAAATTTCATTAAGTATAACTAAGAGATGGAGTTTTAGAACTTACATATTTACGAATGTCATACGATTGAGAGTATCATAAAGGAACAATTATTAAGCCGATGACATTGATTTTCTTTTGGTTAGGAATTTTAATTAATTATCGACCATTGAATGAAGAACTATTTTATGCATTAATAAGTAGATTTAACTTTATATGTATACGAGGATACGTAAAAATATTCAGTTAACGTGTTATAACTTGGTATTCTGGATGTACAGTACAATCAGGAAGTTTGTGACTACCGTGTATTTCAGTTTTTTTTGATAACTTGGTTACGTGAATGCAGTTAAATTTGAGTGATAAATTTTGTTTTGGAAATTTTGGTATACGAGGTGTATTCAAAAGTTTCTAATAACCTGGGTAGTACTAAATATATTTGAGTTTGAGTTGAATTGTTTGGGACGAGTGTTTGTTTTAGAACCCTCGTGTGAGAGTTTACTGAGTAAGCACAATCCTACTTTCCACAATCAAGTAGGGTTAATTAACATCCCAGCTTAAGACAATTATTTTAGCAAAGTTTCGATTGTGGTGGCGCCTAGAGACATATTTTCCCGGACTGAGCTGTTTGAATATAGGTGTAAGGTGTTTGAGCGTATTAATCATTCATTTTACTTATTATTCGACCACGCCCATCTCCCTGTTAGCTGGCTTGGCAACCCGCTTACATTAGTAAGCATACACGACGCCTAGTGCGGTTTGGACGTGTAACATAATTATTGGCCACCAACGTGGGGCCTTGAGAATGAATGTGACTAATTTGTTGTTTGATGAAATATTTAGTAGAATTTTGGATCCTGAAGTTTAAATTACTGATTGTTGACGAATTATCGATTGGACTTGGTGAGATTAGTGAATGTTGAGTCGTATGGCAATCTTTTGTGAGGAGACAATTAGTGTTTAAGTATTTACATTGTGACTTTGAGCTTATTGTGTATTAAGTGAATCCTTTGTTTGAAAAATATTTTGGTGGTATTGACGAGTTGTTTAGGATATTTTTGAAGTATTTTGGAAAACCTGTATTTGACAAGATGGGTTATAAGATCCATATTGATTGTTTGACATTGAATGAGATTAAGTATGAGATAGCTATTAGGGGAGGTGATGCTTCCTTAGGTATTACGGCTTTACGAAAAGCACTTAGGAGTATTTATAGTGAAGAATCTGCGGGTAGGGCAAGTACGCAACCCCCGTACCTGTTTGAATTTGATACTGATAGGTTAGCTATTAATGAAACTAAGTTAGAAATTGAAAAATTAACTGATGAATTACAAAGTAACGTGACTACAAAAATTATAGCGACTATTGAAACAAAATTTAAGTATATTTTTAATAGAATTAATAATGCTGTGGCAAAAACTGATGTAGAAAATAAACAGAAAGAGGATTTCATTACGAGTATGGCAATTTTAGTTTCGAATTATGAAATTTTAGATAGGCAAGTAGTAGTTAGGACTCCCGCTAATGTAGGGACAAGTACTGATGACGTGATGGCTTCACCATCAACCAGTTTTAAGACTGAATTACCAATAGTTGACCCTTTAGTAAACGTAGCGCCTATTATGACTGTAGCGAAGAGTGTTCCCGTATGCAAGTGGAACATCTCTTTTTCAGGTGACATTAAGTCTTTGTCGTTAAATGCATTTTTGGAGAGAATTAGTGAGTTACAAATCTCCCGTAACGTTAAAGATGAACAACTGTTTGCAGAATGTTTAGATTTGTTTACCGGAACCGCACTTATTTATGATAGGTCAATTAGGAAAGAGGTTAGGACATAGGGTGAATTGGTGGAATCTTTGCGATTGCAATTCCAGTCAAGTGATTACGATGAAAGATTAATTGAGGAAATTAAACGACGCACACAGGCGTCTGACGAACCTATGGGTATCTATATTGCGATTACGCGCACATTATTTTCGCGACTTAATGAAGGATTATCTGAGGATAAACAATTAAGAATTTTATGTAAAAATATCGCTCCTATTTATCAGACTCAATTAGGACTTACCCAAATTGGTACTATTAGTGATTTAATTAAGTATGGGAGATTGATTGAAGAACGTATACAGGCAATGGATAGTTACGTACCCCGAGTAGGAGAAAGTCAGATTTAGAGACCTGATTTAGCATATGTACGTGAGTAGAGAGTGTGATTGAGTCACGTAATGTTGTGAAGGTGACGAAGTTAAGGTATCGGAGAGTGGAAGTGAAACCGTCTGGGTCCAGAAAGATCATGAATGTGGCGAAACCTTTGTTGTGTTGGAATTGCAAGCAAGGCAATCATAAGGCAGTTCAATGTCAGGTACCGAAAAAGAGTATGTATTGTTATCGATGTGGTAGGGCAGATTTTACCGTTAGGACATGTCCTAAATGTTCACGATTTTCACGTAATCAGGGAAATGGGGAAGGGAGGCAATAACAGTCGCATATTGTCTTCCGAAATTTTGTATAGTCGGCTATATTTTATAATAGTTCTCGAAATAAGGCAGAGATAACGTTTTCGAAAAATAAAGTTTTAATGGATTATATGTTTGACAATCAGGATTCAGATGAGAGACCATTTATTTATGTTAATGTTTATAGTCAGTCTATGTTAGCACTCTTGGATAGTGGTTCTTCTAGAACGATTTTGGGAATAAAAGGTTGGAATAGCTTAGAAAGGTTAGGAGTTAGGTGTAGAAGTAAGCGTGTGACTACGTGTGTTGTGGCGAATGGCCAGAAAGTTTTATCTGTAGGCACTGTGACGATTCCAATTGAAATTAGAGGGAAAATTGTTATAATGGACGTGATTATTGTACCCGATATAAGACATCAGATGATTTTAGGATGGGATTTTTGGAAAAAGGCAGGTATTGTACCTGATTTTCGGAGAGGTGAATGGCAGTTTGAAAGTTTAAGTGAGATTGAAATTTTAGAGACTAGGGATTTAGTAATACATTCACGTTTAGATTTGACTACCGATCAATTGAATTTATTAGACAATTTAGTTGAGGATTATTTTGTGAGAACTAAGGAGAAAGAGTTAGGCTGCGCAAATTTAGTAGAGCACCGAATTAGGACCAATACTGAGCCTATTAAGCAAAGGTATTATCGTGTATTACCATTTATGCAGAAACATATTGATGATGAGTTAGAGAAAATGTTGAAACTTGGAGTGGTTGAGAAATCGAGTAGTGCATGGGCTAGTCCTATTGTTGTGGTCAAAAAAAAGGACGGGAAATATAGGTTTTGTGTAGATTATCGCAAGTTGAATAAGGTTACGGAGAAGGATGTTTATCCTATGCCTTACGTTTCGTCAATTTTAGATCGTCTTCGTGACGCGAAGTTTATTTCCTCTTTAGATATTAAGTCTGCGTGTTGGCAACTGCCAATAGCGGAGGATTCAAAAGAGTTTACGGCTTTTACGGTACCCAATAGGGGTCTTTATCAGTTTAAGAGAATGCCTTTTGGCTTAGTTGATGCACCGGCATCGTGGCAACGATTAATTGATAGTGTTATTGGTTCAGAATTGGAACCTTATGTGTTTGTTTATCTTGATGACACTATAATTTTTACACCGACGTTTGAGAAACATATTGAAGTGTTAACGGAAGTGTTTAAGCGTTTTGAACGCGCAGGTTTAACGTTGAGCAAGGACAAGTGTTCCTTTTGTCGTGACGAATTGCGTTATTTGGGTTATGTGGTAAATGCTACCGGTTTATCAGTTGATCCCGAGAAGGTTGAAGCTATTTTGAAGATCCGGTTCCGACTACAGGCGTCGGAAATTAGAAGAATTATCGGTATGGTATCGGCGTTTTATCGCGCAGTTTTAGTATATTATCGCACCTCTTACGAAATTATTGAAGAAAAATGTACGCTTTGAGTGGACGGAAGAATGTGGTGAAGCGTTGGATATTATTAAGAGTTGTTTAGTGACAGCACCTATTTTGACGTGTCCAGATTTTAGTTTACCGTTTTCTATTCAAACTGACTCATCCGATTATGAAATCGGCTCAGTTTTGACTCAGACTATTGATGGAGTGGAGAAGGTTATATGTTATAATAGTAGATCATTGGCGCGTAGCGAACGGAAGTTTTCGACTACGGAGAAGGAGTGTTTGGCGGTGTTATGGTCGATAGAGAAGCTTAGACCATACATCGAAGGGGTTAAGTTTACCGTTATTACGGACCATGCATCCTTAGTATGGTTACATAATTTGAAGGATCCGACAGGACGTTTGGCTCGATGGGCAGTTAGGCTCCAACAGTATGATTTTGAAGTTATACATAGGAAGGGTAGAGATCATGTAGTACCCGATACCCTATCGCGATCAGTTCCCGTTATTGAGGAAACGTCTAGTGAAGATAATACCGACAGCGACATTACCGGCGAAGACCATAATGAAGAAGAAGATATTGTAGAAGATAAATGGATTGAAAGAATGAAGAGATGTATTGAGAATCGACCGATAGCGTATCCAAAATGGAGAGTTCAAGATGGGAAGCTATATAAGCATGTGACGTGTAGTTATCCGAATATACGTGAAGACGCGTAAAGCTGGCGTGAAGTTATTCCGAAGGCGAAGCGTGGTGAAATGTTGAGAAAGTACCATGACGAACCCACTGCAGGGCATGGAGGAATATTCAAGACATATGAACGTATTTCGAAATTATATTATTATTATATTAAGTTAAAAAGTGATGTGAAACGTTATGTGAATAAGTGTGAAGTGTGTATAGCACATAAACCCGAACAGCGATTACCGGCAGGACTGATGACTCAGCATCCAGTTATCGATAAACCGTGGCAAATGACTTCGACAGATATTGTGGGACCTCTTCCTAGGTCTAAAAGTGGTTATAGTTATGTTCTAGTAGTGTCAGATTATTTTACGAAGTTTGTGTTATTTTCCGTTACGTACGGCTACGGCCGCAGTGTTGTGAAAAATATTGAAGAAAATGTGTTTTACTTATTTGGCGTACCGTTGTATGTGTTATGTGATAACGGATCACAATTTAGAAGTGCAGTTTTAGGAATATGGTGGCATCGTATAATGCCAAGATCATTTTAATGCAAATTATCACCCTCAGGCGAACCCAACAGAAAGGGTTAATCGAGTAATGAAGACTATGTTAGCATCGTATATTGAAGACAATCAGAGAAATTGGGACAAGTATTTAGCGAAGGTGGCTTGTGCAATTAGGACAGCTACTCATGAAGTTACTGGAATGACGCCGTATTTTGCGAATTTTGGTAGAGAAATGAATCTCGATGGAACGAGACATGGAGAACCCGTAGGGGGAAATACTTTGAATGACGTCGCGTTTGCGAATAGAGAACCTTTAATTGCTAGAGGCAATGTATTTCGAGAAGTGTATGATGACATCAAGAGAAGATTGAATGCAGCGTATATTAGAAGTAAGAGGAATTACGACTTACGAAGAAGATTAGCTACTTTTCAAGTAGGAGATACTGTGTGGCGGAAGAATTATGTTTTATCGGACGCATCGCGTTATTTTGCCGCGAAATTAACACCTATATTTATTGGAAAATATAAAAAAAAAAGTTTCGTATCAGACGTATGAGTTATCGGACGCCTCAGGCGACTCTAGAGGCATATGGCATGCCAAAAATTTAAAGTTAAGACCCTCAGACGATTAAGTTAGATAACATTTTAGCATGAATATATAGTAGGTTAGGCTATTGAACTAATAGATCGAATTTTTTTTTCTTCTACCGTCAGATGGCTGTTGGTAGTTGGTCGGAAAACTATTGGGCGTGTGGAGATGACTTTCTATTTTCTTTTATATCAGAATTTGTCTGTTTTGTTTGTGTCCTTGGGGCACACTTGGCTGTGTAGGGACGGCCCTAGAATTTTTCTACAGCAGAGGCCAACTGCTTGTCGTAAGAGGCGACTAATCAAAGGGTGTGTCGAGGTAGGGTGAGACCTTGGTCTTGACGGGAGTTGAGTCCCATGTTGGAGGTTTTGGTGATCGAAATTTTCAAGTCGAAATGTGTTGTGAAGGGCGTAGGAGTGTAATTGTCGTGCAGGACATTACGATGCGGAGTGACCGCGTTGTAGTTTGAGCAGTATGTTGCATCGTTGTCCGCTTTAGGGTTAGTCTGTCGTTGCGAGTGTGGACACTTTGTTGGTTGCGTGTTTGACGAAGGGTTATTTTGGGTTCCTGAGTTCGGTTGTTTAGTTCCACTTTGTAAATACAAATATATCTATAGTTACGTATATGCATTTTAGATTTAGGTTATTATAATATGGTTATTTTAGTCTTCGACCGCTTTACGGCATAGCCGACGTATATAGTTAGGATTACTTAGATTAGGGTGTTTTGTTTTTAGGAAGTCTGACTGGTCTACTTTACTGATTACGATACTTGTTTAACGTTTACTAAAATTTTGACGTATTAACGAAAATATTTATCGATTTGTGACTTGTTCTTTTGAACTCTACCGGCTTTAACGTTAGCTTGTTTTTTTTGTTTTTTTTTGGGTGAGTGTGTTTTTATTGAGTGCATGATGTCGACACCAGGAGGCAGGTGTTGGGTTGGGAAGCAGTCACGTGGGACACGGCTGTGGAACTCCCAGCATCGACGGGTTTAGTCCCATTGCGTTTGGAGTGAGAGTGACGTAGGTGGTAGTTGGCGAGGCTGACCTCATCGGCTGCGGAGCGATTGCTCGTATCTTTTGATGCTTACCCGCTTTGGCGGTGGCGTTTGGATATTTTCGGCTACGCCGGTCCCCATGGTTTTGGACCGCTTTTCGGCCAGGCCATGTTTAGGGTGTGGTTTCTGCCCATCTTATTTTAGGTTTAGGGCCCTATAGTCTCCGGCTGAGTTGTAGTGGCGGTGCTGCGGCTCAGTTTTGTTTTGTGTGATCGTTGTCTTGGTGATGGGGAGGGGAGCGGATCCACTCTCCACCACACACCGTTAATTGGGTTGTGGCTTCACGAGCGGACCTCGGTGAAGTGTTTTAGCTTTTGACTTTGTGTAGGTCTCTTAGGACCAGTATTTTTGAGCTTTTCTGGAAGAAAATCTCCTTGTGGGGGAGGTGTAAGGTTGTGTTGACGCACCCTGTATGTAAGATGTTATAATGACGTGTATTACGTGTTTTGGGTACGGGTGTATTGAGTTTGAACGAAAAAAAAAATTTTTTCTTGTGTATATGCGTAATGTATGTGGGTGGATGATACGCCACTGGCATTTAGGAGAAATATCATTCAGTATGCAGATACATGTATTTGAATGTTATAGAGACATTGGTGTTGGAATAAATAGATTCTGATGAATGTAAATATGAAGAGAAATGTGTCGATGGGACGATAATGTTTTGCTACTGTTGACTACTGAATAAGGAATGGAATGTTGGAGGATAAAGGAGTAATCTTGGCCGGAATATGTGAATGTAAAATTTTTAAGTAAGAACAAACATGGCGATGTATTGTAATTACAAGAGTGTTTATACAGAGGGTAGCATCAGTCGGCACTAAGAAAGTTTGAGTGAATACCATTGGTGAATATAGCGAGGAAGTCAGACATGTTTAAAGATGGATGGCTTGAGGTATAAATAGGAAAGTCAGAGATTGACGGGGGCTTTTTGCTTTTTGGTTTTTGCTTTTGGTGGATGTCGGTGAGAGCTCGGTGGAAGACGCGCGCGCGAGGTGAAGTGTGACCGCAGAATGGGTTGAGTTAGAGTTATATTTGTGAATAATATTGAAGGCAGTCATTGTTTAAACAACTGCGTAACCCAAAAGGGGATGAATCGTATAAGACATTCATAAATAAAACAATTAATAAAATTGAGATTGAAGATAAAATCAGTTAGTTTTGTTTTTTTCTTCAAGAAAAAAAAGTGCTTAAGCAGATTTATAATAAGATAACAGTTGTTACGTTATAGTGTTGAGTGCGGCGCGTGTGCTTGTAATGATCCTTAGTTCAAATTATTTATGGGACCACCTTTAAGTGAACGAAACATTCGTAGTAAATTGAGCCAATGTTAAAGTAATTTTATATGACATTAAAAGTTTATTTGTGTAACGAAGGGCTAAATTGTCCTAAAGGTTGCAAGAAACTTTATAGAGGCAACCAAACGTGTACATATTATTACGGTTTGTTGGAGTAATAACCTCGTATAGTTGGACTATTCGTGAGTACCGAAAGGAATAAGTGTTTGTGGAATTGTGAAGTACTTGTTATGTGCCTTCAGGCAATCTTAAGGATACAATGGACTACAAATAATTGGTTTACGGAAGAGAGAAGAAAGAAAAGCGAAGGATGAATGGACAGTCTTAAGTAAGAATTACATTTAAGAACTTTGAAAACTCAGTTGAGCACGATTATCTTTTGGTTAGTTTTCTTTGCGTATTGTTGTGTAGTTTTTTAATTAATTAGTGTTGAAGGAAAAGGTAATCGATCTCGAGTTATGTTGTATTGGTGTTTTAGTAGTAAGAATTTTGCAGAAACGCAAATTTGTATTGACAGTGATGTAGTGGTTTGGTTTTCAACCACGCTGATGTAGTGTATGTAAACATTTGTTTTTTGTGCAGGACAATATATATTTATCGTTAACTTTTATTCTGTTGTTTATTTAGCCAGTTATGAGACACATTTTGACGTTTACTTAATTGGTGACCTAGTTTTGACAATTTAAATGTAGACTTTGCATATTTTGGTTTTAAGATTAATGAACAACCTGAAAGGTTATATTTGCCAGGTTAATTTTAAAGAAGATTTTCATGTTAGTTTCGTTTAACGCAGTACACTAATGACGGATCAGCTGTTGATTTAAAATTTCATTAAGTATAACTAAGAGATGGAGTTTTGAGAACTTACATATTTACGAATGTCCATACGATTCAGAGGTATCATAAAGGAACAATTATTAAGATGACATTGATTTTCTTTTGTTAGGAATTTTAAAAATTAATTATCGATGATTGAATGAATAACTATTTTATTCATTAATAAGTAGAAATTTAACTTTATATGTATACGAGGGATACGTAGAAAATGTTCAGTTAACGTGTTATAACTTTGGTATTCTGAATGTACAGGGCACAATCAGGAAGTTTGTGACGACCCGTGTATTTCATTTTTTTTTGATAACTGTTGGTTACGTGAATGCAGTTAAATTTGAGTGATAAATTTTATTTTGGAAATTTTGGTTTACGAGGTGTATTCAAAAAGTTTCTAATAACATGGGTAGTACTAAATATATTTGAGTTTGCGTTGAATTGTTTGGGACGAGTGGTTGTTTTAGGACCCTCGTGTAAGAGTTAACCGAGTAAGCACAATCCTACTTTCCGCAATCAAGTAGGGTTAATTAACACCCAGCTTAAGACAATTATTTTAGCAAAGTTTCGATTGTAGTGGCGTCTGGAGACATATTTTCCCGGACTGAGCTGTTTGAATATAGGTGTAAGGTGTTTGAGCGTATTAATCATTCATTTTACTTCTTATTTCGACCACGCCCATCTCTCTGTTAGCTGGCTTGGCAACCCGCTTACATTAGTAAGCATACACGACGCCTAGTGCGGTTTGGACGTGTAACAATCGAAAATTTCTTTTCTTTGAGGAAGCATTGCGGCTGCCTTTGTGTTTGAAGGTTAAAAAACGATTTTTTTTACTGTTGTCTTGGTGCTAGTAAAGGAGTGAAAGACACCCTTGAAACGTTCGTGTGCGATTTCCTATTCGCAATCAGCGTATTCGCAGTCACCGTAGTATTTTTAAGAACCATCGCGAAACTATTATGAAGTTATTTGTCTAACTATTCGGCTTCTTCTTGCGTAATGTCATCTACTATTGTTTCTAGTAAACCTTCTTTTATAATATGAGTACCAATTCGTTCAGTTATACTATCTGAACGTTTGATATTTGCAAAACTATGACCAAGTGCTTCACAGCTGAAATATAGTCTTAACAGCTCTACTAAAGTTTTTATCTCCTAACTGACGTTCCTTATAATATTTAAGAGCTAAACTTTGAAATTGATTAAATAGATCTACTAATTTATTCTTAATCTCTTCTTGTTTTCTTATACTTCTTACAAATCTATTATTTGGGATTAATTTTTCCATAACTGAATTTATATCCTCTTTAATTTGATTTAAACTAGCAACAATTAAAGACACCCATTTACTCCTATAAAAATTTCAGTAGAGGTCCAAATTGCAAAATAAGTGTGTTACACGTCCAAACCGCACTATGCGTCGCGTATGCTTACCGAAATAAGCGGGTTGCCAATCCAGCTACAGTGGAAATAGGCGTGGTCGATATAAGGAGTAAAATGATTGAAAATTAATTTCAAACACCATACACTTACCATTAATCTACAATTTACAAAGCTCAGTACGGTAAAAATTGCCTCAAGGCACTACCACAATCTGAAATTTTGCTAAGATAAGTAGTCTTAAGCCGGATGGTAAATTAATCCTATCTGACTGTGGAAGACAGGATGGCAGCCTGCTCAGTAGAACCATTCACCACTCAAATTCACTCACACTTATAAATTGATCCAGAAGCTTAAGAAAACTTTAAATACACGAGTAAACTTAAATAATAAAATCCCAAATCATAAGACGTTAACTAAACGAAATCGGTTTAATAATAAAATTGTTATCTCAACAAAATGTTCGTTGATTGCTGAGTAATTCAAACATAGAGCGGTTAGTCAGTGTATCAGCAATAAAATCGTTATACTTTATTAATACTTTAAAATCATTAAAATCGTATTTAGACATTCACTAATAGGTTTAAACTTCAATACTTCAAAACTTATTTATGCTAAATAAAAAAAAATAAATACTTTTTTAGTAGTGTTCTGCATTCATATTTCAAATCTGGCTCATTACGCAATTTCCAATCAACCCCTAAATTCGAAAATATGCAAACGAAGACTAATTTCACTTATCAGAGGTGTAACCTGTTAGGCACACAATTGACACAAATAAACGACAAAATAAATTAAACAATGAATATATCTTTGTAAATTCCGCATATAAATATATACGACGGCTTGGTTTAAAAAAAACACCAAACACATCAGTACGTTAACACTAATATCACCCAATTCCTAAAACTAAAAACAACAAAATAACTAAATTTCGATTACCTTCTTTTTTTCTTTGAATGAACCGTAATTAACGCAACAATAAAAGAAAATGTACTTAAAAGATAATCATACTTGTCTTGGTTCAATAAAATTGAAGGTAGCCGTACTCCCCCTACGAACTCGGCTGTAGTACTCACTAACGTAGTGTCTATGGTTTGTTCCCTTGCGTACCTGGTATAGGGGCTCTTTAGCCTAAAATCACATCACCTTATACTGTGATGTTTGCCCTTCAAAACGTTTACCACAATGAAAAATGGGTGCTTCCATATACACATGAAAGCTTTTATACTATCAATTTGGTATTGCTAACGATTGTACAATTTCAATATCAATGATCATCACCAATAACCTAACTAAACTTTACAAACTTTTATTTCGGTCACTTAAATGGTTACGTTGACTTTTCTTTATAATAATATTAGGTCACGCGTCCCACAATTGAACACTAATAACAAAATATTTGCTGTGTTAGCTTCTAATCTGCCTAAGCACTTTTTATTTCTTGAAGAAGATCACTAATGTGTTCCTTCAACTCACAATATATTAAATTATTTATTTGTAAATGTCTATACGATTTATACCCTTATGGGTTAATGCTGTCGCTATACTTGCTTTGCTAAACTATAATTTTCACAAGTAAACTCCAAAACTAACCATTCTAATGGTTATTACGCACGCGGACTTTACTCAAAACCTCTACCCAACTAACCAACCTCTCAAATTTGACACTCGCTTATATACCTTCTGCCCGCCATATTGCCAATACGTCACAATAAATTCGCGCTAAGATCAAAATTCACCTATCCCAATTGAGTATTTCGTGCGTTTCTTCGCCGCGTCGAAGGTTTCAACGTGGAAGAAGACGCCAACGATGCGAAATATACGTAGCCATCTTGAATTACTGTGCAAATTCAATAAAAACTTTCCGAAGTAATCATCAATTGTAATTACATTCAGACTGCAGACTAACCAAGTTATCCCTCAACTTTTTATGCAAATCTCCCATGTGAGCGAATCATATTTCCGCACAATCTAAAGAACTCCCTCACATTCTATCAACTTCATTCTTGAACCTGCATCGATTTACCATTATTGCACCATATTACAAAATTTCTACAAAAACATGCATCCATATTCCTTACTGTACATTAATAAAATATCAATGTATCATAAACTCACTCATTCATACGTTTACAGTCATTTCCTTTAGTGCAAATTCCTTTATACACAGTAGCAAAAAGACCTGTAGTTTTACCAGTGCCGTGTCAACTAAAATTTACTCAAAACATTATTTCTCAACCAAATTTAATGCTTTCCACGAAAATCTTTCTACAACATTCCAATATTCCTTAACACGATAACCAATGCCTCACTAAATTCCAGTGGCGTATCAACTACACCAACTTACGTTACGCATACAATTCTTTTCATACAAACTCACTTCAGCTACATTCAAGACACGTTATATACGTTATCAAAATACTACACATACACAGTGGATTATAATAACCTTACATGTGTCGAAAACGAAAGTCAATGACTCACCCTTAGTCTGGAACATTACACTAAACAAACTAATTCTCTTTATGATCACTAAACTTATAAATTTCTTAGCACTTTCCACTAATCTTTCTTGAACAATCTTCACTTGCACACTTGTTGATATGTATTCGAAGTAAAACTGGACCGGCTATGTAGATACACCATAACACCATAATTACCGTAATAAAATTTTACTTAAGTTAATGTTATATTTATATTGATAATTATTCTAAACTTAAACCCTATTCAACATATTCAGCGTTTCGCTGCTTTTAGCAACTTGGTTACGAATTCTTTTGCTGGCGTATTTATTGTAACGTTTCCATGAGTATAACTTTATGATGATTACAAGTACAGTTGCAGAAATAATCATACCAGCTTCATTCCACGCGAAAACTTTTCCATTTGCGTCATTTTGGTTTTGACTAACACCATTTGTTAAACCACCACTATTTCCAGCTTGAGTAAAGAAAACTTTTTTTTCTCTTCTGTAGAAATATTTTTACCCATTTTAACGAATTATTTAACAATTTATTACACTATAGTTTAACCAAATACGATGACAGAAAAAAAATTCTGATTTCTATTATTTAATTTTTAAATTAATTTTTTTTGCTATCAACTTTTTTTCACTACTTTCACTATTTTTTACAATCACAGATATGTTTAGGCAGGGTCGCCATCATGTACAACTGTGGCCTTATACAGTTATATAAGGAGATGATTCAACCTTACTCAAGTAAATCTGATTAACAATTATTTAACTGCTGGCACAAATACAATTCTTTCATAATGTTCAGCGCAACCTACTTGACGGTACCAGTGATTACTACTAATCAAATGTTACTTAACTGCTTCTCATGCCACATATGAATTCTACCTTCGACTTGGTATAGCAACTAAGTGTCACAATTAGCTTAATGCTAATTCAGCATTATGAACAAATTCAGTTGGCCTTCTTTTATGTTTAATAAATATAATTGTTTTATAAAAAAGATCTCAACATAAAAATTATTTCAAATTCCAATCCAAAAGGGTATTTCAATCGTATTTATTAAAATTCAGTCGTTATTCACCTATCATTGGTGAAACACTGCGATTGTAAGGAAACAGCCGCGCCCTTAATCTTTACCTATATCTTCCTTCCCGTCCAAATTAACCATAATTTAAGAGCATCGCTAACCGCCGTATTGTGTACTAAGCATAACCTCCACGGTAACCGCTGTTGAGGTTCAGCATTAGCCCAAAGACGAGCTGAACCGTATTACTCCTTTTGTGGCGCTCGAGGTATCTCGTGTAACCCTGAAGAGTGGTTTAGCACCATCCGCTGATTAATCTTAAATGTAGTTATATTCTAGTTTTATACATTATATCTGGGATATTTAAGTTTTGTTTGAGCATCATTATTTAAATATGTGTAACTTTTGTCACAAAAAGTTTTGTACGTTAGAAATTTGGTTCTCATGACAAATGCGAGTCTGGTTTGCATAGGATTCGAAGATAAAATCCTCATAGTACCTTCAGTTATCTCATCAACACCAATAATCCCTAGGTCGCTTCAAAAACAGCTAATAAAATTAGAGCTCCCAACAAGCCTGTACATTCAACTCCAAAAATCAGTAGTACTAGATAAACCGGCACTGTTAGCTCTAGAGAATACGGTGTCGCGGACCAATCCACGTGGGGCTTCGTATCTAACGACGTCAGATGGCAAGTTCTAGCTGGAAGTACATTTTCTTATACTAGTCTTGGTGACTTTACTTCAATCGTTACTATCAGCATGCTCCAACTCTTGTTATTTCAGGTAGCAAAAGCTGAGAGACTTCTTCTTCTCTCTTTAGACATGCGCCATCAAAAGGGTATATGAGTTCTAGCCTGTGACTAGCTGAATTGACCCCCGGACTACGATGAAGGTAACGGCTATAAAAACTAATCTCAAGGTCGTTTGTCAGTTTTAGTGCCGAATTAGCAACAAGCCTAAAGTGACAGAGAAACCTGGTGTCTAGCGTTGAAACTTAAAAAGCATTCCACAGTATATAGCCTTGCATGGTATTACACTGCTTAGTCGACATATTTCATCGCCTCTGGGAATCCTATGAGTTGGGTAAATTTAAATGTGGACTTATCCTCTGAACTAGGCGCTGACGATAGACCGCGTTATCAAAATGCCATAGAGGAATCCACCTCTAGAATCATGGATGTTGGTGTGGATGCAACTAAAAAAATCCATTAAATATAGTTTAATGGAGAAGGTGACGTCGGGCATTGTGACTCCTCGGTTCCTTCTCATTAAAAAGATGGAAGGTAATTTTGAAAAGGATAATCCGTTTTTGATTGCAAAAACTTTATACAGTTTAGTTGGGGATGTTAATTTCTGCAAAAAAAAGACAAAAATGGGGTTATTAATAGACATAATGACAAAAAAACAATCGCAATTATTACTAAAAACTAAAACTTTTGGAGATGTTCCTGTAGTAGCTGAGTCTCATCAGACACAAAATATAGTGAAAGGAGTTATTATATGTCGAGACATCCTTAATTTGCTCAACTGAAGGGATCCTTGAAAACTTAACAAATCAAAAAGTAATAGAAGTTAGAAGGATTACGTCACGTAAAGATGGGAATATGATTAATACTGCGAGTTTGGTACCTTCCTTTTGTTGCGACAACTTACCACAATATATAAAGTTAGCAATATATAGGTTACCCGTAATACTGTACATATGCGCTTCTCAGGTGCTTTAAATGTCAGGTTTTTGGACATTCAGCGGCGAAATGTAATAAAGAACAGGTTTGTATATGTGGAAAACCAACACATGTAGGTAAACCGTGCGAGAAACCATTGCATTGCATGAACTGTGATGGAAATCACTCGACAAAATCACGAGATTGTCCAAAATACAAGGAAGAATCAAAAATACAGGAACTAAAAGTTAAGAAAAACATTTCATATTTCGAAGCTAAAAAAGAAACATGCGCAAACATCTCAAAAGAGTCACATGCAACTATTGCAGCGTCTCCATCAAAATTAGGAGGCACATATGTTAAGGAACTGGCAAACTCTTTAATTTAAGGTCCCTTGTTAGAGGGTACCTCAAATTACTGCCTCTTCAAATACCGAAAAAGAGGCAGAAACATCAAAAGGTGATATTTCTGAAGAATCTTCTGAACGTATGGAGACGGAATCTTTCGAGAAGCGAAAGAGAAGGTCTATATCTTGAATTAACTTCTCGCTTGAGGACGAGAATATTCTTGAACAAAGGTTGGGTTTGCTTAAGGAAAAAAAGGACGAAAGGTTGGCCCCGTAAATCCAACCTCTAATCTGTGATGTATTGCTAGTCGTTCTGTGATCTTATAAAACTGTTTTTGTGTTAGTCTAGATCAGTTTAAACGTCCGTTGTCTATTTTCTATTTAGTTCCTTCTATATTTATTTTATTTTATTTATATAATCATAACCATGGAATCATCAAATCGAGCTGTAATGGATGTTCAAAAATCACGGACGAAATTGTATTGTTAATCGCGGAATACGCTCCAATTGAAATTGATTTGCAAGAAACCCATTTTAAAATCAATGATAAATATCAAATAAAAAATTACAAACTTATTAGAAGAGACATGCACAATGACATTAAAGCAAAAGGTGGTGTAGCTGTATTACTTCAAAATAAGTCTGTATTTAAACAGGTTAAGCTAAATAATCAAATGCAAGCTACCGTGGTGTAACGAATCTTTTACGTTCTTCGTTCATTTAATTGTAAAATATAAGAAAAACGAGTTTTTAATTATTAATAAATTATAAGTATTTGGTAGGCAACCTAATTTGCATTTTGGTGTAACTTAAGTGCATATTCTCTTAGAGGTTTATGTTCCCATATCTTTAAATTCATTTTTTGCGCACATTTTTTCGCGCACCCCTATATCATCTGACATCCTAAGCGTCCTTTTTTTTTCTTGATAAACCTTATGTTGTTTAGGAAACCATTTTTGGGTTTCCACCTAAATTTTGTGAAAAGTGCAATTGATTCAAGGGCACTTTTACTTTTACTTTTACTTTTACTACTTTTACTACTTTTACTACTTTTACTACTTTTACTACTTTTACTACTTTTACTACTTTTACTACTTTTACTACTTTTACTACTTTTACTACTTTTACTACTTTACTACTTTTACTTTTACTACTTTTACTACTTTTACTACTTTTACTACTTTTACTACTTTCACGCTTTTAGAACTTTTACTTTTATCATTTTTACTTTTGGGATTTTTGATGCATATGATTGCAAGTTTAATTCAGATCTAAATTTAGATCACACCTTTTTTATTTGAACTTTCGAGAGAATGCAATAAACATTGGATTATTCAAAATTTCATGAAGATAAATTTATAAGAAGCAAAATTCAACTTTGGATATGGTTTACAACGTACAACATCGTTATTACGAGATATTGCGCAACAGTGGTGCAAAGATTACATCACCTTTCGTTTACATTTCCGTATTTGTTTAGATACCAGATGTTATTAAAAAGTTGTGTACAAAAGTTTCGAACAGGTATCTATATTCAAATAATTTAGTAATTTAAGGCTATTACAACTAGTTTTTAAGATATATTTTAATAATTCTAAATTTAAATATTTAATAAACATAGTTTGTATATTTTTTAATTTGACATTGTGGTAAAATTTTTTATTGTATGCTCGGTTTAGTTATTCCGAGCATAATCAAAAAAAAATAACTTGGCGTCCGAGATCATTTTTATTATTGTTACATTGCAGTTACTATATTTATGTTAAGTGGAAATAACCAAGCAGAAATTTGTAGTAATTAAGCAAATCAAAAGATTGAACAGGCCTGCCTTAATCAACCGACTGGGACAACGGCATTATCTTTATTACAATATTAGAGTCAAAAAGAAAACCATGGGCACGGTACACTTCAGAAATAACAGTAAATACGCCCATTTCTGAAGTATGGAACAAAATTAATGCGGTATCTGAGACTGAGAAAATTGTATGATATGTAGGGATTAAGAAACAAAGAAGCGAAGGAAGCACTGAGAATAAGTAAAAAGGAAGCGATAGCTGTGGAAGGAGAGAAAATTGAAAATGATTTTAAGGGAAACAAAAAACTCTTCTAGAAATTGATCAAAAATACAAAACGTGGCCCAAAACAGAACGCTGCAGGAGTGATGGATACGAGCAACGAAATAGTATGGGACGATTATGAAGTGAGGAACCGCTGGCAAGAATATTTCGGAGAGCTGTAGATTAGTGAGGCAAACAATACTGAAGGGTTAAATAAGGAGAATGTAGAAGGAATGGTGAATAAAATTGAGAAGGATATTGGGTTAAATGAAATAGAGGAAACGGTAGGAAGGTTGAAGGATGAAATCACTGGTGAAATGTTAAAGTATTGAACTAATATTTATAATTATTTGTTATATAATTGTATATATTGTTATAAATTGGATACAATGAATTTTATATTTATGATTGTTGTTTTTATAATTGATATAATTGGCTTAACAATCGCATGTAAAGACTCATCAAAGGGGATAGGGTTCAAATTTAGAAGACACTTTAAATTTATATAAAGTAAATTATTAGTTTGTTGATTTATATTATGGTTTTGAACATTTATAATTATAAGTAATGTGATTCATTCACATTGAGTTGTCGCCCATTTATATTTTATTATAAACAATTTATTCAAAGAAATAGAATTATAATTTTTAAATTGCATCGATATATGCGCAACTTCCTGTACATAAAAAAAAATCTTCAAATGTATATCTGAGCATGCGCTATGAATACGCATTCATATGACCTTTCATTGAAAGCAAAAAGAAAATACGCCGTATACATGTAAGTATAAATATGTTTGAATTTAGTAAATATTATAATAACCATTTAATTTTAGCTCAATTAATGTTCCCTTTGGACATGCATACAAGTTGTCGCACATCATGTTTATTACAAAATATGGACATCATTAACACACCAATGAAAATATCAATGTCAACAATAACATACATAAAGTTATTACACTCACATGAAAATGGCCTCTTTATCTTCTTCACGCTGATGTAGTTGACCGTAGAAAACAGCTCCTTCAAAATCCAAATCTGCTTCTTTGACATCCAAATTTGCTTCTCTCTTAATGGTTATTCGTTTAAGTAAGTTTCACTAATATTTCTTCATATTGATAATTCTTTATTTTCAGGATCATCACACATTATTAGTTTTATTTCAAAATAATTTTTGAAATGCATGATTTTAAGGTTATTTAAATTAAACACGCTTCCAATAATTAAAATATATAATAATAGAAACACGGAGAAAACACAATAAACAAAATCCATATCAAACGTAAACAAAAACTTAAAAACAATGTCGAATCTCCGGAAATATTTTCACTCGCTGTCGATAACAAACGAATTTTATTTTAAAGGTAAACTAACCTTAATTTAATAATTACCGACAAATGGATATCACTTGTTTTTAAAAACACTGCCGATACTAAAACCGCACTTTACTTTTGTTGAAAGTGACGTTATTTTGTTTAAAATATTTACGAGAAAAAATTTGGCAACATCTTTCTTAGCAAGTTGTTAGAACAGAGAAAAACTGAGAGAGCTACTTATCCTTCAGCACTTCTATTTATATGCAAATCGTTAGAAACCAAATTCATCGATTGTTATCAACAACTATTTCAAATTTTTCCTCCATTCTGATTAGCTAATGCTTTTCTTAAATTACAATTTAATTTCAAAAGCTCATAACTTTTGAACCCCTAAATCTATCTTAAAACTAACATTTTTGGAATCTACATAATTTTTCCTATAAAATAAATCCAAACACGAACTAATTCCTCCAATTATTAAACATGTTGATTTTTGCATTGATTTATTGATTTTACACTAACTTTATGCACTTTTCAGGCCTGGGATTGATTTCCACATGAATATGGGATGCTACTACATATAAATACACATCCTTTAAATGCCTACGGCCAATTTGAAAGGAAAATTATCTGAATTAATCTGAATTATCTGAATTAAAAACTAAACTTGGTAAAATAGTCACTAATATAGTGAATTGTGACTTTAAATTGAGGCTACTTTACTATTTTTACCTCTTATAATTTATTTTGACCAAATTGTCCCAATTTATAACAAATTTTACATAATTTTTATGCGAGGAATTAACATAATACTATAATTTTAAATGTATAATTTTACACTTTAAGCACCTTAAATGTTTGTGAAAGTGTATATTCTTAATATTTATGTCTTATTTTAATTTATTCTCACACTTTTGGAAGTTTGTAAGTTCTTCTAAGACTTGTATATAATTGTTGCATATCACTAATTTAATGTCTGTAAATGTTAATTAATCACAATTATTGCAGAACTGCTGGCTTATTTATGTTTTATTGTTAAAAACCAATGTATTTATTCTGTTTTTTATTTATATTTAGCACTTATATTTCGTTTTTCGCACTAACACGAACGTTTTCATATATCTTGGCTGCGTACATTGAAATTGTGACATTGATATATGCCTAATACTAGTTTTAACATCACGTTTGTTATCTACAGCCTGTACATCATGTCTTTAGGGAACGTTATGCTTAAATAAACCTACTAACTAATAATGAAATTGATTTAATGCATTACGATAACTAACATACCTTATACTTATGTGTAATATGTTGTCGATTATAATTATTTTAACATTTTATTATGAATTATTTAAATTTATATCCATCTCAATGTTAATCAATCGTCCTACCTAATATTATATATATATATATATATATATATATATATATATATATATATATATATATATATATATATATATATATATATATATACGAAATGTACCATATGTACAAATTGATGAAGTTACTTGCTATGTGACTTACATAGCTATACTAATGTAATTTATAATCATCTCAACATGGAGGTGTAAAGCTTACGTGAAGATTGTGTAAGTTACCCAATGTATGCCTTAAGCGTGAGAAAGTGCCGAGTGATTGGAAAACCGCGATTATTGTACCACTGTATAAAGGTAAGGGGAACAAGAGTTTTTGCAAGAACTACATAGGAATAAATTTGCTCAGTGTACCTGGTAAAGTATTTGAAAAATACTGATTGATACGTGACTAGAAACTACACAAACTAAGATTTGGGATGTGCAGTGTGGCTTCATACTAGTGAGAGTATGTGTTGATCAAATAGTTGCTCCTCGGCAGGTGATCGAAAAGAGTGTAAGTATAAAAAGGAAGCTGCGCTGGGTGTTTGTGGATCTGGAGGAATCATATGAAAGAATGAATAGGGACAAGATGTGGGAAATATCAAATGAATATGGCGTAAGTAAAGGTTTATTAAACGGAATAATGGCAATATATAACGGTAGCCGGTAATGCTAGAGTGAGAGGAGGTGCGTGAATACTATAATATTGAGCAAAGAGTGCGACAAGGCTGTGATGTCAGCGCGGTTTTTCAATGTATTCATGTGTAATTGTGCCAGGCAAGCATGCACATACAAATGGTGTAATCGCTGGTGACGTAAACGTACGAGTTCTGGTGTATGCAGAAGACACAGTCTTATTAAGCGAAAATATGAATGAGCTACAAACTGCTCTGAAGAAGTTTGATACAGTCTGTGAGACCATGGACATAAAGATAAACGTGAACAAGACAAAGATTGTGATGTTCAATCGTAAAGGTGAAAAAGAAAGTAGAGTATTTACCCTGAATGATGAAATTGTGGAACAAGTGGACGGGTTGGTATATCTGGGTAGGATTTTCACTGCTGATGGTACAATGGAAGGCTAAATTGGACGAAAGGTCATTGCTGGAAGGAAAGCGATTACAAGTATGTGGACGATAATGAGAAACGTGTAACCTAACTTGATTATATTATCGCCAAATAGTAATAACAATAATGAAGTTAAAGTATAAAATAAAGTACCGTTGACTCATCAGTAGATTGAGATAGGGGGGGTTCAATTTACGCACCTGAAATACTGCCTGCGTTTCAATAGCTTCATTATTTTACTTATGCCTAATTAATAAAAAATTATGTATTAAGTTTAAAATATAGTTAAATGAATTCTCGGGCACCATGTTATCTTTGACAGGAATAACAAAACCTATTTAATGAACTTTAAAAGCTTTCTAGTAATAACAAAAAATAACAATATGCAATTAAATTTAATTACCAAATTTATGGATAATAAGGAGAGGAAAGAAAAAAGGTTTTTAAAGCTGCTTAAAACTAAAAATTCACCACTATATAAATACCTCTGTATAACAATTTTCCAAACGACAGCTTCCAGTGTTTAATATGGATAAGGAACGTCAGCTAGAATGATAGCGTTTCACAACGTCCTTGAGTCTTGTAATAACGCGATCAACTCTGTCTTTGTAGAAATTTTCAATCCAATAAACTTATTGTATTCTTGTTATTTGAATGAAGAGAAACTTGCGAAAATAAGTACTTAAGTAAAACTTGCCATTAAAAATTATTAAGTATACAAGGTAATTAATTAAAAAGGGCGTACTTAAAAAGTAAGTACTTAAAAATTGCATACTTGAAAAGTGTAAATTAACGTGTAAATTAACGTAAATTAACGTTCAAATTAACGTCCAAATTAACGTGCCTAAAAACAAACAAATGCTTAGTTTAAACTATACTGAATTAAAAATAACACCACCAAAATTTTCTTGATGGCACGAATATAAAAATTAATTAAAAATCATTCTTATTGCTGTTAACATTCAGCATTAACTGAATTACAAAAGCTTTCTGAATAACTCAAGTATATTTAATATTCTCGCTTGCGCGAATACAATAATATAAATCCAATTTTTTAAGAAAGGGAACTAAAACTATTTATGTAATATTACACCCAAAAGATTTGTTCTAGGAAATGCCAATTAAATTGCCAGTATTCAAATCTACACATTAATAATTAAAAACTTTTCTAATATAATGCCAAATAGATGAACGATTCTTAAATTAATGTACTTTTTAATACAACCACAAAAAAAGGTTGTTACAAACGAGCAATGTATAATGCCGTGTGTGTCCCGTTAGTACTGCATGGAAGTGAGATATAGGTATGTCAAAACATGCACAAAAGGAAAATAAATGCCGTGGATATGAGATTCCTGAGAAGTGCATGTGGTAAAACGAAAAGGGATAAGATGAAGAAAGTGTGCATAATGAAGGAGTGTGACGAGGAATAACGATGATAGATAAGTGTAGAAGTAGTACATTGTGTTGGGTTGGCCACATTGAGAGAATGAACAACGGTAGATTAACAAAGTAAAATATATTTGGGTGAGGTTAAAGAAAAGTCCGGGCATAGTAGGCCCAGTGAAACTTGGCTGAATGCAGTAGACTATGATAAAAGAAAGAAAGATAAGGAGTTTTAAAAATAAAAGGGCATACAGAGATAAGAAGGCATGGAGAAAGATTGTTAATGAGAAATAAGTAATTTGTATTTTGTCTACCCCGCAAGGAAATGGCGTTCTGGTTATGTTATTATTATATTATGTTATATTATAATTCAGGAGGTGATTGCGCGTTTGAAATTATGATTGGCCTTTCTTAGAACCAAATTTCCTCAGCGCACCCCCTTCCGAGATATCTCCCTTAAAATGTGGTGAGTAAAATTGAGCTTTATTTTTTTTTCTCAAATTTAAGTAAAGTTGGAAACTTGAAATTTTGTTATTTCCGTGCACCCGCAAAGGACTAACCACCGGTATTTTTTCAACATTCCTTTTACATTATGAGGGAATGAAATTAGCAACCCTTCATATTCAATATCAAATCTTTTTTTCGAGATTGAGTTTTGTGAAATATAAATGTTACTTAAAATCCCTGGTTATTTAAAAACATTTCTTGAGTTAAAGTTACCACATACAATACCATGGTTTTTATTCTTTATTAAACAATAAACTACGTATTGAAAGTGTAAAACAGTAAAGATGTAAGGTAAGAATAAAATACGATTCAAAATAAATGTTGAAAAAATACCGGCAGTTAGTTCCTCCCATCGAAAGCCTTTTCTTTTAAGTGCGGTAGTAAAGGTGATTACATTAACTCTTGCATTAGTTGCAATTTAAAAAAACTTACAAACCGGTGCCATTTCCTCTCTTTCTTGTCTATCTACAAACACTATAGTTACGGTACCGGTAAAAAATTCCTTACTAACAACGAATAATTTAAAACTATCTAACATTCTAGAAATAAGTTCTAGTTTTCAGTTCGTGTGGAATAATTGACTTTTAACGGTAAATTCTGTCATGTCTTCATGTAGAAATACAGTTGCTCCAGTGTGCCTCCCTTCCGTTCGTTAGTAGACTTTTTGTAATTTACTTCCATTTTGATTCTTTAATAGACTTATTAAGAAACGCCACATCATGATGTCATTATAGCCATTAATTCACGGAACATTTTACGAAAATTTTTAGGTTGGCAAAGCCTGATCCGGAATGGTGTCATGCATCTCACTCTTACAAAATGTGTTAAAAACAGGATACGTCTAGTGGAAAACTTTGATGTGGGCAAATTCACGACCGTAGTTTTGTCAATTTCACGTATATAAGGGGGCGTACATGCAAGATTATCTTGATTTCTTCCATTTTCGTGTTTTGTTGCAGAATTGGGATAAACCAAAGAAGACTTGATCAAATTATCGCTTTTAATATTAAGATATTACCAACCGTCACAATAATCCCTAAATCAACTAAAGTAAACATTTGTGTTTAAAAACGGCATAGAAACGGCAAATTACAAAAATCGTGTTTCATAAGACCTTGAAGCACTCACTCTTTAAACAACTCGTGGCTACGTCACCAGTTTTTTTATACTTGAATTCGTATTTCAAGATCGGTCTCATAAAACTTGTTTTTTACTATCCCATTTTCTTACTGTTAAACTTTTTGGTTGTTCATTGTCTTGTTTTATTGATAGTGGTGCAACAGTTTGTTATTGGTAGCACACGAGTAGTAGGAGGTCACTAACATCCGTAAGGACTAAAATCTTTGTTCACCTTAATTCATTTCAGCATCCTTAATTCATCTCCATTCATCTTAGCATTCTTCAGCTTAATCCATCTTAAGCCATCTTAGCATCCCTGGTCTAGCGACTATCTTCATGTTAATTTATCTTAGCATCCTTAATTCATCTTAGCATCCTTAATTCATCTTAGTACCCTTCATCGTAATTCATCTTAGCATATCTGTGCCGGCGGCCACCTTCATCTTAATGCGTCTTAGTTCATCTTAATTTGGCTTAATATATCCTAGCTGTCATCTTTTGTTACGGTTCTGATTGGAGCGTGTGAGGGTAGGCCTCACCCTTGGGCTTGATGCAGACGCCAGCATCCTGAGCAGGCGAGCAGCTGGAGGGTAGGCAGTACGGACACGTTAGCTTAGTGCATCTTGACGTTATCAATCAAGCCTAATACACCGACAGATTTTTAATTACATCTCAATTTAAAACGCAAAGTAATATAGAAATAAATTCAAGATGTTGATCTGAAAGGGTGTTCTATCAAAACAACTTGGTTATTGCCGGTAATAAAAATAATTAATAATTTATTGTAAGTAATACCATTTTTAAGATTACATCTCATATATCAGCATCATGTCAATCACGTAGTAATTATAATACAGTTTTTAATTGAATATTAAATTGGTTGTTTCGCCTGTTGATCCTAAAGAACGCATTAAAACACCCCAACTCTTCAGCCGCGTTAAATTGGTGTACGCTGGTCCTCAACTTGGAAAAACTTATGGAAACGCTCAGGTAGTAGTATTTAAATTCAGCCAGTTCCACAACCACCCTCTCGCCGTACTTTGTTGTAATATGTCCAAGATTGAGTATCTTGTGTTCAATCACAGTTATAATGTAGTGGTCGAACTGGTAATCGTAACAAATATATAAAAAGTGTTTTAATATATAATAATGAAATAAAGAAATAAGAGTAAAAAGTTCTCCAAAAACACAAATCGTTAGGCTAACTGGAGATACTAACCATTCACCACAAATAAAGCCTTTGACTCAAATCGGTAGATTAATATAGGGCCTTTTGATTTGCTTGATTACCACTTAAATGTAAATATAAAAAAATTGCAATGTAACACTAATAAAAATGATCCGTTATTTTTTATAATGCTCGGAATAACTAAACCGAGTTCTACACTAAAAATTTTATCAAAATGCAAAAAATAAAAAATATACAACTATGTTTATTAACAGTTAATATGATATGGTTAAATAAAATATATCTTAAAAATAGCCTTAAATTACTAAAAAAATCATTAAACATCAAATACCTGTTCGTAAAATCTTGTACACAAATTTTTTAATAACCTCTGGTATCTAAATGATTACGGAAATTTGAACTAAGGTGATGTCATCTTTGCATCAATATGGCGTAATATCTTGAAATAATGCTTTACGTTGTAAGCCACACCCAAACTGGAATTTTCCTTCTTATAAATTTTATCTTCTTAAAATTGAATAAACCAATATTTATTGCATTTTCTCGAACGTTCATATAATGAATGTAATCAAACTTTAAATTCTGTATTAAAAGCACAACGCAATCATAAAATGAAAGCGTACGTAACAGTAGAATTAATTGTGCAATCAAAAGCGGTGAAATTAAAAGTGTAAAAGTAAAATAAAAGCTAAAATAAAAGTGCCTGAAAAGAGCAAATGTTTTAATTTTTAGTATAATGCGTTAAAATATCTTACAATCAAATTAATGGCACTTTTCACTAAATTTAGGGAAAACCCAAAAACAAAACTTTCTGCTTCTCTTAACATTCATCAGGAAGTGAAAAAATGCATGCTTTGAAAGTTAGATTATGTAGTCGTGCGCGAAAGGATTTGCGCAAGGAATTTAGTCAACGATGACGTACTCCGCAAATGTATTTGAGCAGAAAAATAATTTGAAGAGGGAGTATAAACCATCAAGAAGTATACACTGTAAACCCCTAAATAGATATGCAAATTAAGTTGCCTACCACATACCAATATTTCAATAATTAAACTTTTTCTTATATTTACAACAGAACGAATGAAATACCTTAAATTAAGGTATGTTTTAATACAACTCAAAAAGGGTTGTTACACAGTCTCCAACTCCTTAACATTCTTAGAAGGCTTAAAACATGTTGATGCATTAGGGGAGATAAGTCCATGGCTGTAATTATAACATAATGAAAGTGCAATAGTGGCTTGTCCTTATCAACAATATTATGTGAATCGAGCCAGTAGCGGTATCGGGACCATTTACAGAGCGTGGATTTGGTGTAGGAAGCTGGTTAGGCGTTATATTTAGAAGTATAATACCGTTAGTTAAGTCTGGTGCAAAGGCTATTAGAAAGAAGCTTTAGGGGCTGGAGCCAATATCCTCGGTTACGTCATACAGGATCGCCCTATTAAGTAGTCGTCTCAAGAAAGATTTCACGAGACGAGTAGAAATATTAAGCGTAAAGCCGATGAGAAAGCGATAAAATGATGGAAGGTTCGGGCTATAAAAGAGTATGCATTTCTACATGCACAATCGTGTGAATGTGTCAAGTTCAAATTGGATTTGTTCGCTTTACCATCGACGTATACAAGTTTGGAGAGTGGTGAACGAATATTTTATAAACCGCTATCAGCTCTCAGTGATGACGCTCTAATAGAATGTGTACTCACTAAAATAATGGAAACGATTACTTAAATTTAAGTCAGATCATGTTGTACATTTCAGCTAAGGTTCTAAAATGAGACGATACAGCTCTTACTGACGCTGATGTTCTCACATGTGGAGGTTTACTTAAATCAGAAGATGGTGTCGCAACCGACAACACCTACACCTACCGCTCCTATATCGAAACGCGGCTAAACCATGGTAAGGAGGCCAAGGCTTCACATCTAGATTGTACCTTATCGCACAATGAGCCGGGCAGATAAATACGCAGGGACACGCAAATAACTGTTTGGTGTACGCCGAATTCGATCGAGATCGATAAACATCGAAATGTCGTCGTGGATTTCCACTGTTGAAAGGGGTAGCTCTAGATCGCAAGCTTCAGTGTACAGCGGCAGTTGATGGCAGATGGTCGCATAATTAGACGTACAAGGAATTAGAATTCATATCAAAAGAAATGTCTGTGGCAACAGATCACGGTTCGTTATTGTTGATGCTGGTAAAGTCACCTCGAGATTATTTTATTTTAGAACCCACGTCAAGACAGATAAGGTAATTAGAGGGTAAATATCACGGATTGAAGTGGCGATCTGGACCTGTGCCCGACAACGGCTTCCAAGAGGAGTTGATAAGAACGCTGCTGCCGTTTAACAAAACTCACGTTAAGGGCAGTGGAAGACAGCAGTTTTCAAGATTCCTTATCAAACCAATTCTAAACCTAGACGAGACTGGTTGTCCGTCGATTAGAAAATTGAAAATGGAAGCAAAGGCGTATAGTTGTTTAAACCATAACATCGAGGAGCCCAAGTGTGCTCTGGAAACGGAGAGTAGTTTTACTCATTTGGTCGGCCACCGCAAAGATACCTCTTGCGCTTGCTTAAGAAGAATTCCTGATGGTTCCATTACAAAAAACCGACACGCTGCAGGTTTAACATTCGGATGTGTGTGGACTTTATACGATAATGTTTTTGTATTTTGGAATGAACAATTTACCAATGCTTGATTTTGTAAATAAGTTATTCACTACATGTTTAGTTATAAATGATGAGATAATCAAGTTACTGTATAATATCTGTTTTCTACAATTCTGCTCTGATAAATAAGAACGAATTTTAGTACTTCAGTTGTATTAATTACGGCTTAGGATGACTGTAACGGGTGATTCTAATTTGAAGCTTGCTTCAATAAGAGTGGACTGGATACAGGGAACGTGATGCAAGTTTGATATTGATGTCCCTATGTTGCACCATACTATTTCAAAAGCCCTTACAGTTTCCCAAAACAAAGGTTATGTAAAGGATTAAGTGTATAACAAAACTGTAAATGAAGGTACCTTTACGTAATTAGTGGGTTTTCCCCAGATACTATAGATGTATTTGAATAGTGAAGGTTTGAAGGTCACCTAGCTTAACTCACAATAAATTATTAAAACCCCTTTATCTATTCATTACCGGAAATAACTAAGTTGTTTTGATAGAACGCCCTTTCAGATCAACATCTTGAATTTATTTCTATATTACGTTGCGTTTTAAATTGAGATGTAATGAAAAATCTGTCTGTGTATTAGGCTTGATTGATGACGTCAAGATGCACTAAGATAACGTGTCTGTGGCTGCCTACCCTCCAGCAGCTCGCCTGTTCAGGATGCTGGCATCTGGACGAAGCCTCAGACGCTCCAATCAGAACCATAACCAAAGATGACCGCTTGGGTATATTAAGCTAAATTAAGATGAACTAAGACGTATTAAGATGAAGATGGCCTCTGGCCCGTTGAATTAAGGTGAACTAAGATGCACTAAGATGAAGATGGCCGCCAGCACAAGGATGCTAAGATGAACTAAGGATGATAAGATGAATTAAGATGGACTAAGATGAATTAAAGATGCTAAGATAAATTAAGGTGAAAATGGTCGTTGGGGGATGCTAACATGGCTTAAGATGAGTTAAGGGTGCTAAGATGAATTAAGATGTAGATGGTCGCTGGACCAGGGATGCTAAGAGATGAATTAAGAATGCTGAAATGAATTAAGATGAACAAAGGTTTTGGTCCTTAAGAATGTTAGTGGACCTACTCACAGGTTTATATTTTATTGAGAATAATGGAATACAGTATAATATTAATCCTTCTAGTGTAGTAGTAGGTACAGTCAATGATACTCTGAAGGAATTTGTTGGTCAGATTTCGTTACCGTTTACACTGAATGGATAAGCTGTTACGCGTCTTCTATAAATCAAAGTATTATTTTAGGAATGTATTTATAGTTTGATCTATCTCCCGCAATGCGAACAGTTTTACATCATGAAGTAGAGAAAATGTTACGGTTAGGTGTGATTAAAGAGTCGAACAGCACTTGGCCTCCTTCAATGCATTTGGTTAAGTAGAATGGTAACTGCAGAGCTTGTTATGATGCTAGAAAATTAAATAGTGTCACAGAGAAGGACTCGTGTCTCTTACCTCGTACTAATGGTATATTAAATTCTTTTGGTTCGCCTAAGTTTTTATCTTCCATTGATCTACCTAATGCATTTTGGCAAATTGGTTTAGAAAAGCAATCAGATGCAAAAACTGCATTCGCTACTCCACGTAAAGCTCTTTTTGATTGAATAAGTTTGCTCACCGATTAAAAGATGCTTGATTCACTAATAATACTAACAAATGTCAATTGTGTCGACCTTACCTTTCATTTTCTTTCTTCGCAAAGCTACAACGAAACCGATTATACGGTTTCTTAAAGAATAAGTGTTCTCAACTTTTAGTGTCGCTCAAACAGTGTTGTACGGTACTGGATAGTAGTGATATAGGACAGGTTCTGATCCAAATCATACGAATTTTGCATTTAAGGTCAAATGAGTTAGTCCGTCGTGCACGTGCGGACTCCCTCCTTAATCATATGGACGATTTTGATCCCCACGAGGAAGATATAGGGCCGATTCTGATCCAGCGAAAAGTGTGTGAGAGAGAAAGGTCGAAATCTAAAGCTTGTGTGTATCATATTACAATTTTTAGTAAGTGTGTTAGAGAGAAAGAGAGTTCACCGGTTCTGATCCAGCAGTACTACTCAATGCTATTGTGGTTGAGTCAAGGTCGAATAAAGTTTGTGTGTATCATATTACAATTCTTCTTTTCTTTTTTTTTTTTTTTTTTTTTTTTTTTTTTTTTTTTTTTTTTTTTTTTTTTTTTTTTTTTTTTTTTTTTTTTTTTTTTTTTTTTTTTTTTTTTTTTTTTTTTTTTTTTTTTTTTTTTTTTTTTTTTTTTTTTTTTTTTTTTTTTTTTTTTTTTTTTTTTTTTTTTTTTTTTTTTTTTTTTTTTTTTTTTTTTTTTTTTTTTTTTTTTTTTTTTTTTTTTTTTTTTTTTTTTTTTTTTTTTTTTTTTTTTTTTTTTTTTTTTTTTTTTTTTTTTTTTTTTTTTTTTTTTTTTTTTTTTTTTTTTTTTTTTTTTTTTTTTTTTTTTTTTTTTTTTTTTTTTTTTTTTTTTTTTTTTTTTTTTTTTTTTTTTTTTTTTTTTTTTTTTTTTTTTTGGGGGGGGGGGGGGGGGGGGGGGGGGGGGGGGGGGGGGGGGGGGGGGGGGGGGGGGGGGGGGGGGGGGGGGGGGGGGGGGGGGGGGGGGGGGGGGGGGGGGGGGGGGGGGGGGGGGGGGGGGGGGGGGGGGGGGGGGGGGCTCAAGTGATGGTGGTATGCAACAGCTGTTAATACTAGTAAAAAATAATAAATTACACTAATAGTGTGTTAATCAATACAAATTGGTACTCACTTTTCAAAAAATTTAGCAAAATCATCAAAAAAAAAAAAAAAAAAAAAAAAAAAAAAAAAAAAAAAAAAATAAAACTTTAACTAATACATGTAAATCTGCTAACTTTAACTGAATTAGACAAAGTGGAAGTGGTTACTATGGAACTGTAACCTCATGGTGAGCAATTGAAAGCGTATGTTTACACATTTGGAAGTCATTTACAAGTTATCATGGAAGCTATTGCAGCGTAATTTAAAGCGTGCAACATTCGTGAGCATCACATCGGCAATTGATATTACAACTAGCTAAAGTGCAAATTCGAGTCTGTCTGAATCTTGCATCGTAATCTAAAGTTTATATTAGGTATTGCACTACCATGAGTAGCAGACATGATTTCTGCAATAGATATTCAAAGTAAAAAGTGCAATGTATGCACATGTCTAGTTTATTGAACAAGTTATAACCATATCTTGAATGCGGGTTTATATGGTGTATAACAGATAAAGAAATTTATATCACAGTCTATTGTACCAATAACAAGAATTTTCATTGTAAACAAAGTTGTATAGCTATAATAGATATTTGTTGAAGTCCATTACTGCATAATCTGCAGGTTGCACCCAAAACTTTTCATATTTTGAATACAGTTTTGAAGGTAACTGATAGTTTTACTGAGGTGTAATATTGCAGTTTAACAATATTATTCCATGTGAAAACAAAAATGGATTTGTAAACACACTGTATAATTAGCACTGATATTTGAAATTAAAATTTTTAACTTTAATGTGCAATATTACTCACCCGGTTTAGCATTCGATGCACTAAAATCGATATTTAGAAATTTACAGATTTGATGAAGTTTATTGAAAAGGAATTGGTGTAGTCAATGTTTAAACTGTAATTTAAACCTCAAAATAAGTTATGAGTTGAAAGATTTGCCATAAAAGTTGGTATTATGTACTACCAATTTATTTATAGTATAATGAATGTTTATTATAAACTACAAAATTTGAGGAGTTTTCGAAAGCAATTCCGTTGGGAATTACTTTAAGTGTTACATTAAAATGAATATTTAATAGCTATGTTCCATGTCGAGGTGATTTCTTTCCACTAAGTTAAAGTTCACTATTCTAGCAATAAACCCGAACTAGTGAATTTCCACCGTCGACAGTATTAAATGAAACTTTGCTTAGCATTACATCTCCGAACGTCATATGGAAAGTTCAAAGTTATCCTCATTTAGAGATGTTTTGAATTATGATTCAATTCACTTCATTAAACAGATGATGTAAATTGAAAAATTATACGATTCCATTAATTTGTTTTGCAATAAAAGTATATTAAAATTTGTATTAAATGGAAATTAATAATGTTTTTGGGAAACCTATAAAATCTTTTAGTAAACTTTCTGCTAATAATCACCTTATCAAAAAATACTGTTTCATGGTTCACGTGCATTAAAACAATGTCTGCTCTATTTGTAAACAACTATTTAAATATCACAAGAAATATTCAAATGAATAGTTTGAATCACTTTTGTTCAGATCACCTTCTAGAAACATGTTTACTTTCAAAACTTTTTATAAAAAAAAAAAAAAAAAAAAAAAAAAAAAAAAAAAAAAAAAAAAAAAAAAAAAAAAAAAAAAAAAAAAAAAAAAAAAAAAAAAAAAAAAAAAAAAAAAAAAAAAAAAAAAAAAAAAAAAAAAAAAAAAAAAAAAAAAAAAAAAAAAAAAAAAAAAAAAAAAAAAAAAAAAAAAAAAAAAAAAAAAAAAAAAAAAAAAAAAAAAAAAAAAAAAAAAAAAAAAAAAAAAAAAAAAAAAAAAAAAAAAAAAAAAAAAAAAAAAAAAAAAAAAAAAAAAAAAAAAAAAAAAAAAAAAAAAAAAAAAAAAAAAAAAAAAAAAAAAAAAAAAAAAAAAAAAAAAAAAAAAAAAAAAAAAAAAAAAAAAAAAAAAAAAAAAAAAAAAAAAAAAAATCCTTTGCAAATACTTTAAATTTACTGATTCGTACTTAGCACACAATATCGATTCCTTAGAATATTTTGTCAGTGTAAGCCTCCAGCTTTGTATGATTACGACATATTTGGGCTTCATTCCTGTAGTTCTATGCTTACGATTGTTATAATCCATCGTTACGGTATCATTTGTATCAATCCATAAACTACTTATATAGAGCAGACTTAATGGTTCCGATAACACGTTCCGCAATTGTTGCCTTCCTTGTGCTATAGGTGGAGTAATGATTGACTCCATAACGCTGCATTGTTTTAGTAAAATACTCATTATAAAATTATTTTCCTGCATCCGTCTGCAAATTGGTAGGTTTCCTACCCTTTTTGGGGATTGTGTGCATGGCCTTGGTAACTTCTATGTCCGTTTTCTTTTATTCCTTTAGTCCACAAGTATTTTAAGAAACAGTCGATAACCACTAATATAGACTTGTAGCCCTTATTTTGTTTGGCATATGTCCTAAATTTGGATAGATCTGCTTTCCAAAGGTCATCAAAACCTTTAATTATTGTTCCCTTCGTTTAAAATTTTCTCCTGCGGGTTTGTGCAATTCGTTGACAAGTTGTAATTTGGACATGGCACTAATTTATCCACAATTTCTTTAAGTTGATGTAGTTTTTACTCCAACATCAGGTAGCCGTTTCCTTTAAAAGCTTTCTGAACTGTGTGCAGACAAAAATCAAAGTATCATTCTCTTATAGCATCACCATCTTCTTCGGGATCCGCCAACTGTATCAAACGGTTTCCATCCAAACTGAACCTTGTCGACAAATAGTACTGCTTAGTGATGACACCTTAAAGATCTATGGCATAGGAAACATTGCTGAGTTTCCCACTCTCGATATCAAATTGATTATAATCAATCAGCTTAACTGAGGGGTTAATTTCTTGAACCGATACTGGGTATGTGAACGTCCAAATTTGTCAAGGTGTTACAACCCATTTTAAGTTGTATTAAAATATACCGTAATTTATGTCGTCATTAATTTAGTTGTAAATATAAGAAAAAAGTTTTTAATTAATGATTTATAGGTATGTGGTAGGCAACTTAATTTGAATTTTGGTGTAACTTAAGTGCATATCTTCTTAAGGGTCTATACTCCCACCTCCTTAAAGTATTTGTCTACTCACAGGCGTCATCATCCAGCTTCCAAAGCGTCCATTTTTTCACTTCCTGCTAAATGTTGTGTTGATTAGGAAGCTTTTTTTTTTGGGTTTTCACCTAAATTTTGTGAAAAGTGCCATTGATTTAATGGTAAGATATATTTTAACGCATTATACTAAAAATTAAAACATTTGCTCTTTGCAGGCACTTTCTTTTTTTTACTTTGAGTTACACTTTTATTACTTTTACTTTTCTACTTTAATTACATTTTTAAGTACGCATTTAACTCTACTTTTACGTACGCTTTCATTTTATGATTGCAATTGTTGCATTCAAAATTTCAAGAAAATGCAATAAACGGATTATTCAATTTCATGAAGATAAATTTATAAGAAGGAAAATTCCATTTTGGGTGTGGTTTACAACGTAAAGTGTTATTTCGAGATATTGCGCAATATTGGTGCAAAGATGACATCACCTTGGTTGACATTTCCGTAATCGTTTAGATACCAGAGGTTATTAAAAAGTTTGTGTACAAAATTTTACGAACAGGTATTTATATTTATAACAATTAATTATTAATTTAAGGCTATAACTAGTTTTTAAGATATATTTTATATAATTCTAATCTTACACGTTAATAAACATAGTCTGTGTATTTTTTGTTTTTACATTTTGAAAAATTTTTATTGTAAACAACCTCAGTTTAGTTATTCCAAGCATAGTTAAAAAATAACTTGGCGTCCGAGATCATTTTATTAGTATTACATTTCATTTTTATTATTTAGGTTAAGTAGAAATTATGAAATTGTGGTAATTAAGCAAATCAAAAGATTGAACCACCCTACGTTAATCAACCGATCGAGTCAAAGGCATTATTTTTGGTGAATAGTTTGTATCTCCAGTTAGTTTAACGATTTGTTTAGAGAACATTCTTACACTTATTTCTTTATACCCATTTATTAAATTTTTTAAACCTCTTCAACCACTACTTTACAAAGGGGCATTTTAGTTATGATACGTTGACATCAATGCATTCTGATTTATCCTGTTTAGAAAACTACTGTTTGGTTTTTCAATATATCCATCTTCATATAGTTCTTCTACAATCGATATTGTCATTTACGACAGCTGTGTTTCCCGCCAATTTTTCCGCCCACAATACCTCTAGATGACGAATTAATTCATGTATGTCATTCCAATATTTATATTTAATCAGCCTGTTTGTTAATTTCTTAAAATCACAGCTCCACCTCCATTAGTTGTGGGCGATGATGATAGCAAGGATTTGATTATTTGTGTATACTTTTTGCTGCGGCTTCCTCGAATCTGTCCACTTAGATCATAATCCCTCCTTGCAACATTCGTAGCTTCTTAAATACCTTTTTCTTTCTATCTTTTGAATTTACTAGATTTAAATCGGGTTGGTTCATAATAAGCAGATCGTATAGACCTCCAGTCCCTTTATATGTGACACCTTTAATAATCATATCGTTCCCTGTAATTGTAACGGGTGTATTACCAATGTCCATTTGTCTGTTTTGATACCATAGTGGGCTCCATAAGTATAATCAATAGCACAGTCGGGATCCCTCATAATACGTTCAACGTATAGACGAGGCACTGTACTGCTCGAAAAATTTTTCCGCGATAGGCTCATTACGGGAATCATTTGCGATACTAACAGGTTCTTCTTCTTCATCTTCTTCAGTATTAATCTCTATGACAAATGTGTCTAGGAAAGATGGTGTACGAAGGCCTAGAGGAGGACTTGTTTAAAAAAACGAAAGCTAAGCTAGCGGGCTAGCAGCACCTATTGACTGTGAAGTGAAGCTTGGAACTAGCGAGATAGTGGGGGTAGTAGCATGCTTTGTGGGAAATATGAATAAGGGTGTTTTTTTGGGTTTAACGTCAATGAACTCTTTTTTAGGTGTTTCAATTTTTTTATTAGGATCTATTTTGCTTACTATTTCAGTTAGAGGTTTTATTAGGAGCTTATAAGTACTTTCAAATATTCTTTCATTATCAATACGAGCAGTATTAAGACTGTTGTACTTCTGCTTTATTATTTTACGAGCCTGAATCATTTTTTTCTTTAATATCATTTCCTTGTTATCTATTGTAGCAAAACTTGTGTTTACTGAACAGGTACTCGTTTATCCTGAACAGATAGCTGTTTACCCTGAACACTGTTTACCCTACACAGATACCTGTTAATACCTAAACGGATCAGTAATTACTAAACTACTGAAAGCAGTTTAAGGTGTTATATATTCATCAAGTCTTTTCCTATAGCGGCCATTGTTGACTTCAGCATCCTCATTTATCACCATGAAACCAAATGGATCTAACCAGCACAATGAGCACATGCCCCGAAACAATTTCATGCTTATGGTGGGGCTTATATGATTCTCATACACGTGTTTTAGGTTTAATTCATCTTGCTCAAATAATATAATTAGATTCGCATTATCATGAATTAATTTCTTTGGAATTTTATTGTAAGTTTTACCGAAATAAAAACAGTCCACATCGTTATGCCTACCCATAGAAAAATATGCCCTTATATTATTTTGCTTTTCACAAGCAATATCATCGAAGATAAATATAGAGTGTGTTTTGCGCAATTAGGCTCAATCACATAATGATTATTATCACTGAAGGTGAATTAACCTATATCCTTCATTGGAAGTAAGATTTTCTGTAAAAGTTTGTATTCTTTTGCTTAGAGCAGTCCATTACAAATACTGGACATGATTTGAATTTGGAGTAGTTGAATAATTCATCTGTATCATCTTCGCCATAATAGTCACATCGTAATTGTAGTGGTTAGCACTGAAGTTCAAATGCATTGCTTCATATGGATAATACTCAGAATTTCCGGCTCTCGCTGACTTTGTTTACCTTTTACCTTGATGGAATGCAACAACGTGGTTTTTCCAGTTGTTGTGTAGATGTTTTATTGGCCTTATGTCTGACGTTTCTTGTTTTAAATCAGGTAATTCATATATTTCCCATTGACGAAATGGAACAGTAGTAATATAATTCTTATTGATTCCTTCAAATAAGTTCAATTTCGTGGCATCAAGTGTTAAGTGTGGTACTTTCCATTGAATTTTATTTAGAGTTGTTTCCGCATCAACGCCACCATAGTAGCAGTTTGTATCGCTTTTAGATCGAATTAAAATCAGACCTTGACTCATATTCACGATTACTTGGCGATAATCCTCCATTATTCCAAACATGAGGTTCAATGGTATGCATACTATAAATGATTTTTTGCCATCTTGCTCATCGAACTCTACTTGCTTTGGCTACCTCCCCAAATGGCTTAGTGCTTTGCTCTTGCTTGCCGTATAAGAAATATATCCCTTCAGTGTAGATGTTATGCCCGGATTTCGGCAAACGTCTACTCTTTGACCACCTAACTCATAACGAATTTCTTCGAAAAGAAAGTTGGGGAAATTATTAGTTAAGTTGCATGCTTTTCTTTCATCTTCTCTTTTGAGTTCAAGCTTACCTTTTATGTACAGGAAGCTATCGTGGGTAGCTGTAATAAGATCTTGACTTTGAATCAAAATACGTATTTCTTTGGAAGCTCCATATTTAGAAGATCCATACGGAAGATAAGTGTAAATATCGGAATTAATTATAATATCAAAGTGTGCGTTTTGAAAGACGTTTAATGATTCGACCATTGTCGCTGAAAACTTTTAAACCAGTCGATGTTAAGAAGTATTTCTCTGCAGATGATGACAGCAATGAAGGTTGATGACTAATTAATGACTTACTGTAGGGACGATGTATTTTATATGAATTTTGAATTAGTCCTTGATCAATTCTCAGACCCATATTTCTTTAGTTTTACGCGTACTGTGAATGGTTCACCTTCGCCAAAGTTTATTAGTTCGCCCTTTTGGTTAGCCAAATTGATTGTTATATTACTAACTATGTCGGTGTTTACTTCTAAATATTGAGTATTGCTGGGAGTTTTATCTAGACGATAACCGGGTGAAACTGAAACGTCAATCCCATATAATAATTTTGTAGGTTTCCCGTTTCGATAAGATCCCTTTATAATGTTGCATTCTATGTGTAGATTAGTGTGTTTAATTATTTGGATGTCTAACGCAGACGTATGTAAAATATTTGCTTCTAACATTTAAGGCTCAAAACGGAACATGCGACCAATGCTAAAATCAATCTCAAATGAACTGGTTATCCCACATTTAAGTGTATTGTTGTTTGCTCTAATGCTAAACTTTCCTGTGGGTACTTTATATTTTAGATAGTTGCCAATCTCATCTAACGCATATGCACTGTGCGGAATATTAATCACGCGCAAATGAGACGGATTTGTTTTAAAATAAAGTCTATCGTTGCCTGTATAAATGTTTCTAATTCTGTTACAGCAGTAAAATCCAACCAATCCGATTACGTATTTCACTTCGATTGGTGGTTGAAGATACCGAAACTATCGTAATACCATACCTTTTTACCTCGCTTTTTGTAGCAAACCCAATGCGTACCTGGCCCGCTTTGGCTATCTAAGTTAATAATTCCAGATTAATTTTTCGATGGTACTTTATGCATGCTATCACTCATAAAATTATTCCTAAGGTAGGGCACATTTTTGACGTATTTTTTTTAATCAACATCTGTTAACGGTCTTTCGCGTAATTTATTCAGTTTTTTTGGAAAGTATAGCGTACCACCACCAGATTTGTATGGTTTTAGATAAAGTGCGCCGCCACCTTTCTTATTCATGGGGTCTATAACGATCGATTCCATCATGTGATTATGACGCGAGGTCTCTTGCAATTCCCGATGCACGCCAGCTAAAGCACGGATTGCCGATAATCCTGCGTATAACGGAATAAGAAATGGTAAAGACCCTCCCTGTTTAGGTAGGGGAATGGCTCTAGGAACTTTAATATTTTTCTTGCCTCCCAAATTTTTTACTACACGTTTTGCCGTTGAAAGCGCTGACTTTAATGTGAAATTTCCGTTAAGTTTAATTTTTTTAGCTATTGTTTTTCGTAAATGCAATAAATTTCCACGATTACATTTCTTCTTCTTCTTCAGATTAGACTGACGCGTACGCCCCATTCCTAATTTTATCTTTGCTCTCATGGCAATACCGACTGCTAAAGCCGCAATTCGTTCACCTAATGTTGCGTCTGATGATTTAAATAGTTCCCAACCTTTTTTTCTAAAATTTTATCTGATTTGGGTTCACTATCTAAATCTTGGTAACCTCTGTAACTGATCTCATGATTGCACTAAGAATCTAATTCATTAATACCGGGGTCACCGCGTGCGAGTCGTTTATCTAACTTTGTACCAGGACCACAATACTGGTAGCCAGGTAAATAGAATTCAATGTGAAGTTTATTGATTATAGTATACACTAAACCACCACCTGCACTCTTTCGCTTCCTATCTAACATTGTTTACCCAGATGGATAAAGCAGGGTATTTATACCGACATGGAGATTATGCAAAAACAAATCATAGTTATTAATATATTTATTCACTAAATGCTATACATTAGATTAGCGGGACGATAATACAATATTTCCATTACGCATACAGTGTTATGTGAATTAATATTATACTTAACATATATAACGTCTTCAATGTCCTCATAAATGCCATCATCATCACAATCACTACCATGGAATTCTTGCTCACGAAAACGCGCCAGATTGTAAGATTCAAGAAATTTCAATCTGTAGCTTATTATATCCTTTAAACTGAATAGTTCTACATTATGAGCATTGAATGTGCAAGAACAGTTTTCAGAAATCTATCATATCCTTTAATCAATTCCCAATTGTAATAAATACCAAGATTGCTAGATAGAGATTCATAATGTTGATCATAAAGTATACCTTCTTCTTCGTTTACACTTGACCAATCAATTTTGTTTTCAATTTCTTGGGATCGGAAAAATTGTAATTCTACATATGAATGCCATCTTAGGGGTTCATTCCATTCCTTCATGTCTAACAGTACATTATTACTTTGATCGCAGTTGCTACACCCCATACGTACGACTGGTGCAATGTTGAGGTGTGTACTGTATCCAATTTCAATATGTTTTGCAAGACGAATATTGTTCGATAGTTTATAATAAGCACAATCGATTAAGTATTCGTTAGCTACTTGTTTATCCACTTCATACTTATCTTGAGACCAGTCAGTGTTAGGAGAAGAATAACCTTAATATTGTTTCTCTTTACTACTACCTCTACTACCATCACTATTTCACAGCTCCAATAGCACAAGTTACTGCAACTATCTAGTGTATCCATATATAGCAGTGAACTGAGTTTTAGTCGTTCCAGAAATGATTTTATTGCTGTCTACATGACTTTATTTTCTCACAATTGCACTACGACTAAACATTATGATTCTGGTTAATGGGTGAGCACTATTAACAACGAAATGTTATTAAATACTTACCTTTTTAGGTTTTCTTAATGGTGTATTTTAAATTATACAATCTAGACGTTGCGATAACACCGTTATCTTCGTCAGTAGTAATATCTGTTAAAATTGTTAAAGACGTTGTAAACAATTTTGTCAAAGTTATGTTATGTTTGTCCTTTTCCCGGCTGCACCCAAACTACTTATGAATACATCCTTCGTGTTTAGCGGCGTTTTAAACTCTTCAATTTGAGTTTCTTGTTTGAAATACTCATAAAAGCGCTGAGGTAATACGCATTTAAAATCGCCTGTTTCCATTATTATACGTTCACCGTACTTAGTATCAAGTACTGCCACATTTACCACTTTATACTTTTTTGGTAGCTCAAGGTCACACACATTTTTAAAGAGTTTGCAATAGGTACTTTGGTTTAACACTGCTAACTCCATATTTTCTAACTGACTGATCTCAACACACAGCTCGCTGAGGTTTATATAAGAAGAAGAATTGTAATATGATACACACAAACTTTATTCGACCTGTTACGTGTTTAAACGGGGAGCTGGAAGAAAAAGGAAGAAGGAAAGGATTCTCTGCTTATTCACAGATAGTGAGCACACCGAACTAGCTCAAAAATGTCGGTTCGGGCGGGGTGAGAGGAGAAAGGATGTTAAAGATGCCGGCGCCAAGAGCCGCTCCCTTAGATAGAGCTAAGGTTCACCGCTGTCCCGACTCTTGGACAGTGGTGCAGAAAGGAATGAGCAAGGAGATTTTAGGAGAAGGGAAGTACCAGAGGAAATAGAAATAACAACACTGCTGCAGTGCGAAAGAAACAAATATATATTTTATTTTTAAAAATGTAGACTAAATAGTTGAAGTTGTGGATCTAATTAATCCACAACAAAACAATATATTTAGATACCCCAAATGTACAAAAAAAAAAAAGAAATAGTAATTAAATACCGTTCGCAAGCCAGAATAGTTTTTCTCTATTTTACAAAAACCAAACTTAAACATTTCCCTTTTCAAGGAAGGCCTTCGTTGTATTCCTAAAACAGAAAAGTATATCGACGCCTATACAAAGCGTAACTTATTACTAAATAATAACCAAAACAACTTGCGATGGTTTACACCAAAACGGATAATACCGAAATAAAATTTTATAGTGAGCCACACGAAACTTTTATATCTCAGCAAGCATTTTTCTTAAACAATAATGAACCAAATATATGTGAAAATTTAATAATTGCATACATTTCAAGAAGAAAAAAAAAATTAATGTCTACACCAAATGTAATGAAAACATATGTTTATCTAACGGTTCGATTGGCTACTGTGTAATTACTTGTGCGCATCCCAATTACAGTGATGCACACAACACCAAAAATGGCAGCCACAACAGATACAATTAAATGTTATTATTATAATTACAAACAAAATAAGGGAAGGAAAGTAATGGTAAAAGAACAGATAAGGAAGGTTACGTGGTTGTGAAGTGAAGGATTACTGATTGATACAGTAACAAGGATATAGTGATAACAGGTATTATTTTAACTGACTAATTGATTACGTTATTTTTAGCAGGTGTACTTTACCATTATTCAATTAAAGTTCATGTAACCATAGAGAAAACAAAAGAAAAAGGAACGATCTAACCTTTCTATAAGCAGATTACGTTCAGTCGATGCTCTCGGATCACGAACATAGGCAGAAGTTGTCATGGTCCTGTTTAATTTTAGGTACGACTCAGAAGGTAAACCAAAATAGTACTTGTATGTAGATAATATGGAGATAATAGTTGAAGTTAAATCGTACAATCCAAAAGTAGAAGGTACTTCGTTGAAGCCAAAAGAAGAAGGTAATTCGTGCAAGCTAAAAGGAGAATGTAATTAACACTATGTAGGTAAATAATGTTTATTCGTTATCCCTTAGATGTAACGGGCCAAATGAAAGTCTATCGAAGTGCTTTCCTTGCTTTATGGAAGCATCAATAATTCATCTCTTGATTAAAACGTCTTCAAACGCTAAAAAAGAAAGTCAGTTATTACTAACAAAATCAGAGAAATTCACTGGTAACTTACTCGATCTTGCCGAAGAAAATTTTTCTAAAACCGCATGTAAGCCAGCAGAAAACTTGTAAATAATGATTAGAAAAAGCACCAATTGTTTTATTGCAAATTATGCTTCTTGAAGATATATCCGATTAGTTATATCGTATAATACTATCAAGCAATTTTCAAGAAGACATCAAAAATTTTCAGCTTGGCAAAATGGACGCCACAGGGAAGAAAAAAGACGTAATTTTGATGTTAAAGTTGTATTAAACACAATACATTGTTATCACCCTTTTTATCTAAATAAAACCAGAAATTCTAAATTGTGATTTCTTCACTAACGCCATCTAGAGAGGACTTTTAAAAGCTCGTCATATAATTCCCCTTAATTACCTATATTTTAGGATACGTCACTAGAGGGAGTAACAATGCAGATTTTAAATGAAATATATAAATGTGAATTTATAGCATTTGAATAACCAAAAGTAGAAAATTTATATTAGACTGATAGTAAAATTACTTGGAAATGTGTGGTTCAAGTTATGAACAGAAACAACGTAAGCATTCTTAGAACGAAAGTTTGAGTAAACATGTACAACTTGTACAGAAATTTACAATGAAAAATAACACAATAATTTAAAGAGACAAAAACCTAAATTATTTCGTTACAGACCTTTACTCAACCACGATAGCATAGAGCAGTACTACTGGTTCAGAACCGGTGAACTCTATTTCTCTCTCACACACTTACTAAGAATTGTATCATGATACACACAAGCTTTAGATTTCGACCTTGACTCAACCACACTACTTGTTAGCATAGAGCAGTGAACATTCTCTTTCTCTCTCACACACATTTTGCTGGATGAAGATCGGCCCTATATCTTCTTCGTGGGGATCAGGGTCGGCCCTATATTATTAACGAGGGAGTCCGCACGTGCACGACGGACCGACTGATATAACCTTGAATGCAAAATTCGTATGATGTGGATCAGAACCGGCCCTATATCACTCCTCAGGATCGCAATTTTCTTCCAAAGAATTAGGTATCTTTCTGAAATCTTTAAAAGTACGGTGGTGTGATGATAGATAGCGTCCCCAAGTTGGACCCACCAAAAAAGTTAACAGACTTATTGGCAGTGGTATTTCCTTGTACACTGTGAATGGGACAATCATTTTATCGAGATTGCCCATGTTTGTCATGAAGTAACCCAACGCTCCCCCTCCCCAGCGTTTTTAATGTTGGTCGTCATATCTCAGTGACAGAAGAGACTTTATCGTACTCCGGATCCTTTAGATAATGTATAGTAGGCAAATCGTTCCTTTGTGGTCCAAATAAAACGCCTTTCTTCCCGAACTATATGATGAAGTGAAGGAAAGATTGCATAGAGCATATCTACGAAATGAAAAACAAAGCAATTTGCGTAAGCGTCCATTAAACTTTAACATTGGTGATTTGGTGGAAAACTAACCTTATTTATTGCCTTGCCCAAAATATGTTGCTTGTTAGGTTATTCGGGAATTGTCTCTTCTCGTTTATGAACTCTGAGATTTGAATGGAAAGCATTCATTTTTTTGTTTTCTTTTGTGACTGACTAGCATGCGTAACGTGCCAATTTTGGATTATTGTTATCTGAATTAAACCTTTGAATTTGTGCTCAACACGTATATGAGCATAATTTCCGTTCGTGCTGCGTTCAAATTCAAATCGTATCTTAAGTTGACTTCCCGGTATAAGGAATACAACTGCTTTTGATTACATTTCTGTAGTAATTTATTAAATCTAATAAGGGAAAATTCCACCCCTGGGGTTAAGAAATCCCACGCGTGCGTTGAGAAAGTTGCGTATAGTTTGAAGATTTAATATGCATCTTTCCATTTCATGTTGCAAAACGCGTGGGTGAATAACGTTACGCGTTCAAGATGGTGTTTATTTAGTCCTCTAGAAAACGAAATATGTTATCTTAAAAAAGTTTTAGTTGATTTATGCATTCTTTTATGTAGACTTTACCACAATAGACACAGCCAGTATAAATCTGGAGAGGTGCACGTTTTGACTTGTTAGTTCTAGAAATTTGTGTAGAGGAAGGTCATGAAGTAATAGTGAAAAATAATCTGAATGATCTTTAACCCTCTCTGGGCAAAGCGGATTTACTCTATTATAGGAAGGAGATGGTATTCAATAGCTTCAAAAATCATTCTTAAATTTGTTTATGGGGAAGATCGCTATCAACAGGACACATTACGTTCGCTATTTAGTTATTCTCGCTTTAGTAGTTACGTCATGTCTGTGTTGCTTGCTTTGGGTCAAGAATGCATTACGTTTACCATTGCACTATTGAAACTACCTTACCTTTATATTGTTGCTTCACATTATCGTTTTGTAAAGAAAGAAAGTTCTCGACAACAAGATCGTTTGGATATAGCATGTTAACTTTATACTGAGCAAATTACGTTTTTATTAAATGAACAAATTAGGCGAATCCATTACAGTTGACCTCGGTGAATGTTTTCTAAGATAAAAACAATTGAGTGCATGACCTTACTCCAGTGAAATTTTGTTAATATAGGCCATAAAACATTTTTGTTATTACATTGTTGCTATTCAGATTCAATCAACTTTTATTTTGAAATAATCTTACATGGGATAGGTTACATTTTATGTATCGATTAAGAATTAGTTCACAATCATAAAGCTTTGGGAGAAAGTTTAGTACTATTTTATTTGCTTTTACGTAAATATTATTTTGATTTATGAAATATAAGAAATACAGCTATTGTGATGTTTATTAAATTTACATGTGATATATTTTTTAGTATGCTTTATTATTAGATTGCTTATTGTTAGTACTGCTTACTGTTATTCTTATTCCTGCGGACTGTTCAGGAGTCTGCTTCCTCTTCAGGCCTCGGTCTCTTTTGTGTTAGTGGGGTCAGATTGTTTAGTGTATTGTATTTGTGCATACAATCTAGTGCGTGGTGTACATTATTTCCTTTGTTTGGAGTGGGGTGTGTGTGTAAGGTGTATTTCAACGGTTTCCCTGGTCGTTAGCAGTGATCGTCATCGCTTTTATCTTAGGGCATATGGGATGTCATCTAGGAGGTTATCGAATTCTTGAGGGAGGTTTTTGATGTTCTGGGTTAGGGTAGCTGAAGGGTGCTTTAATTTCTTTTTCGGTTTTTTCCTGTGGGCATATGTGGTGCGGGGGATATTTTTGGTGGATTCTGTTTCACTAAATATCCTACTGTGCGTGTAGTTTGTTTGTAGTGTTTTAAGTCGTTGTGTGATAAGTGTTATGTTAGCGTACTCTATGGTGATTTCTTTGGGTGTTCTGTAGTGTAGTAGGTGTATTCTCCGTAGGATTCGGCGTTCACATACGGCTATAGGTTTTAGGTCTTTGGGTCTTAGGGACAATGGAGCACGGAAGTCTCCAATGCGGCCGGAAGGGATCGGTGCCGTGCTTTGTTCAGAGTCTTATTTAGGTCATCGTTCCACTTAAGGATCCTGGTAAATGTAATTCCTAGGTAAGTTATGCCATCACAAAGTGGTAATTCTTTCCCTTGCAGGGAAATAGTTACGTCGTTTTATGAGAGAAGCCTGTGTTGGGTATAAAAGGGGTGTTAAAATAGGATGGCTTGTGTTTTGGTCGGGTTTGGAGACTCCCTCGATTGGCCCAATTGGAGAAGTTCCGTAGCGTGGTGGACATTCCATTGGAGACGTTCTTGGTTGACCGATTACAGTAAGGTACAGTATTGGGGCCCAGGAAGAACACTGGGTACGCCTGCTTGTGGGGTAAAACTTTGGGAGTGGGTTGAGTCCACTCGGACCATCCTGTCTGCTAGATACGGCAGTAGGAGATTAGTAAGTTCGGGGGAATACCTAAGGATTGGATTTTGTGAACTAGACTCGCATTCCATATTTGCTTGTTTTATGTCTAGAAACACAGCGACGTCTTGTGACGTTTCGGTTAGAAGTTTTAGTTTAAGTTGTAGTTTTAGTAATGGGTCTTGACAGGTTCTATTGGGTCGAAAGCCGAACTGGCTGTCAGGTAAAAGGTTATTTGATTCCAGGTAATCTCTCAACCTTCTACTAGGATCAGCTCAAAGCATTTCCCTAGGCAGCTGACGAGAGAGATTGGTCTGTAGGATGAGGGTTCTGTCAGGTTGGAGAGGTTTTTAGGGATCATGACGGTTGAGACGGTTTTCCAAATCTTTACAGATAATGTGAGTTGGAGGAGAAGGAGGAACGGGGCCAAGGAATGTTTTGACGAGAAGAGGAAGGTGGTCTGATGTGACGGTTTCACCGAAGTGGCAATCGGAGGACATGCGTTGTATTAGTGATTCGGTGCATATAGTGTGATCGATTATAGTGGCACCTTAATGACAAATAAAGGTGGGATTAGTGTTCCTTGTCCGGGACAGTGATGGAGTAAAAATACTGTGAGGCTGTTTGTCATGGAATCTCCAAGTTGGGTATGTCGGGCATTAAGGTCTCCCAGGAGGATAGCATCTTTTAGGGTGGAATTGTGATCCGGCAGGTCATTGGAAATTACTTCTTCGGGAGGATTGTAATAACTAAAGAAAGTGACGGGAATGAGTAACCTTGTACCAACACATTCGAGGTGTTGCAGGTGTGGCGGGAGAGGATAAGGGGTGGCAGTAAATGAATTTTTGATTATGAAGGCTGTGCCTGGAAAACTATTATGGGCGCTAAATTTGAGGAACGAGTTGTCGCAAAGTCAAGACTACATCGGTTGTTTAGTTTGGTTTCGGTTGTCGGTACTTGTATATTGTTGGAGGCTAGTAGATTTTTAATTAGGGGGCGCTTTTGACGGACACCTTTTGCATTAATTGTCCCTATTATAAGATCCACTGTACTAAGGATAAGGGAGAGGAATTAGGGTAGGGGTAACGGTGGAAGATTAGGTTCGAATGGGGAGGGTAGAAATAGCGATACTATTACCAACAAAATTGATTCTGGTACGACGTTTTAAGTACCCTCTGGACGGAGCGATAGCTTTCGCTGTCGCCTCTGCGCGCAGGGAATAATTGGATTAAGGAGAGGGTAAGGGAGGCGATAAAGTCGGGGATGAAAAGTGGATGCTGGGATTTGTCATCCTCGGCGGTTTAGGAACGGCAGTCTCAGCCGGGGTGGTAGGGATTGCACGACGAGCCTCGCAGGCGAAGGAATACTTCGCATGAGGTCCACCTCAGTTGTTACACTTTGGTGTACTCAGGCGCATACAGGAGGAGGTTTTGTGACTTTTACCACAGGTGGGGCAACGGAGGGTACGGGTGGAATACTACTCGGAAATATGCCCCGCTTGCGTGCAAGTGGAGTAATATTTGAGTACTGGATTAGGTAATCAGGATTGCACGAGGGATAATTCCTGTGAAAAGTAGTTGGAAAAAAGGTAGTCGAGGGTTATCAGATGGATGAAGGAAGTGCGAGAGTTGGTGGTTTTGGATATGATCCGGATCGCTTTGGTAACTTTGGGATGGTCGATGGATTCTCGGATCTCCTTGTGAAGGATATCCTTGGCCACGCCATGGATGACGCAGGAAAAGGACATGGGTGTAGGATGGTAGTTGGTGGAGAGACCGGGGTTCAGGGACCAGGCAGCTGCGTAAGCGTCAATGCAGGCTCAGCAAGGTAATGCGGCACAGTTCGCTGCATTGCAGCTGGCAAGGCCTCTCTCGTTTCCAACAAGCATGTTCGGTTGTGGTTGGGCTTAACGTTCAACCAGGGGAGTCAGAGAGGAAGGAGGGATAGAAAGAAGGATTTTTGTGTGTTGAATAGGGTGGGAATATTGCGGATGCAATATCGATCGACAGGATTGCGGAAAGGTGGAGGTTTTATGAGGGTCTGGTGGTAAGGTTAGGTTGGGATGTCGTAGCGGAAAGGAAAGTAGAAGGTGTTTTGAAGGCGCGGTTAACGCGTTTAACAGTGGGTGGGACGTAGGATGATGCGATGGACGACATACAAGATGTCTTCCAATTTTGAGGGGGATGCGACGGCTGCCGCGAAAGATAGGCAAGGTGGTGGTATCCCGGATGCCATGTTTTACCACAGCGGTTAGTAAGGTACTTGAATACGGGAGCATAAAATGGTTGGTTTAGACTTGTGAATTTAGGCTTGTGGCCTCTCACCGAGGTACAGCCTCACACCCCGATGGATAAAGGCTTGGGTGTTGATATTCAGATAGGATGGACGGCTTTGTTAATAATCATAGTAAAAAAAAATTATTGTGAAATTATTTATTAATTAGTTAATACCTTGCTGTCTTCCTTGTTGATTCCTTCTTGTGGTTCCTGACTGTCATCCTTTGCTGCTGAGTAAATTCATGTAGATCCTGCTGGTCATTGATGGTTTCGTCTCCTGGCTTGCTGTAGCTTACTCCTGGGTTGCAGTACTTCTTCCTGGACGGGATCCGTTTCCTCGTATTGACTGTATGCGAAGCAGTGACAGTCCTAACTTAGAAGCGGCAAACACTACGATGCTCGGCGCGTAACCGTAAAAACCCTATGTTATTCTTTGGAATTTAATTAATTAATTATAAAGAACTAATTATATTTTTGCTTTTATAAGCTCGACCTCACCGAATGAATGTACACTCGTGAGTGCATGTGGTATTAAAGTACAACTTTCTCATTTGTTGCCTTCCCTTATGACCTTAGAAAAAAGCTGGGTTAGGCCGAGCAAACTTACCTCTTTTTATGTGCTATATGTCCAAATCCTGTTTGATATAAGTTACAAAAGCGAAAATATGTATTGTATGTGTTTCTTAGAAGAAATTTTTTTATTAGTTATGGCATTACTATTATTATTGCATTGATTTGACAAAATATCACAAATAAAATGTTTTTGAGAAGTAGTAGTGGTAAGCAGCTAATTGCTAAATTTTGACATTGCCCGTTGAGTTACCAAAAATTATAACCATACGTATCATAGTCTATAATGGCATCTTTAACCCTTGCATCAAATTCAAAACGATCTGTTAAATCGTATACGAAAGATTCACCATTAAGGATATTTGGAACGTCTTCCGATTTAGTCGTATAAACATAAATTAGATGAATAGCCATAAATAATCCTGATATACTACATGTTTTGAGTTCCTTTTGTAATACTTGAAATGGCAACAACTTTTCAGCACTACTTCCGAGTTCTTCTAAAAAGAAAGATAGGGTCCTATGATATTCTAAAATTAAATCATCATATCGCTTTCTTGAGGTTTTATCAGACGCAGAAAATATTAAAGTTGTCAGGTCAATAGCTGGAGAACCCAATCGTGATAGTTGCCAATCGAGTATAGAAACATCTGTAGGAATATCTGATTGTCCCTGAAACGTTGATCAAATTAACACTCTGTTATTAAAAATTACTTCCATACCTTATATTTAAACAAGTAGTTTGGAATTCCAGTATCAATATGACACAGCACTGAATATTGGTTTACTTCATTCATTGCTTTTCTCATCACCTCAAGTACATTCGTAGCATAATACGAAAATTTATCATACACTTCTTTGTGAAGAACAGGGTCCAAAGATCTTAAAGCGTTTTCTATCCGATGTTTACTAACTGCTGGTATAGCACCTTTATCAAAATTCTCAAAAAATTGTTCCCGTGCATTTTTTATAAATTTTTCAAAAAGTTTTGGTTTTTGATCGCGTAGTGCCAAAGAAAGCGCGTGCAGTTTTGCGTAGTTTTTGATTATTATAAGCATATGGTTATAATCTAAAGGGTTTTTGCGATTTTTGTGTATATAACCTACTTCTCTCAAATTTTCAAACACTAACATTTCCTGTGTTGCACTTAACATTTTATAAAAATGCGGATAAGGTTTGAAAATGGTCTTTACGCCTCTTTCAAGCTGGAGAGCTATAAAATTTGGAAACACTTCGGAGTAGAAATATATCTCTCTTTCGTAACTGGCTTTCATAGCGAATAGTGATAGTAAAAGTTCATTTGAAGGAATAACTTTAATTGTGAAGTATGAAGTATGTTCGCTTTCCATTTTATCCCATACTACTTTCACATCTACTATAACTCCCGCAAAGTTGCTACCATCTTCTACTCCAGAAGACATCTTTAACGAAAATTTGTTGCCACCTAAGCTCTTTATTAACTCTTTCAATATTCTGAACTGGCCATCTGATAAATATTCTTTGTAGTTGGTAGTCATGATAAACTGAAACTATAGAAAAGCTTTATTTATTCATAGATAATATAATAATAGTGATGTTTATGACGATGGTTACAAAAAAATAATAGTTTAAGTTAATTTAGTATCTCGCATTAGTTTAAAAAAATGTATGTATGACAGTTGAGTAAGAAAAGATTTGACAGTATTCGAAATATATTGTGGTGTATTACTTTGCAGATAACCTTGAAATAAGTTAATAGTACATGCAACACAGATTGTGCCGAAACCCGGGAATGTATGTTAAAGAGACCACAATTTACAATTATAAAGAAAACTGTGAACTGTAGGGTGAATTTGAATTTGGTTAACAACAGTGATAAAAAATTTTATTAATTGTCCAACAAAGACATTAAATCCGGCTTCGTATACGTAAATTCGACTTTGGTGAACAATTATAACTTTGATTTAAAAGTGTTTGGTTGATAAATGACTTCTAAGATAATATAATTCATTGTTTGGGTTTGACGTTACGAACAATAGTAATTAGTGAAAATGGAAGGATTATTGAGCAAACAAGAAGCTATAGCTGAGCTAATTAATAAAAATATTACTAATTAAAAAAATCATCCAGAGAAAAGTAACGAAAGCATACATAGAGGTTAGAAGAGAAAGCAGAAAAGTCATAGAATGAATTTACGGACAACAATTTTCAATTAGTGGCTTTGGTGAAGGTATCTGAACGGGCGATGCTAGAATACTTTAGTGAAGAGGTGTATGATAGTATAGAAGAAATATATATCACATACAAAGCTAAGTTAAAAGAAGATTTAGAAAACCTATCCAAGCACGCCTCGGTAGACAACCTCACCTCAGCTACACCAGTACCATCTACAACTGAAATCAAGCACCTTTTTAAAACTTAAAGTACCAAAAGCAGAAAGAATCATTAATAAAATAGTAACAATAGAGGAGAGGAAAGCAGTCTTACAAATTTGTATAAAAAAGACACAAGAGTTACACTTTGAAGAGGAATTAAATCAGCTAAAGTGTCATGGAGAAGTACTCAAAAGAAGCGTCCTCATACTCTTAGTTCATTCCTGGATGGAAATGGTACTTTAAGAGTAAGTGGCCGAATAAATCAAGGCCAAGAAGTTTTTTCGAACAAGCATACTGTCATTTTACCTAGTGATAGTTATATTACTAAGCTAATAATCCTTGACGCCCATACCAAAACTTTTCATGGCGGTCCTCAACTTATGTTGAACTTTTTGAGAGCTAGGTATTGGATTATTTGTGCTCGAGAACGTGTTAAGAAGTGCTACAGAGAGTGCACTACCTGCATAAGGTATGCTCGTCAAAATAACCAACAACTTGTGGACCAGCTTCCAGAATGTAGATTGGTTCCCGACAAACGCTTTCGTAAAACAGGCGTAGATTTTGCCGGCCACGTTAATTTGCAATTTTTCCTTCGCCGAGGTACAAAATCAAACAAAGGATACATCTGTGCGTATATTTATGTGGTAACGCGAGCAATACACCTAGAAGCTGAGTCCGATTTAAAACCACAACTGGATTTGTTGCTGCGTTCCATAGATTCGTAGCCCGAGAGGATATTGTGAGCACCTATATTCTGACAACGGTACAAACTTCCTAGGAGCTGATAAGAAATTGAGAGACACGTTAACCGGTGCTAAGCCGGAGCTATCCAACGAAATTGTCCAATTGCTGGTAAATGAAGGTACTTCGTAGCACTTCATACCACCCCATGCCCCAAACCCGGAGCTTATAGGAAGCAGGTGTCCGATCAACTAATGTCACCTAAAACGAGTAATTGAAGACACCAAATTTACTTTCGAAGAGCTCTCAACAGTACTGATTCATATAGAAGCGTGTCTAAATTCTCGTCCTATCTCATTTTTAAGTGACAATCCAAACGACCCACTGCCTTTCACTCAGGTTTTATTTTTAGTAGGTGAGCCGTTAGATACTGTACCAGACGAGAACTATGCTGAGACATCAATTTCGATGGAAACTTACTAAGAGGATGCTTAAGAATTTCTGACGTATGTGGTCAGATGAGTATGTAGAGAAATTAAATCAATGGTTTAAATGGACAACCAAAAGGTTAGATCCCGCAATTGATGATGTGGTTATTGTTAGAGATAACAAGATTCCACCTCCAAAGTGGTTATTAGCTACTGTTATAGAAAACCGTCCAGGAAAAGATGGCCTATCCCGAGTAGTTACTATCAAAACATAAAATGGTATTGTTAAGAGGTCTTGTAATAAATTATGTGTACTACAAAAACCTGAACATTAATAAGTGTTGCAAATGCTTTACCAATTGTATGTTAAATTACAACAGCACTATAATTTAACATAATGAATTGAAATTAAATTAAAAAATGCATTATGCTTTTCATTGTTAATAACACTTCCACTTATTGATAAAGATATCACTTTGTTAGATTTAACTGGGTTATTTTATTTGATGTGATGTTTGAATTTGTGAATAATTCTATCATTTTCAAATTGAAGTTTTTCACAACTTTCCACTTACATCATAACTCGATTAAATTTTGTTAAATGTGTCTTTTGGCTGACAAATTGCATTGTTAGCTTTCGCCGTAGAGATTGTTCTGATTTGTCATCTTTGAGGCAGTTAACAATATTTAATTTTTTAATGACCTAGTTATTCTTTACTAAAATTTTATAGTTGATTTTATACGTTTCTCAAACTGTTATATTAATAGCAGGCTTATGTTTATGTTTTAATTTTTTAACTTTGACAAAATTGTTTACAACATCTTTAACAATTTTTAACAAATATTACTACTTACGAAGATAACTGTAAGTGTTATCGAAACGTTTAGATTGTGTAATTTAAAATACATCATTAAAAAACCCCAAAATAGATAAGTATTTTATACTTATTTGTTATTTGAACTGCGTCTTTGCGCGCCGGCGTTTGTGAGTGCTTGCGTGCGTCCGTGCATGCGTGCGTGCGTGCATACGTGCTGCGTGCGTGCTTGTGTGGGTGTTCACGTTACATTACAAATATATGGCATTAAATGTTTCCAGAATTCTAACCTACCTTGTTTTATAATGCACAGTATGTCGTTTATACATCATGTATTCACAAACTCTTCCATATTTTGCTTCACTGAGAACCAGGTATACGCATTTGGTATTCTGTTTCTCTACGTATTTAGAAATACTTCCTTATATGCTATTTCTGCATCCCTTGGCAAGCAATTTGTCATTGTTTTGTAAATAGTACTCTTAGCCACTGTTATTAGCAAGTATTCCAAGTCAATTTTTATTGTATGTCCAGGTAAACCACTGTACAGGTTTTCAATCGTACTCTTTGTTGACTGAAATACTATCGTGTTAACGACTTTCCACAATTGTTGATTATTTTGACTTCCTTAATTTATGTGCCGCGCTGTGCCGATTTTTGTGGGACAGTAAGGACAAATGTTTGTGTCTTTTAAATCAGAATTCTGTAAAAAAAAACTAAATCCTCTAGTCTATCTTTAGCTAATCGCCATGCTATTTCACCGTCTATGCTATAAGTCAATTTATTGTGAAATGTCCCCTTTAATTGAGTTATTCCGTCGCCGTTCTCTATTATCTGTTCCCTTTTACCATCTGTAAGCTTTTCTTGAATTTTCTTTTGGTTCTCTTATTTATTATAGAACTGTTCTTTATATTTGTAAAATTTAATTGCAGCTGCTGCTTAAATACTTCCTTTTTTTTCATTGCTGTTTATATACTTCTTCAAAACAACGTTTTATCCTAAGGTAATATTTTACAAATTCCTTGTTTGTTTAATTTTGCACGTACCTCTTCGCCTTACCAACCATTTATTCCTTTCCAGAAAATCCGAGATTTAGTTTTATGAATTAAAGAAAAATCTATAGCTGAAATACCTTTGATGTCCCTGAGATCACTAGGAAATCTGTCGACATTAATGTTCATACAATCGGTCGCAGTTTTTAGAGACTGTTTGAATGGAAATATTGTGCTAATTTCACATTTCTCTTTTGCTATGAAGAACCATTGCCATGAGACTCCATTTGACTCGGTAATCATCGTTTTCATAATTATTTTCCATTTCTGCTGTTTGTAGCTTGCAGTAATTTATGAAGGTAGTAGTCGAAAGGCAATTAGTTTAGATTGCAGATGGACAAGACCTTTTTCTCTACACCAACGCAAGCATTGGTTAAAGCTCATCCACATGACTCTTTTTTTAAAGGATATGGTAAAAATGCCACAGTTTTGGCGCAATTGTCTGATTAATAATGATATTTTTGCTGTCATAGCTAGCGGGGACGTAAGACGTTTCCATTTTGCAATTAAATCTTTAATATTTTCTTTTATATCTACCACCTTTGTTCTACATCAGCGTTCTTATTCTGAGAAAACTGAATCCCAAGAATTTTTATGTGTTCGTCAGTCCATTGATACCCGAGTGGCGAATCCTTTCTATTTTTTCATGCTCCTGTCCAGTATCCCATTGATCTTTATCGTTTAACTCAGATCCAGACTATTTTGAAAAAACGTTGTAGTTAATACGTCGGACGTAGGACTACAAAATCACTTTCTTCAGATATAAATACAGATATATCGTCTAGGTAGGCACGAACCACCAGTTCTAGCCCTATGGAGTAGAGCAAGCCGGATCGAGAACAACCCTGACGAACACCCTTTGTAATTGGTATTTTACTTGTCAACAATGAATTAATCCTTATGCGACAACTAGCATCGTTATGTGTCGATATAATATTTCCCAAAATTTAACGTTTCTGAAGTATGAAAAACGTATTCGTGAGTAATACGTTTAATTGATGACGCTATTTTGCCTAATTTCAGATATTCGGTTACCAATTCGTGATAAATCTGACAAATGACAAATCGTGTGTGTGTGTCGTGTGTGTCGTGTCGTGTCGTGTCGTGTGCGTGTCGTGTCGTAGCGTGTGCGTGTGCGTGTGCGTGGCGTGTGCGTGTGCGTGCGTGTGCGTGCGTGCGTGCTGTGCGTGTGCGTGCGTGTGCGTCGTGCGTGCGTGTGCGTGCGTGCGTGTGCGTGTGCGTGTGCGTGTGCGTGTGCGTGCGTGTGCGGTGCGTGTGCGTGTGCGTGTGCGTGTGCGTGTGCGTGCGTGTGCGTGCGTGCGTGCGGTGCGTGCGTGTCGTGCGTGTGCGTGTGCGTGTGCGTGTGCGTGTGCGTGTGCGTGTGCGTGTGCGTGTGCGTGTGCGTGTGCGTGTGCGTGTGCGTGTGCGTGTGCGTGTGCGTGTGCGTGTGCGAGGCTAATGGACATCTAGATGTCTATTAACCTCAAACTGGATATGAAGTTTTAAACATCTGTTTGACACAGATTATTTTTTTATTATTGTATTCTAAAAAAATTGTTTTTCTTTTTTATCTTCCCTGTATATTAAGCTAAAAAATCAAAGCTTGGTGAACAGTACCTGTTAATAAAACTACACTTTCTGAAATTTTTTCACCCCTGTAGTATTTTTCTAAGGGTTGAAATAATCAACCCTTAAGATGTTTTTTCTTATAACTTTTTTCTCGACAAAACCTTTTACATTTAAAAAGTGTATCTAAAAAGACTCATTCATTTACTAAGTTTTTGATCTCTTCAAGTTTTTTATAAAGGTTAGAGATTAATAAGAAAACAGTGCATTTTCAAAAAAAGGAGCTGTTTAACGCAAAGGTTGTTTAAGAGGTGAGTCAATAAAGTTGTTGATCGCGGCCTATCTTCAAATTTATTGTTTTGAAATTATTTAACATTCCGTTTGTTACTTGGTTAGGTTACTTTAAGTAGGGTTGGTTAATTTCAAATTAACTTGAATCTAATCGCAGTGAAAGAAAATAGGGACCTATTAAATGATTGTCAATAATTCAGAGCCACACATTTTCCTCGACCCAAGTGTGACTATTATGAAAATTTCTAATACAGTCCCTTGAGAAATTCGCCTCGTCAGTAAATAAAATATTTCTTAAGAATTGTAGCTCTTGGCCGATCATATTAATAAACCGTTGACAAAAAACCACACGCGGTAAAAATTTCGAATCAGTAATGCTTGCACCCGTTGAAGATGATAGGGATATAACTGTTGTTCTTTTAAAACTCTAAAAACTACCGAATACTCAAATTAAGTAAGCTTCTGTCAGAGCTTCAGTTCTGACTTCTTGGGTACGGCCATAGTCATGACTTCTCTTTGCTTTCTTTTTCAAGAAGGTTGGCAGTGGTTAAGTTAAATTCAAATTAATTTATGACACTTGACAACTACTATTCATCTAAAGCATTACCACTAGATTTTGATTTATGTTTACTGCGTGTTACTGGGCCCTGGTGGGTAGTTGAAGCATTCTCATTAATTTGGGATGAACTTGTGTTGCTAATCTCATATTATTCGTACAT